>OY101443.1:30404226-30535259 GCA_956483585.1 Gymnocheta viridis
TGACATGTGAAAATGAATAAGTTTGTACTTTTCGTATCCTAATTTGTTAAATAATACGGTTAAATAGTTGATATTCCTGATCACTAGTATCCACCGTCAAAAGTGGTAAAATTGAACAAAGAACGCTGATGAGATGGTGTAGCGACCTCGAAATCAGTACTGATCCGTTCTGCTAGTATGATGAATAATAAAAATTGTTCTATATATAGTACTCTCTTAATAAAAAATAATAATGAATTTATAAAAAAAAAATTTTCTAATAAAAATTAAAAAAAAAAAATTAGAATAAATAAATGGGTAAATTCGGGTTTGAACTTGAGCCAAAATTAATCGTTTCAATATATAAAAAATATTAATAAAAAGTTCGACTAATTACTTATAAACATTAATTATAAATAACGATGGCACGCGTCAAAATCTACATGTTTACTTGGTCATAGTTGGTTGAATACTAAAAAAGAAATTCAACTACAAATGACAGAAACCTAACAACATGATTAAGTACCGCTTATTTCTCGGCAGCCAATGGCGCTGAATAAGCAAGAGAGACTGAAATATATAGAGTAGTTATTCATCATAGATGGGATTTCGTACTAACCGAAATTGATTTGACATGTGAAAATGAATAAGTTTGTACTTTTCGTATCCTAATTTGTTAAATAATACGGTTAAATAGTTGATATTCCTGATCACTAGTATCCACCGTCAAAAGTGGTAAAATTGAACAAAGAACGCTGATGAGATGGTGTAGCGACCTCGAAATCAGTACTGATCCGTTCTGCTAGTATGATGAATAATAAAAATTGTTCTATATATAGTACTCTCTTAATAAAAAATAATAATGAATTTATAAAAAAAAAAATTTTCTAATAAAAATTAAAAATAAAAAAATTAGAATAAATAAATGGGTAAATTCGGGTTTGAACTTGAGCCAAAATTAATCGTTTCAATATATAAAAAATATTAATAAAAAGTTCGACTAATTACTTATAAACATTAATTATAAATAACGATGGCACGCGTCAAAATCTACATGTTTACTTGGTCATAGTTGGTTGAATACTAAAAAAGAAATTCAACTACAAATGACAGAAACCTAACAACATGATTAAGTACCGCTTATTTCTCGGCAGCCAATGGCGCTGAATAAGCAAGAGAGACTGAAATATATAGAGTAGTTATTCATCATAGATGGGATTTCGTACTAACCGAAATTGATTTGACATGTGAAAATGAATAAGTTTGTACTTTTCGTATCCTAATTTGTTAAATAATACGGTTAAATAGTTGATATTCCTGATCAAATAGTATCCACCGTCAAAAGTGGTAAAATTGAACAAAGAACGCTGATGAGATGGTGTAGCGACCTCGAAATCAGTACTGATCCGTTCTGCTAGTATGATGAATAATAAAAATTGTTCTATATATAGTACTCTCTTAATAAAAAATAATAATGAATTTATAAAAAAAAAATTTTCTAATAAAAATTAAAAATAAAAAAATTAGAATAAATAAATGGGTAAATTCGGGTTTGAACTTGAGCCAAAATTAATCGTTTCAATATATAAAAAATATTAATAAAAAGTTCGACTAATTACTTATAAACATTAATTATAAATAACGATGGCACGCGTCAAAATCTACATGTTTACTTGGTCATAGTTGGTTGAATACTAAAAAAGAAATTCAACTACAAATGACAGAAACCTAACAACATGATTAAGTACCGCTTATTTCTCGGCAGCCAATGGCGCTGAATAAGCAAGAGAGACTGAAATATATAGAGTAGTTATTCATCATAGATGGGATTTCGTACTAACCGAAATTGATTTGACATGTGAAAATGAATAAGTTTGTACTTTTCGTATCCTAATTTGTTAAATAATACGGTTAAATAGTTGATATTCCTGATCACTAGTATCCACCGTCAAAAGTGGTAAAATTGAACAAAGAACGCTGATGAGATGGTGTAGCGACCTCGAAATCAGTACTGATCCGTTCTGCTAGTATGATGAATAATAAAAATTGTTCTATATATAGTACTCTCTTAATAAAAAATAATAATGAATTTATAAAAAAAAAAATTTTCTAATAAAAATTAAAAATAAAAAAATTAGAATAAATAAATGGGTAAATTCGGGTTTGAACTTGAGCCAAAATTAATCGTTTCAATATATAAAAAATATTAATAAAAAGTTCGACTAATTACTTATAAACATTAATTATAAATAACGATGGCACGCGTCAAAATCTACATGTTTACTTGGTCATAGTTGGTTGAATACTAAAAAAGAAATTCAACTACAAATGACAGAAACCTAACAACATGATTAAGTACCGCTTATTTCTCGGCAGCCAATGGCGCTGAATAAGCAAGAGAGACTGAAATATATAGAGTAGTTATTCATCATAGATGGGATTTCGTACTAACCGAAATTGATTTGACATGTGAAAATGAATAAGTTTGTACTTTTCGTATCCTAATTTGTTAAATAATACGGTTAAATAGTTGATATTCCTGATCACTAGTATCCACCGTCAAAAGTGGTAAAATTGAACAAAGAACGCTGATGAGATGGTGTAGCGACCTCGAAATCAGTACTGATCCGTTCTGCTAGTATGATGAATAATAAAAATTGTTCTATATATAGTACTCTCTTAATAAAAAATAATAATGAATTTATAAAAAAAAAATTTCTAATAAAAATTAAAAATAAAAAAATTAGAATAAATAAATGGGTAAATTCGGGTTTGAACTTGAGCCAAAATTAATCGTTTCAATATATAAAAAATAAATAAATAATAATTTTCATAAATAACTTGACAATTCTTCAAACACATAGGTTTTATTTAAAAAAACAATGAAAAACCGCCTGTATTATTCCACCATGGGTATATCAAGTCGGCTAAGCTGATAGAAGGATGGCGCGCCGGTAAAACCCCGGCTCAAGCCGAATCGCCGCCGCCGCCGACGAAAAGTCCACGACTTGCTTCTCTGGTTCAATGTTGGCAATTTACTAGTGTTGAGTAATAGGGTAAATATCAGTGTTGGCACTTTTATAATAATTGTACAGAAAGTTATAGTTATTTTTTAAACTATAATTGCAGAAAAAAATATGTATCATATTAGTCCTTAGTTCTATTGATAGTAAAAATATGGGCTTTAGATTTGTTTTTTAGAAATATACACATACTTTTTTTAAGTATTATTAAATAGCTAGAATAAATTTGAGAAAAAAAATAACTTACAAAAAAGCTTGACAAATCACTTTTTCACTTGACACTTGACGCGCATTAAAAAACTTGACAATCAGGCCAAATCAGGCCCTTCTGGCAACCCTAGATCAGAGTGATGTGGTGTATGAAATAAAATGCACCGGTAAGGAAGACGAACAGTGCGGAAAAGTTTATATTGGTACAACTAAGAGAAGTTTAGGAATAAGAATTGACGAGCATAAGGCAGATATAAGAAAAGGTAAACAAGCAACTGCACTAGCGCAGCACTGTATTGAAAATGGACATCAAGCTAATTTTAACGAAGTAAAAATATTAAATAAAGAGAAAAAAGTAAACAAACGATATATGTACATTGGAGAGTTTAAGAATACAACAAAAAGCTGAGAGTGCAATCAATACCAAAGACGACATGGACAACATCAATGCCAACTACAACATAGTTTTAGTATAGTGACGACAATAAAGATACTGTGATATTTTATTTATTTTTACAATTTTAAATTATTAAGTTTGTGTTTTTTGTGTTTGTCCAGTTTACACAAAAAACACTGATTTTTGAAATTATGTAAAAAGAAAAGATTAGATGTAAGTACAATTAATAAGAAAATGTATAATTATTATTATTAGTGTGTAATACAAAACATTTATTTTGTTTTTATATTAATATGGTTGCCAGATTATAATAAACAAACATCCCTGAAGAAGTTGGAAAAACCCCAACGAAACGTAGGATGAACAATTAAATAAGTAGTTTTTATTTATTTATATTTTTCAAATGACCTTGAAAGCCTGAATTTTTGGAATAAAAACCAAATAAAACCAAAATCAAAAAATTCGTCAAGTTTTTGGAATTTTCTTAGATAAAAATAACAATATCGACGTGCAAAATAAAAGGATTACTAATGTTTCGTTTCCTTCACAAGAAAAAGACGGTATTAATTACCATTACCTAGGAACGGAAATCAGTCAATTACAACAAAATTTAATAACTTTATTAAAACAGCAGCTCAAAAAACTTGATGAAAAAATTTAGATTATTAATAATACACTTAAAGATATGATATCTCGTAGAGAAATCTCATTGAAAATGTATTTCAATGAACAAATGACAGAATTGCGAGAAAAAATATTTTTACAAATCGAGGAATTGCGAGAAAAAACATCTGGATTAGAGAATCTTGCTTTTAATTCTATTATTGAAAAACAGGATATCTCAAGCAAAGTAACTCCAGCAAAAAAGAAAATTAAAGTTAAGTATTAATATAAAATAAATTTTGATCAGATAATAAAATATTGTAAAAAAAATTTTGAATAAGAATTATATAATATACTATACATTTTTTACTAAAATTTAAATGTGTTTATTTCATTGACGAGGATAAATATTTTTTTATTACACTCATGTATATAAGATTCGGCATAGTCGAATATTTTTTTATGAAGCATTATAAAAAATTGATAAGAATATATTTAATGCTCTTTAAAAAAATGTGTTCTTATCAATTAAAAAAATGTGTTTATATTTCACAACCGCAGAAAAATTCCCATCCAGGGCTGGAAAACTCATATTATGAATAAATGCTCATAAAATATATGAAGCAAGAAACCTATTTTTAACGATCACGTTTCCCAGCCAGGCATGAGCAGACTTTTGTACTGAAAAAGTGACCCCGTACTTACCCAAACATACAACTGGGTTCATTTTGGATACGAACAACAACAATCAATGTCCAAAACAAAAGAATCAAATATGTGGCAAAGGCTGTGGAGGAAAACGATGTTATCAGTAAATTGTTTCTGCAAAATCAAATCGAAGAAATAGAATACAAACTATTATAATACTTTAAGGAAGATAACAACAAAATGTATGATACTTTTAGAATTGAACTCGAAATGCTACAACATGCAACAGCATTAAAGTTAGAAAAGAATAAGAAAATTGAAGAAAACATTTCCAAAATCAATACATTTTTGGAAGATGGTTATGGTTGTAAATATTATGAGTACCTAGCTACTCGGTAATTTACACTAAGCAGGCAATAATTCAATTAGTTCAGATATATATTTGCAAATAAATTTATATTAACACATAACTTATTATATTACTTTTTTACTGCTTTTGGGGATTAATGCTGCCAGCAAGATGATATTTTATTTTGGATAACCATAATCACATTATTTTATAATAATATACATATACATATGTATAATTCGTCCAAAAATATAGGATTAGGTATTGAGTACTTATATATACCTATACATTACAACACAACTTTAACTTGCAAATTTTTACTGGTAAAGACTTCATTTACTTTTTCACATTTTTGAGGGTAATTTTGGAAAATTTCTTATTTCTCAATCGTTGCTAATTTTTACTAGTAAAGTAAATGAACACACCTAATGCATATTGACGTTCTGATACACTAGAGCTAACACTATTTGAAACAATAATTGATATATTTTCTAAATTTTCCCAAGCAATAAGAATTGAGAACAGATCCTGAGTGGAATTTAAAAGAGCACTTATTCAATACCTAAGTATTGTTGGTAATGTTGAAAAAATCATAACTGGCAAAGAGTTGGGTTTTAAAGCATTGCCATTGACCGAATTTTTAAGGCAGACATATCAATATGCACTTTATTTCAACCAATAATCATACTTCTAATGCAGATGTAGAACGTCTTCATAACAGAATGAAGACTGTGTTTAGACACGTCACATCTTATTGGCATGATTGCTACTTTACTGGCGAGAGCGATGAGGGGAGAAAAAACGAGTACGCCCATGCATGTACTGTCATTACGTTTTGTTTTCTCATTCGTAATTTTAAGACTGAAGGCATTTGCAAGTAAACCTCGTCAACATGACATGATTTTTGTAAACAACAATGAAAGTTCAAAGAAGAAAAAGTAAGAAACATATCAATAAGACGAGATGCGTCTAAACACAGTCGAACGAGCATATTCGACTACTCAGACATAATCCTGAAAGAGAGAGTAATACTGTAGAAGGTAAAATTTATATAGTAATAATGTATTAAAATAATACTTTACACTCTACTATAGGATGTAAGCCTATAGATTTCCAAAATGGTAAAATAAAAGTTGTGGATTTTCCAAAAATTAAGGAAAGAATTTTAAAATCAATAGAAAAGACAATGTTAGTTGGCAACAGTAATAGCGAATATTGTGAGATACGAACAGGAGGGGTATATCTGAAAACTGTAAGGGTCCACCCCATGCGAATCTTAGGAATGTGAATGTGGATCAATTGTACAATGATCATGTGAAAACTAAAACAGGGCACAAGTATTATAAGTCACATATTAAAAGAAAAAGGAACTTCTACGGGAATTTGTTTGTAAAGTTTTCTTATTAAAAAGAGGAAATAGGGTTATTTCCAAAATAAAACAAAATTATTTTATTTTTAACATGTATATTAGAATGGATCACATATGTATGAAGAAATTTTTTTAAGGGAACAGCGACAAAAAGAATTAACCGGAATTAACCTTCTGTAAACTATGTAAAGATACTCTTTTTAAACATTTTTATTAGTAAAAGTTTGAAATCAATTGTAATTGTATTTATTAGCTAGAAGAGGCATGACTAAATTTTTTACAAAAGAACGAGAAAGGATAACCTTAATAATAATAATGTGTATAGTATACGGCTTATTTTATGACAAAATCTTTTTTCTGTCGAACTTCGGCATTGATTTTCATGATTCTATCTGCGCTTTGATGAATCTTTCTCTTGTTGATCTGGTACACAAAGTAGATGACGCTTCAGTTACAGCTTTGACAGCTCTTTCTACTGCCTGTGTATGACAGGGAAGATGTAAAAACCCAATTCCTTCACTTCTTTTTTCTTCAATAAACAGTCGTAGATTTTTTTCGCTTACAGATTTTAATATAGGTTGTTCAGTGATAGTTTCTTCCCAATTTAAAAGGTCATAATAAGATGATGAACTAAAATTGATCTACTTTTGAAAATTCTATGGGCAGCTAATTCACGAATGTGTTGCTGGGAATCTGACAGCATTGCAAGTAATAAGTTTTCAGGTTGTGCAAAATAACTGTTTCTTTGAATTACAGAGTCAACAACGGCCGTCAATGTTGTTGGCAAACATCTGGTTAGATCGAAAAGTTTAAAAAGGTGTCGCGGTCCGTCTTTACAGCTAGGGCGTAGAAAACCATACTGGAGCGTAAATCTTGACAATATATATTGCAAGAGTGGTAAGATTTGCCGAGGGATTCTCAACTGAAACATGTTAGCTCGTGTTAGCCATCGAGCATGAGTCATTTTGCCAGGTGATTTGTTTGCCAAAGTCCTTTTAATTATACCCGTTGAAACGGCTTCAACTATTTTTTACATATATTTTTGGTCTGCACTTATATCTTCAACAGAAAGCTCTTGCAAGTTCGTAGGAATTGGTTGACACTTCACTATAGATCTTTTTCGCAGTTTTTAAGTGCTCTGTCTCAATGGCAGCTCATGCATATGTAACACACAATTGTTCCACTGTAAGGGTATACCCAATCTTCTAAGGCTTGTATAAAACCGCCGCATTTGCCAACATTTACATTTGTGCCATCACATTCAATTGCAACCAAAAAATCCATTGATATAAAAAAAGTTGAATATTTCTTGCTCTATACACTTTGCAGTGCCCGAAGAAGGTGAAACATATCCTAAAAACTTCAAGTCAGGTTCTCTATCAAAGAAATATGCTCCTCGAGTATGTATCGCTTACAATTTTTCTCTTTTCCAGATATAATTGAAGTTCGGTCTTTTCTTCCATCGAAATATAAAGCAGATATTTCAGCAATTTTCTGGTGTTTTCTTACGAGCGGCAAGAAAATGTTTAGTAAAAAAATTTTCTAGGTTCTTCGTGGAGCGCCGAGAAAAAAGAAGGAACAATTTCTGATCCTACTTAACACGTAACACCTGATGAAAGAGGCTATGAAATCATAATCTAGTTCCCGAAAAATTTCATTTCATGTGATCGTTGACGCTACTAACGAAATTTCACACAATTATATGTATGTGTACAACAGCACACGAATCGGCAACACTGACTATACCAACTGTGATTATTTTACTGAGTCGTACACAAGCTATCGAACGAGGGGGTTGTACGGCGCTTGTTTTCTTGTATACACATAACGAAACAAATGAACTGTTTATATCAGTGTTTATGCACACTTTTTACCCCTTTAAAGATATAGATATGCTTAACCCACAACAAATTAAAACTTTTTTACAAATAAAATTTGGAGAATATCTCAAATAATAATATTAAGAAAAACTATTAAAAACAAATATAAAAAAATTAAAAACTATAAAAAAAATTAGAAGAAACTAGAAAAACTATTAAAAAATAGACTATTTTCCAAGCAAAAAACAACACTCTAATAATATTTATTATATTACAAATAGTTGCTAATTGTTTATCTTAGCGAAATAAATGGCGCGAATATTTGGTATTCAATAAGAAATTTGGTTCAGTGTACGCACATCGTTACATCAAAATACGAACCAATCGTGTAGTTGTGTGCGTTTGGGAATCACTGATATAAACACAAGAATTCTATTTTTGACAGCTTGTTGGCTTGAATGTATTTATAGGTTAAGTATGTACATATTATTGTATATACATACATACATATGTATATACACAGCTCTATGGGTATGCACACCCACCCACAGAAACATACAAATTTATACTTATAAATTTTTTATGCATGCCAGTTTTTTTATAGAATGATGATTATACATATGAAAAATGTTATGAAGTAATGAACGGGCTGAAATTTTCCAATATAAAAGCTGTTGGAAAATAAAACATCCGCATTAATAATTAAAGAATCTTCGTCGTGAAATTACCCCAGGTGCAAATTTATGTGTATATAGTTCATACATACATATATTGAAAAAGGTGCGAAAGTTAGATTTGTGAAAGTGGAACTGTGTTAATAATAAAATATAAAAAGTTGTTTCGTTATCGAAATTCATCTCTTGAAAATTATAAGATTTTCAACCCTATAAAACTGAAAATGGCATAAAAACTTTTTATGCTACTTATTAATAATAACTACACCCAGTGTGCTTTGCTAACCCCATTATTATTTAAAATAAATATTTATAAAAAAATATCCAGAAGTATATTTTTATATAACAACTTAAAATTAATATTGAATTTATAAAGTTAATTAATGTTTTATTTAAGAACTTCGGGTAGACAATACTTTTTGTTATACTACCTAGAATAAGAACATATACATTTTTTTAACGGCCAATTCGAACGTGCAACATAAAACTGGCCATAAGAAAATTGTGGGTTTCTTAAATTCAGTCTAACACCAGTAATGACTCTCCCTGCGGCTTTTTGATTGTAATTTAAAAACCAATGCGAACCGGGAATTGCAATCGCTTAAAGTTAAATGACATGTCGCTGGGTGGATTTGGTGCATGCAGTTTCGGTAACTTTACCTTGTCATTTGTGCAACAAATCCCTGGCATTGCGTTTTTAAATTTAAGTGAACCCCGATGCCCACATACATACATATGTATCTTATTCATTTTGCCTTGTATGCAAACTATAATCATAATTGACATCATAATGGACGCGTTCATAAGACGTAACTTTTGCGCAACCGCGTTTGTTTTACAAAAGCAGAGTTGAGTAGTTCCGCTCCACACAACAGTTGAATATTTGCTGCCTTTTTTCCATCATAATATTTTTTCGCTACATTTAGTAAACATTTCTTTAGCTCCGCAGCTGATCAAGAGAGTTCTGCGCTTTTTATTCTAATGCAACACCCATGGTGGAATAAAAGAGGTGGTCTTGAAGCTACAACAACACTGCTTTTAGGTTCGAAGCTGTCAAAAAGTACAAAAGAAAAACGCAGAATGGTTGCATTTTCTGTTATATAAAGAATTTTGTTGCTTTTCCTTTTCTTATTTGCATTTGAAACAAGTGATAAAGTATACTTTTTTAGCAGTGTGGGTGTGTTAATCAAATTTTGACGGACTCAAACCCAAAAAAATGACCGTTAACGCTTCGACAATAGCAACACCGTTTATAAAATTAAAATACTAATTTTATTAAATATACGCCGCACAGTGGCTGAAAATCGTTTTTCATTGGCCAAAATTCTGTAACTTTTGAACCGATCAAAATATTGAAGTAATTTTTATTTTATTGGATAGATATTTAGTTCAGCTTGACTCAGTTTAAATTTCATTAAAATTGATTGAGGACTTTTTAAGGAATTCTAGGTCAAAGTTGAACTTTTGAATTTTTTTTACTTTTAGAGTGAAATATGGGTTTATTATTTTTTTATTTATTAAAAAATTGAATATTTGGAAATTAATAATAATTTTTGTAATAATGGAATTTTTTAATGTTACACTTAAAAAAATTTTTACACTGAAAAAAGTAGTAAAATCAACTGGAGATTTTGCTATTACAGAAAAATTAAAAGTTTTTTGCTGACAAATTTGCAAATTTGTTTACACTCAAAGAATAGTTACACTTAAAAAAAACGTTAATAATATTATCTAAAAATATTGCTATTACTACAGAAAAATTTTTTATTTTTTGCTGTCAAATTTGATAATTTTAAACACATTTTAAAAATAAAAACTGCAATAAATTTTAATAGCATTTGCAACAATGGTAGGTTCTGTTTATTATTATTTTTTACTAATACTATGTTTTTCGTACTTAAATAACAATGAAAGGCAATTATAATTATTATTCATTTGACTCAAATATTGATTGCAAATATTCCATATTTTGTTCTGTGCTATCTCTGTTCTTTAGTAGTTTATTGGCTTCTTCATCTAAATCCCGATGTTCCACTTTCCATTGATTTCGAATACTGGAGATAAACGGATCTGACGTTGCCAATAATATATTAAATAGATCTTCATTTGTTAAATTTCGTGAAATTTTTCTAGTATTGTGGTCTCTATAAAATCTGTAATCCTTGTTCCTTTTTTCCTGAGCCTCCTCTGATAGATCTCCAAGTGGCACCAAATGATATTTAATGACATCTTCTCCATGATAAAGGATTTTGTGAACTGTTGCAGACATATTTCTCCATGGGTAGTTGGTTGTATATATTTTTGCATTTTCTAGAGTCAATTTCTTCTTTGCACGCAAGTACTTCTAGGATTATTTTAAATCTGAAAATAAGGTTTAAATCCACTTCTGTTATTTCAGATGCTCTTTCTGGATCTGAAAAGAATCTTCTTGCGGTATTGCCATCATTTGTATTGCCTGACCCTTGTTTTGGCTGATCTATAATCAATCCAAATTTGCGATATTCATCTTGAACATGTTTCTTTTTTGAACTTCTTAACTCTTTGTTGGTTTCGTTGTTTCTTATTGATCCTGAAGACCCGAAATCCAAATCATAACTGATTTTTAGTATGTGTTCCATAAGCCATATTCTTGCATGTAGTGGTGATAATCCAAATTCATATGCATCGGTATTATCTAATGATTTTGTCGGTATTTGGTTTAATTGGGTTGATGTTGCTTGGCATATAATGCAGCTGGATGCAGCCTTAGTGTTAGTCAAAGCCTGACCTACTTTTCCATCTATCATTGTCAGCACTAATTGGAAGCTTACTTCAATTTGCTTCCCATCTAACTGTAATTGTAATGGCTGTAGTGTTGCAATTTGGGCTTTTATATCACTAACTTCTTTGTTAATGGCATCCATCATGAGTTTCTTTTTTGAATTCAAATTTGATCGGCCTGCAGTATTTCGTAGAAGATGGTGTCTTCTTTTTTCCAAATATCCATTGTTTGCGTTGTTCTAGTCGAAGGCTCTGAATCTTCTAAAATCTTTTTCAATCGCAATGGTACAAATGATACCATGAACATATCTGTGTCCGAAATATTTTCACATACAACTTGTTTGTATTGTTTTTATCCCGAAGAACCATCACATCCCTATTTACAAAAAAGAAATAACTTTGTGTTCCCATATTTCTTTAACGCATTTCCTGTTATTGATTGTAGCAAGCATTCGGCTGTGTGATCAAGTAGAGATTGTAGTTGTACCTCTGCCGAAATTGGTGTGATTGCAATAGTGTCCTTTGATGGCTTAATATATTGCTGTTTTGTTAATTTCAAATCCAGAAATAATGCTAATGCCTCCTCATTTGTGTACTGTATTTGCATCACTCGGAGTTGGTATACTTTTAAGAATCCGTTTTGTTCTCACTGGACTAGCTTTAACAACTTTTTCAATGATATCCACTTTTGTTAATTGGTTCTGTGATCGTAATTGATGTAAGAAATATTCTTTTATATTTGTATTGATATCTTTAAGTTTCCGCCTCTTAGATCTATCGCTGCAGTTGTCCAATGATTTGCGTGGTCTTCCAGCCTTATCTTGCTTTGTTGTTTCTGCAGCGATAGTAAGTTGGCCCTCTAACCAGTTTCCACTTTTTATATAAAAGTTTTGTTTACTGTAGCTAACTTCTTTGTAGCGTTTTTTAGTACTTTGACGAAATTAGATATGTAATTGCTCTTGCATTTCGGTGCTACACGAATTTAAGTTTAATTTTATTTTAACATAACTAAGAACATCTTCCTGGTTTTTGTTTCTAAAATACTCTTCGGCCTGTTCTTTATAACTGAAGCTCTCAATATTTTTCTGAATATTTTTATTTGCGTGCTATGTTTTACCCGTACACCTAGAGGATTAACTTATTACTGAGTAATCCCTTATCGAATCCGTAGTTTTATACATTTTTAGATACATGTTATTCACACATTGATCTTTAATTTCATAGCAGGTAGTGTTTAAATTGCACAAAACTGCACCAGACCTTAATATCAGTTAAAACTGATTAGTATCTCGCCAATATTTGTTGTTGTTGTTGGGTTGTTTTTTTCTTTAGTGGTTTAATGTCCCGATTATTGTTATAAAATTGTTTATGACTTTGGTTGACCCTAACATTTGATAACAGGTAAATTTAGAAAGATATCATATGTTTGCTGTAGAACCTATTGTGATAATTTTATTACCAATTTTTGGCTGATCAAAACAAAGCCATTAAACCCATTCGCAGGTATTATATATATTTTTTTTTAGTTTTACGTAGTCTAAAGTAAAAAAACATAAACTTTTAGGCAAAAAAGTGAAAATTTAATACACCATTGTATACGAGTACTTTGGAGTAATTTCATTAAAATGAAAAAAGTGTTCTACAGACCGCTCGTCACGGGTGCAAAAGTATATATAGCGGTAAAGAGAACACTTTCACCTTTCTCCGTGTGGTATACATTTCTTGTTCCCTTTGTTCCCTAGAAGTTCTATTCCACTAAAGTTTAAATTTGAGTAAAATATAGCAGTTTCATAAATATTCCGTAACGCCCCTAATATTAAACGCTAGAGCTCTGACCACTTACAACAACTAAAGACTATAATCCTACCAACATTATAAAAAAGACCGCAGGCCATCATCGATGATAGCTTGCGAGTAGTAACCATTTATTTTTTATAAAAAACAAAAGAAAAACACCTTTTTCTGAAATTAAAAAAATCCATTGAGTTTGACAGCATTCCACGCTCACAATTATCAATAGTTTAACCTAATTTTTTGGCTGCCTTAATCTGGATATATTAGCTGCAAAAGGGCGTAAAAATTTTAAAAATCGGTGACAAAAAAAATTAGACTTTTGTACCTATGTAAACAAGATTACAGCTGTTATTGTCTATGCCTTTACACGGTATTTCGTAAACTACGTTGTTTTGTTGTAATTTCTCTATTGGTGTTTTTACTTTTGTGAATATCGTATTTAGTGTTTTATTTGGTTTGTAACCAAAATTAATATCATTATTAGCTATTGTTGTTTTTATGATTTTGTTGTCGGTAAGACCTGATATGTATTTAATACTACAAAAACGTTTTTCTTGCTTAGGGTTGCCATGACAGTTGTCTATTGTGGGTTTGTAGGATTTTATTAGGAATCTTATTACTCCCATGGGAAGACTATTTTTTATTAATATTTCCGTAATTTTATTTTTGTCCTGTACGTGAAACCGCTTGTCACTAATGTTCAGTACTCTACTAATAAAGTTTTTGCGGTGTTTATGATTTGCGTTCTTGGTTGGGTTGAGTTGAAATTCATGATTCTGCCTGTTAATGTCTCTTTAGCATACCAGTCAAATACTATTTTACTTCCATCCCTGTATAATTTTGTGTCAAGGTATGCTAGCTCCCCTTGATTTTCATCTTCGATGGTAAATATTATTTTTGGGGGGTAACTATTAAACGTTTTTAGAATCTCATCTTTGTCGTTAATTTCAATAATAGCCAAAATATCATCTACATATTAAGCTATGTAATTTATGTGTTTTTTAGTTCAGCCAAAGCCACGTCTAGTAAGCTATCTAACACGATGTCTGCAATTGTTGGCGAAAGAGGGTTTCCCATAGGCATACCGTAGATTTAGTTGTATATTTTGGATTTGTTTATGAAATAGTTGTCATATAGGCAGAATTTTAGTATGTCTAAGAATTTTGAGCGTGGAATTGTGGTATTTTCTTTTATAGTTGACTATTTATTCATTATATTATTTATTGCAGTATGTATAGGGATGTTTGTGAAGAGCGAGACTACGTCGAAAGATACCAGTGAGTCTTTTTTATTTAATTCAATATTATTTAGTTGATTTTTTAATTGGAGAGAATTCTTAACATTGAATTCTGTTGATATTATATTTTTTTGCATTCCTCCCACATATTTGCTAAGTTGATAGCATGTTACCTGTATAGAGGACACTATAGGTCGTAAGGGCATATCTTTCTTGTGAATCTTTGGCAGTCCGTAAATTCTTGGTGCAGTACTAATTATGGCAAAAACGCACACTGACATGTTCACGTACAAAACAAAAATAAAATTACGGAAATATTAATAAAAAATAGTTTTCCCATGGGACTAATAAGATCCCTAATAAAATCCTACAAACCCACAATAGACAACTGTCATGGCAACCCTAACGAAGAAAAACGTTTTTTAGTATTAAATACATATCAGGTCTTACCGACAACAAAATCATAAAAACAACAATAGCTCATAATGATATTAATTTTGGTTATAAACCAAATAAAACACTACATACGATATTCACAAAAGTAAAAACACCAATAGAGAAATTACAACAAAACAACGTAGTTTACGATATACCGTGTAAAGGCATAAACAATAACAGCTGTAATCTTGTTTACATAGGTACAAGAAAAAGAAGTTTGGAAACAAGAGTAAATGAGCATAAAACTAACATAAACAAAAATAAAGAAAACACTGCGCTATCACAACATATCACACATACAAAACACAAACCAGAGTTTGACAATATAAAAATACTGGACAAAGTAAACAACATGAGAAAGCGATTTATAACAGAAAGTCTAAGGCCCAATAAATGACTACTCATTTAAGTGTCATTTATCTTTAAATGCCACTTAAGTACCAATTTCATTTTTTCATTACAAAATTATGTTACATTTAAATGAAACTTAAATGACCATTCTTCTGCATTTAAAGTCCATTTAAGTTTTGCACACATATATACACCAACATATGTTTTTGCTTGCGGGTTGGTGTTTCGCGCAACAAATTAAACAAAAAATTTGCGGCCATTATAAAATCAACATCTTTTGGAGTGAAATTTGGACTTCTTTTATTAATATTATTCTTTTTTATGGTTTTTAAAATTGTTTTAAACTTTTAAAACATTGCAGCAACCTATCATTGTTGTTATTTTCAGCCTGAAAAAGAATCCATATTAGAAATTTTTCTATAATTTTGTTCAACAGCTCTTTCTTTAAGAAAATTTAGAGAATTTCGTGAGGCTCCCATATTTTTATCGTAATTAAATACAAACAATAATTTCACACTGAAAAACTCAAACTGTATTTAAATGCAACGTAAATTTAAGTGGCAATTAGCTAAATGGCATTTATATGCGAAGTCAATTATTGGCCCTAAGAATCCAACAAAAAATAAGCAAAACTATGAACATTAAAGAAGATACCGATAATTTGAGTGCGAACTATAAAATAGCAATAAGGTAAATTAAAAAGCTGTGATTCAAAATAAGTTAAAAAATTTTTGTGCCTTAAAAATAAAATTTAGTAATTTAATTAAATTAATATAAACAATTTTATATAAACAATTTTTTAAATAATATTTATGTGACGTTTATTCATATTGTAAGTCATTAATTGCAAATATTATATTATTGCAACTTTGTTGATGTTTTTCTCTTTTTAATAAAATAGACAAAAATTCCTTGAAAAAGTGAACACACAATTCAAGAAACGTCGGGACAAAATGGAATAATAACTTCCATTTTTATTTACATAAAACGCGGTAGGCCAATAGCTGAATCAAAAATAAAAAAATAAATTGTTTTTGGTTACACATTCACCAACTAACGCCAGATTTCGCCATCTCCGGTAAAATATTTGTTTAAAAAAATTAACTAACTGGTGGTTTGGCTAACTGGCATTATTTAATCAACGGTTACCGATTTTCGTTTCACCTTTCTTCAGTTAGTTAACAAAAGAATTTGATGAAAATGTGGCAATACCACCAGTTTGCTTACATAAAAAACTATAGAAGAAGGTGGTATTTGTATATTTAAAAAGCGAAACTTTGTGCCAATAAAAAAATGCATGCAAGTAATGATTAAAACATTCTTATACATGAATGTACATGTACAATATTTGTATGAATATTAAATAATGTAATTTTTTGTTTTCATTATGTTCTCAGACGACTCTGATGCTTTATATGGTTGTGTGAGTTTATCAGTTATATTAGAGTTGTCTCATTATATTTTTCGCGAAATGAATTTTTTAATTGAAATATGTTACAAAAATGTATTTTTATCCATTTTATTTGTTTTACTTTTTGATTAAAGTGCTAACAGGCAAGTTTGCTTCGGTTGAATTTAACATAAACTTTTTTGTTAAAATGTGTCAGTTAAGAGTTAATCATACATTGTGTAATATAATTTAGCCAAACTTTCGGTTAAAGTTATGGTTATTTTTTTATCGAAGATGGTGAAAACGGGCGTAGGTCCCCTTTCACATATCGGCAAGTGACAGACAGACGAAGTTTGATGAAGAAGGGGCAAAGATGCAGAGTGTGTAGTACACCACTCTCTGTACTGGACATTTTTTTGTTTCTCTTTTGTTATTTTCGCAATTTCACCTTCTTGCTTTCTATCATATTTCTCAAGCCCAAGTCGTCTTCTTCGAGAGAATCTTCTAATGCCAATTTTATGCAATAAACTAGTTTTTCCTTTTTTTAAATCAAATTTCATTTTTATAAAAAATTGTTTTTTAGTGATTTAAGTAAACCACAGAATAAAATAAATATGTAATAATAGGTAAACAAGCTGCAAAAGTGGATGAAAAACGAATATGAAAAAAATTCTGTCTGTCTATTAATTTCCAATATGTGAAAGCTTCAGGCAAGTACAAAAGCAAATTTAAAAAATGTCCGACAAGAAATGTCACATATGTGAAAGGAGACTAACAAACAGAAAACTTAGAAAAACGCACAACTGATTCCATTAGAACAATGGCAATATGTATTTAGATAAATAAATATTTACGTATTTAAGAAAACCAAGCAAAAATCAATTCAGATTATAAAGAACATGAACTATAAACAAGTGTTATGATGAACTAGTATTACTATATACAAGGTGGCGCAAAAATAACCTTCCGATGTTTTTTGGCTGTAATTAAAAAAAATGAAAAACTTTGATTCTTCTTGTGGATTATTTTTATTTGGTCTTTTAATTTTTTTACATCATGTCGAGAATATGATGTCATGTAAGTGGCCGCCGCCACAGTTGATTGTCATTTGAGCCCTTTTTATGGCATTTTCCATCACTTTGGCCAAAACTTCCGGCGATAGGTCCTCACATTCTTGACGGATATTGTCTTTAAGAGCTGCAAGAGTCTGAGGCTTGTTGACATAAACCCGCGACTTCAAAAAGCCCCACAAAAAGAAGTCTGCAGCGGTCAAATCAGGCGATCTTGCTGGCCAGTGCAAATCGCCAAAACGGGAGATTAGGCGCCCGGGAAATGCATCCTTCAGCATATCGGTTGTGGCACGTGCAGTGTGTGCCGTTGCACCGTCCTGTTGGAACCACATGTTTTCCCATCCCAATTCATCAAGTTGCGGCAAAAAGAACTCGTTAATCATTGCTCTGTAGCGCTCACCATTCACAGTAACCGTTTGGCCCGCGACGTCTTTGAAGAAAAAAGGTCCGATGACTCCTCCAGCGAAAACAGCACACCATACAGTGACTTTGAGCGGGTGTAATGGCTCTTCCTGTGTTACACGCGGATTTTCAGTGCCCCAGAAGCGTAAATTTTGCTTATTTACGTACCAGCTAAGATGGAAATGGGCCTCATCACTCATGATTATTTTTGATGAAAAATCATCTTCCTGTTGGTGGTGATTAAGGATGGCTTGAGCGTACATATGTTAGACGCGATTGGCGGTCAGCAGCTAACAGCTGATGCACCGTCTGGACTTTGTATGGAAACGTCTTCAAATCTTGTACCAAAATTCGCTGAAAAGACCGTCGACTGATACCCATTTGCGAGGCACGTCGTCTGGTTGATGTCGACGGCGCTTCCATGACATCCTCGGCTACAGCAGCAATATTCTCTGCAGAACGGCTACTCCGGGGTCTGCCACGCCTGGCAGCATCTCGTGTTGTGCCAGTCTCTTCGAGGCGAGCGGCTAAACGTCGCAGTGTTTCACCAGTGGGCGTTGGACGGCCTGGAAATCTGCGACGAAATTCACGTTGTGCCAAAGTCAACTTCCGATTATTGGTCAAATAAATAGTCACCAATATTCCGCGTTCTGGAGCAGTGTAGCGTAACATTGTTTATTAATGTGTATTTCGCATGTGTTTACTACACAAATGTCAAAACAGAACTGACATTAGGGGCCAATCGCAAAATTTATAGCATTTTCTGATAGGAGGATTACTTTTGCGCCACCTTGTATATACAAGCTTTTATAGTTTTAATAATATCTTGGTCTATTTTTAAATTATAGCAGGAACAGTATATATCACAGAACATATGTAAAATGCTACACAATTTTCAACAAATTCATTTGCAGTGAGGTTTGAGCTAGAAATTTTTATTTTAACAAAAAATCACCAAATACTCTGCTTCGTTTTTATGAACCTACATATGTATATACATACATACAGTTTGTCAATAATGAGTTTTCACATTGAAAATAAACACGGTTAAGTTAAATTAGTAGTAATTAAATTATACTTTTTGTTAAAAAAATATATTTTATACATACATATCAAAAATTTATAGATATTTAAGGAGATCATGCTGAAAAAACTACTAACCAGTTTCAAATAAAAAAGAAATACAACAAAAACAAATTTATGCTTCTTTTCACATTGTCAAGAAACTCTTTGCACAAAAATTTTCTTGCGAATTTTGTTTTAGGGAAAACATTAAAAATTTTATATTTGGTATGGAAAATTTTGCGTCCACCACACACTGTAGACGATTTTTCATTGATCCTATTAACTTCTTTAGGTCATAATTCGTTGGCATTTTCCGCCATTCTTCTAATACTGCTGTTTTAAGCGATGTTATATTTTTTGCTGGCGTTTAGCGACTTGTTTTTTGGAATTAACCCATAGATTCTCAATAGGATTGAGCTCGGGACCTTGAGCGGGTATATCGATGACATGTCCACAGTTATATAGCAGCAGAATCCGTACTATTTGGAACTTATGCTTTGGATCATTATTTTGATAAAATTTAAATTGTGGTTTATTGTGTCTAATGAATCCAAATTTCTGTGCACTACTAAGTAAATGCGTCTGTAAAATGTTGAAATATCGGTGCGCGTCAATCCTTGAGTTCATTAAAGCAATATTACCCGTTCCTTGACTTGATATTCACACCCGGATCATTATGGACATTTCACCAAATTTTACAGTTGGGATGATGTTTTGTTGTCTTAGAGATATTAAAGGCAGTCGCCACACCCTAGATGGTACATCGTTGTAATACAACATCATCTTCGTTTCATCACAAAAAATAACATTGTCCCAATTGTCATTCGGGTGTAAAACGTTCAGAGTTGCGAAGGAAAATCGCTTCTCTACTTTTGCTGCTGACAGAAGTGGTTTCTTCTTGTTGCTCTTGATGAGTATTTAAGGTGTGACGCACTGTTTCGTGGCAAACAATAACATCAAGTTCTTTCTTTAGCTCTGCCGCAAGAGCTCTAGGGGAAATTTTTGGGTTTTTAGCCACTTCATTTGTTATTAAACGCTCGATACGCTCGTTTATCTTATTTTTTCGCCCACCTCCTTGTTTTAATTCCAGTCTACCTTCTTTTCCAGCTCGATTTATAACGTTATTATAAATTGTTCTCCTTGAAACTGAAAAGATTTCTGATAACTCCTCCGCACTTTTTCCTAGTTGGCGATTATAATAAATCAATTGAATATTGTTATACTATAATATTTCTCCTGGCGTTTTTATTATGTCACTTTACGACGCGTATATTACAAAAATTTTGAAATTTGAAGAATGTGCGCATTTTATAACGGCAACTCACCGCTAATTTGAAAAAGAGAGTAGAAAAGGCAAGATGTGCAAAGAGTATATTAACAGTAATACAAACAAAACATTTTTGTGCAGAGTTTCTTGACAATGAGAAATGAAGTATAAATTTGTTATTGTTGTATTTCTTTCTTATTTGAAATTAATTACTAGTTTTTTTCAGCATGATCTCTTTAAATATCTATAAATTTATGATATGTATAAATAAAATATATTTTTTTGAACAAAAAGTATGATTTAATTACTACTAATTATAACTAATACCGTGTTTATTTTCAATTTGAAAACTCATTATTGACAGACTGTATGTTTATTACAGGGTTACAAGTGTAAAGCAATTAAAATCAACCAACAACAAGCTGACTCAAAACTTAACATCATTTTATGGTACAATTACAATAGCTGTGTTCGTAAAAATGAGTAATTACTAAGTAAACTGAAAATTTACTCTCAGAAAAAGCTGTTGTCCGAAAAAGTACTCGAACGGAAAAATTGCAAAAATTAGTAACATTAAGGAAACAGGTGATTGCAAATCAATATAGTGATGAAATGTATTTACACTTTGGACTACTCAACTCTTTTTCTTGTTGGTACTCGATGCGCTATTTATTATAACACGAATATTTTAAGAAAATATAAACAAGTTATTTTCTGTAATCTATTCCATATGTTTATATTCATTTAATTTGATATTGCTTATTTTTGTCTGACTAAATATATTCAAAAGTATGTGATTATTTATTTTTGCTATTGATACCTTAACAGCAAGTGCAGTACTAAGTAACCATATACTCAGCATTTTCACAGCTACAACGAAAATGGCTGTAAATGATTCTTACAACATTTATTTCGTTTTAAAAAGTTTAACAAATGAATAGTTTAAAAATAATTGTTTGCATATTATTTTATATTAGTTTATTTCAGACTTTCCTTTTTTAAGTAATTTTATCACAAATTGTATACTTTTTGTTTTCTTACTTTCGTTTGTTTACCTTTGAATTATGTTTTTTTAATTTTACTAAATTTTACTACAAGAAATTTATGCATTAAAAATTAGTAAATTCTCAGCCAAAAACTGTCACTTTACGCTCTCAATTTGAGTTCTCGTTTACTGTAACTTGAGTAAAGGAACGCAATTTCGTAAACTTCAGTAAAAATTTGTAAAAACTTTTAGGTACTCGAACACACTTAATGAAATTTGTATTTGAGAAAAAAATCACAAAAAAATATTTTGTTTAAAAAATCGTCACAAATGTGATAAAATCATCATTTTGGCAACGCTGTGCACATGAGCCGCAGCCTAAGCACAGCCGCCGATAGTTTTTTTATGTTAAAACGCTTCTTGTTGCATATGTACCTATAAACATACACACGAACACAAAAAGAAATATAGCTGAGAGCTAATCAATTAATAACTAACACATGTAAAAACAATATACGATTGGAATAATATAAACTCAGCGGTAGGCGTTCGATTAACGGCTTACAGCCGGATTTTTGTTTCTTTCAGGTTTTTTAATGCCGGCGGCCATCGTTCAAATTAATCGGCACAGGTGACCGGAAATTAACAAGGAATTGTGACAGCTGTTTTTCGTGCGTTATTTGCATATTTACTAACATCATTAATGTTTGTTTTTAATTTTTATTTTATTAATAAATTTTATTGCAAAAATTATACGTATAAGTGTTGTCAAACTGACTAATTTCACAAACAAATGTTCATACGACTCGGCTTATGTAAGTACATATGTAGCACCACATAAAATTCAACATGTACATATAAACACAAAATTCGTTTGCTAAATCTTAAGTTGACATTTTATTTGCTGACATA
Source organism: Gymnocheta viridis (assembly GCA_956483585.1). NCBI lineage: Eukaryota > Metazoa > Arthropoda > Insecta > Diptera > Tachinidae > Gymnocheta > Gymnocheta viridis. The sequence goes on from OY101443.1 coordinate 30,426,970, forward strand.
AAAAAATTTGCTACTTTCAACATATCGCGTAAACGTCTAACATATGAAATATGCCGACATAGGAATTCGCTGATAATTTTAGTCATATGTTTGTCAGCATATATGTATGTAGGTACATATATGCTGTTTCAACGTAGCGTCTAAATATACATAGCTTAAGGATTAAAGATTTTTTGAACGCAGTGCCGGCTTAGCGTTGAAATATAAATACTATCGACGCATTATTATTTTATTGGAGTATTTTGCTGTGCATTTTTATGTTGTGAATATTGATTTTGTGGTGCAGATTTTAAAATAAAAATAGAAAATTCCTGCCAAGAAAACTTCTATTTAACAAATTTAAATTATTCCTTTGCAGCACTTTCATTTCTTTTCAATTGTTTACATTAGTCAGCTGTTCATTTCCCAATTATTTAAAATGCCGTTTCTAAGTCGTAGCTGTTGGGCTCATCAGTTGACAGCAGTTTCAAACAGTTGAGCTCAACAGCTACGTCTTATGAAAGCGACCCATGTAATGCAGCATGATTTAGATCAACATGTACAGTTTATCTAGATGTTGTTTGTAAACATTTCCATTATACTCTTTCTGTATGTTGCTTCTGTGACTCTAATGCATAGTTAACTAAAACTCTCAATAAATGAAATGCGTCTGTATTGGATAAGATGATATTGCCCAGCAAACACAAAACTAAGCATTACAAATGTAATGAATTTTACTTTTAAAAGCAAAATGGAAATGAAGTTTTAAAAAAGTTAATAAAATTAAATACAAAATATGCCTCAGTTTTTACAGAATTAGGCAATTTTTTCACACATATTTGATTGGTCGAATTTAGTTTACAACTTAAAAACTAATTGTACTTAGGCATTATAAATTAAGTTTTCCAAATTTAAGATTTAACGTTTGAAAAGTTTTTTGTAAAATATTTTTTGCTAGCATTCCATCCATAAATGGTCTGTCTTGCTGAGCGATTTCCAAGCTTATTTGGCTTGAAATCTCCATTTTTTATTTTGCGAAACTTCCTCATTTTGCTCTACTTGCAAAACCCATTATTTAATTTTTTGCATACCTATAAAGGGTTTTTTGCTAAAAAAAGGTTTAAATGCCTTTTAAATGAAAATGTTTTCTTTGTTTTAAATGTTTGGTAACATAAAATGCATTGCATGTTACCAAAAGCATTTTTAATGACAAAAAAATATTTGTCTTCCGTTATACTAATTTGTTTGCTGGTTTATTTTGAAATTAAATCAAAGCTGAAAAAAAGCAGTAAGCATCCGCACATGTGCACTCGTTAACACTCAATTAACGACTGAAATAAAAGAGAACAAGCGTCGGTGTGAGTTTTTTATTGTTTTTGTAGCACAATTGTGCACAGAAAATGAATTTTTGGATTACTCTGCTCTAATGCAAGGAACACAACTGAGACGAACGAGGAATTTCGCCCAATGCGACGAATTCGTCGGCGAAAAATCGCTGTGTAAATTCGTCGTATGAAGCACAATAACGACGAAAAAAGTTAAAGCTGTTATAATTGATAGGTATTCACCCCCATTGTGAATATTTTTTCCCTCGAAATATATTCCTTTTCCCTGATGTTCCAATCGTGAATAATTCCCGCGAAAAATGTTCCCGAAAACAAAATTCCCCTTATCATGAATAATATTTTTCAGTGGGATTTTTCCCTTGGCTTTGTTCACTTAATTTTTGCAGGTGAAATGAATAAACACATTTTGTAATTTCAACATTTTCCTTCTAATTAAATATTTAAGTTTATAAATATTTCTTTTTAGGTAAACATTGCTCATTATTTTTAATAATAATTCCCCACAAAAACTTTTTGGACAGAGTATGCATCTTTATGTTATGTAACCATTTGTATAAAATCATTCACTGCGCCTAAAATATTTTAAATACATCTTTATTTACATTTAAAAACATTTTATTTATAACCAAAATGTGTATTTCTTTATTAATAAACTTTAATTTGTAAGCTTTACAAATCTTTTTCCCTTTTATAAATTCACTGAGAACTGATTGCGGGACAAACGTTCACGGGAGATTCACGATAGCCATTTTCCCTTCGAGGGGAAAAAATTTCACTTCTTATTTACGATAGGGGTGATAGTGTACTGTTTAAGGAAACAAAACAAAAACATGTATCAAATAATTTAAAATTTTGTGAAACAATAAATATCATGTTTTCGACTATATGCTATATAACACAATGAATCACGACTTTTAGAAAAGTAAACAGTATAGCTTCGATTGAATCGGATTTTCTATTAAAAAAATAAAACAAACTCATTGGAATTACAGGTGTTTCAAAATTATCATCAAGCAAACTACCGCCAGCTCCTTCAAACCTTTATTCTACGTTTGTGTGTGAATGGAACGAAATGCCGCATGAAAGAAGTCGAATGCAGTAATTAGTTTTTTTATAATTAGATTGTTTTAAATATTCTATGTAATATTGCAGTATTATCATAATTAGCATTCCGCACAGCTACCAAAGGGTCTAACAATACGCCTGCCTGAGTTATACTTATAGCCAGTTTATGACTTCATACATATATAAATACGCATATAGCTAATTTTCATTTAAATTTAAGTTTCAGTTTTTCAGTGTTAAATTCTTAGCAGCATCATGAAATTCTCTCAATTTTTTGGGAAAAACAGCATTGAACGAAATTAAAGAAAAATTTCTAATGTGGATAGGTTGCTGTAACGTTTTAAAAGCTTAAAACAATTTTCAAAAAACTTGTTTGTTGAGGGTTTTTAGCTAGTCCAAGGCGAATTCATAACAGGTGAACTTCATAGCGCAGCTGATAACTTTTTTTGTTTTATTCAAGTCGAATTAGGGTTGGATTTCAAAATTTATTTATTTCTTTTGTTTACACTCATTGTTAAATTAAATTTATGCAAGATCATACACAATTTAAAATTTAATTTTTATTCATATGTATAATACGCGTACAAAATAAATTTAATTTAATTTTACATATAAGGATCAATATCATTCGATTGCCTGGATGCCTCCAATTCAGCACCCACAGCACAGGCCATCAAAACATTAACACTCGCCAGCTTTATAAATATAACCATTACCTTTATCTATGAGATTTCGCAAACGCAGCATACTTTGAGAGTTGCAGGAATCTAATATTTAAAAAGGTACTAAGGCATAATCCTCAACTATCGAACAAATGGCCGAATCTATTTTTTATTATTTTCCAAAGCTTCCAATAAATACTTCAAGTCCAAAACATCGGTATAAAAATACAAATTAAAGTGTAATTTTTCTTCATGTTTCTTTAGCAAATCACCCTTAGACAAAACATTAACATGAGGCAAACCCTTGTGTAGCATCATACTTAAAGCCAACAACAAAGTAGCAACAAAATTTTCCAGGTTCACTGCAATAATGAGAGTCGAAAAGATTAATTTTTACCAAATGGCAGCCCAGTTCTTCTAATTTTTCAAATATTTTCTACATAGAAACATGATGTGCATACAGGTACACTTGTCCGGGGCAATCGAAGAAAAAAGTAACCTAAAAACAATTTCTCCTGAAATTTATAAAAAAGAAACATAAGTTTACGTAACCTCTCGAAAGCAAAGCGGTCTTAAATGGAATTGTAATGTGTTCTAACAGCCGAGGAAATTTTTTGTTTGGGTGGTGATAAAATCACTGCTTGACAACGACGTTGAATATCATTACGGATGGCAAAAGCCAATAATTGAGCAGCGGGTCTTTGAAACATATCCACACAGATATCTTCAACAAAAGTAATATTTCATAAAGTTATTTTAAAAGATTTCAAAAAAAAACAACCCTTATCAAACAAAACTTTTGAAAATGATAATAATTTTTAATATATAATTTTTTCGCCTTAGTCAAATGTTTTTGACAATGTATTATGATTTTACAGAAACAAATTGCTAGTGGTTTTTGTTGTGCTGTACTTGTTGTAGTATTAAGTTCACCTGTTATGAATTCACATTGAGCTAGTCTATATACTCGTATGTAGTACATGCATTTCGTGCTAAAGCCAAATCATCAGTAGACCTTAAACCATATTTTTGAAAAGTTTCAAACCTCTTAACAATTCAATTTCGATTAATAAATTTAATAAAAAACAAGTAAGAGTGATATATTCAGCTGTGCCGAATCTTATATACCCTTCACCATAGTATGGAGTGACGAAAGAAATCACAATCACGAAAATTCACGATCACTAAATACGAAAAATATATAAAAAAAATATTTTTTATATTAAGAATTTAAATGAAAAAAATTACATTAAAGCTAAAAAATCACCTCTCACCGTCTAGGACACATACTCCCGTGATGGAAACAAAAAAATATTCACGATCATGCATGTTTGGTTCTCATCTCTATTTCATAGTATAGTCTGACTTCATAAACACAACTTCGACTAAACAAAGAATTGATTTGAAACGTAAGAAAAGGTCTAATAATGAAGAAATTCTCCCAAAATTGATAAAAATATCGCCAACTATTACATAAATCTGCTGTCTAATGTTCCAATATTATCTTCATATTGAAAATATTTTAAAGCTATCAAAAATTCTTTAAAAAAAGAACAAACTTTTTCAAATAAAAAGCAAAAGTAATAAAAATAACTAAAATGTATCAAAAATTCTTAAAAAATTGGCATATTGTTGTTCAGGATTTGAAACTGTACTCTTCGCGATAGCATATGCTATTTTTTAAAGGATTTTTTTATTTTTTAGTTATTTTTATTGCTTCTTATTTAAAAAAGTTTGTTCTATAATTTATTTAAAAACCACGGCACAATCTCATTTATAATATATTTTTTTTAATTTTTGCGTTTTTTCCAATGAACGATAAAAGGTTTATTTTTCAAAAATACCCAATATATTATCAGATAGGATTTTGTACAGTGATAAAATAATTATATAATGAATTCAGTAAGCTGTCGACGTTTTTATTTGATACAAAATAATAATAATACCAAAAATTAAAATAACTTGACAGTGAAAGAAAAAATTTTAAATTATAAAATATAACATACGAGTATTTTAATTCATTATTTTAATTTTATTTTTTCTTTGAAACTTGAATGATGTATGTACGTACATATGTTTGTAAACTAGTGGTATTCTGTTAGTTATCTTTTTAATTTTTTTTAATTTTTCAATTTACTTACCTCTATTGCGGTTGGACCAGACGATAAAGGTTTTGGTTCAATATAACCTGTATATTTCTGATATAGAAACACAATAGAATTTCAACCACAATTGATTTAAAAAATACGAATTCGGTAATTCATATTCAGCCTGCTAAGAAAACAAATGAATTTAATTGAAAACAAATTTTATTTAAATCTTCTGCGTTTACTAAGTAAGACAGAGAAGTAAATATAAAAATTACTATAAAATCGTAAACGGCTTATTTTCGTAATATTTAACCATTAATCCGCGTCCAATTCCGTAGTGCGTGCTATCGACAATGCGATATTCCGCCAAACTATGATTTTGTTTAGTGTTTTTAATGAATGTAAGACCAGTTAATTTTATATGAATATGAAGAAATCAATTTTTTATCTCCTAAGATCTTAACTTATCATTTTGTATATGTTGAATTTGGGAAAATACGAAAATATACAAAAAAAATATAAAATACAAATATCTATGCATATACTATTTTTGGAAATTTTCCCAAACATTCCGATATAAAAATCCGAAGTTCATATGTATGATATGTACGATAGGAACTGATTGTTTGAAAAATATTTTATGAGTTGCGAACTGTTCTTAGAATACATTTTAATTAAGCCCACATTAAATTATTCAATTGGATAATGCAATCTAGAAGCTAAATATAAATTTGTGAAAAATAGCTATTTGCCATACTTTCATTCTAAATACAAATGCATTTTAAATTTTTATTCCAAATACAAAATAGTTTTTAATAAAAGTTTAATTTTTACAATGGGAATTGTTGATAATGAAAGAAAATCAGTAAATATTACTATATAGTAATTTTTTCAAGACTTTTGGCTTTTGTCGATTGCCAATTATATGATTTTTTTTTAAATAAATTTTGGGAATAATTTCCATCATTGCAGTTGCAATTTTTAGAATATGCGCTATTTTCGCGGGATTTTCAATTTTTTAGTTTCTTTGCTAATTACATTTTGGAGCTTGATATCAAATTAAATTCTTACATGAAATTTTGTTTTTATTTTATAGAAAAGGCAATTAATTGAAGTGCTTTTGAAGATTAACTTCACTGATGTTATACAATGAAAAAAACATTTCTCATGGGAGTTTATATTGAAAGCAACAGTAAAGTACCAAGTTGTGAATATAAAATCCAAAAATTAGAAAAAAGCAAAGTAAATATGTGTACTGAAAGTTTTAACTAAAAAATATTTTGAAACAGGTATCAAATTCAGCCGGGAAGGGATTTTTCTGCTTTGTTGTGTTGCTAAGTAACCTAAAAAAAATTTAATTGTCAAGAGATTTTTTATCACATTGTACAAATACAATAATAAAACCTGAATATAGAAAATAATTAAAATTATTATTCTTCTGAAATCAAAAAGAGTCATAAAAAATAAAATATTAATACATTTTTAAAGCAAAACTAAAATTCAATTTCATTGATTTTGTATATTTACATAGTGTCTTGACGATCCTTTAAATTTCTTTAATATAAAAAATAATTATGGTTATTTATATACGAAAATAAAATACAAGCGATAAATATTGTAATATGCATGCATAATATTAACCTAATAAACGTACAAAAATAAGTTTAAAGAAACAAACAAAAACAACAACAAATCTTTGTTTTTCGACTGCACATGTATACACACAATGTGTACATGTGCCGAAGAACGCATTTCAGTATTGATGTATGTGTGACAAAAAAAGGGCCAATTTACAACAACCACACCAATTTCCATCATGAATTTGAAGTTTTAGTATTTCATTATAAATAAGATATATTATGTACTTAAACGCGTAAACTACTATGAAAAATACAACTGCTCTGTGGTGTATAAGAAGCGCTTGTGACTACCAACCAGTGGGTTGTTGGTATGAATCCCAACGCAAAAAAAGTAAAATTATGTAGAATACCATTTTTTTGCCCATATTTTAGTTCTTAATGGACCGACTTCAATTATTTTGACTCTAAACCTTCGTAGAATTATGATGTTCGCATATTTTTAAGAATTACCTCCATTTTAGAGATTTTTTAAGACTCTTGGCACAATTATATAATTTTATTAAAATAAATTTTGGAACTTATTTCCAATGTTGCAGTGTCGATTTTCAGAATATGCGCTACTTTCGTGGGGTTTTCAAGTTTTTAGTTTCTTTGCTAATAACATTTTGGAGCTTGATATCAAATTAAATTCTTACATCAAACCTTGTTTTCATTTTATAGAAAAGGCAATTGATTGAAGTGCTTTTGAAGATTAACTCACTGTTGTTATAGAATAAAAGAAATATTTCTTATGGGAATTTATATTGAAAGCAACAGACAAATACAAAGTTTTGAATATAAAATCCAAAAATTAGAAAAAATAAAAGTAAATATGTATACTGAAAGTTTTAATTAAAAAAATATATCGGAACAGCTATCAAATTCTAGCCGGGAAGGGATTTTTCTGCTTTGTTGTGTGTTGCTAAGTAACCTAACAAAATTTTAATTGTCAAGAGATTTTTTATCACATTGAACAAATACAATAATAAATATAGAAAATAATTAAAATTATTATTCTGTGCACAAGATATTAGCATAAATTTTGCCTTTCTTCTGAAATCAAAAATAGTCATAAAAAATGAAATATTAATACATTTTTAAAACAAAACTAAAATTCAATTTCATTGATTTTGTATATTTACTCGTACATAGTGTCTTGACGATCCGTTACATTTCTTTAATATAAAAAATAATTATGGTTATTTATATACGAAAAGAAAATACAAGCGATAAATATTGTAATATGCATGCATAATATTAACATAATAAACGTACAAAAATAAGTTTAAAGAAACAAACAAAAGTAACAAAAAATCTTTGCTTTCGACTGCACATGTATACACACAATGTGTACATGTGCCGAAGAACGCATTTCAGTATTGATGTATGTATGTGTGACAAAAAAAAGGCCAATTTACGACAACCACACCAATTCCCATCAAGAATTTGAAGTTTTAGTATTTTATAATAAATAAGATATATTATGTACTTAAACGTGTGACTACCAACCAGTGGGTTGTTGGTATGAATCCCAACGCAACTTTAAAAAAAATTAAAAGTAAAATTATGTAGAATACCATTTTTTGGCCATATTTTATTTCTTAATGGACCGACTTCAATTATTTTCAGTATAAGCCTTCGTAGAACTCCACACAAGAGATCTGCTTCATAAAACTGACCGTAGGACAGTTGGGGACATAAAAAACAACAGAATAGTATATATAACAAAAAAAGTCTTTTGGCTATATATTATTAATTATTGTACCGAGTTTTGTTATTTTGAAACCGAACAATTTTATGAAAAATTCTAAGAGAATGGTATAAAATTTATGTCTCTATGTTGTGTGAAGCCTTAATTCTACTTACACCAAAATATAGCAGACGGCAGAAGAACATCGCTCGTTCGACTTCTCTATCTATAAGGATCCAGAATATATATACTTTATGGTCTTAAATGAATAATAAATGAATAATGAAGAAATTACATATGGAATGACAAACCCTTTATCCCCTTTCCAAATTTTTTGGTGATGGGTATAAAAATGAGTATTTTGTTGCTGTCTGTGGTACTTTTATGGCTTTGATGGAAAAAAGCAAAGTATATATGTATACTGAACGTTATCTGCTTTGTTATGTGTAACTGCTGGCTGAAGTATTTAGCGCGTTGAATACAAAGCAAATAATGTATAAGAATTCTTAACATGAGTTCGAGCCCAGCTTTAGGCAAGTCATAACATCCAGTATTTTTCAGATGTGTATTAGTATGCCATTGTATTTGTTGTTGTCGTACTGTGTACGTGATGAATGCATACCACTGGTCACTGAACAGTACTGGCAGCAATTGATACTGGTATATGCTAGCGGACATCACAGCGCCCTCCTTCGCGGTATTGTAGCAAAATTGCCGGCGAAGTAAAATAATTAATAAATTAGTTGGCATTAGAGGCGCTGGAACACTGATCAAAAAACTAACACAACGCGTAATATCAGAGTTGTAAAAAGTAAGCTTTCTCTCTTTCACCATCCTCTCTCGCTATCACTTTCCCAAAGAAAGTAACTCAAATACGTATTGGTAGGCATACTAATTGACTAAATTATACTTCTCTTTAAAAAAAAACAACAACATTTTAATTGTCAAGAGATTTTGTATCACATTGTCCAAATACAATAATAGTACCGGGTTCTGAAATATTGAAAGTACGGTCTGCTCATGAATATAGAAAATAATTAAAATTATTATTCTGTGCACACAAGTATAAAACAGGATACAAGCATCAATTTTTCCTTTCTTCTGAAATCACAAATAGTCATAAAAATGAAATGTTAATACATGTTTAAAACTAAAATTCAATTTCATTGATTTTGCACATTTACATAGTGCCTTAACAATTTTCTGATGTTTTTATGATATTTGTTTGCGGTTGAAAAATTACTGCACAAATTTAAATTTTTGGAATATGTAATTTATATGCACCGTGTAAAAAAAATATTTTTCTTTTATATAAATAATATAAAAAATATTTATGTTTATTTATATACGAATAGAAAATATAAGCGATAAATACTGTAATATGCAACCACAAATATTTTTGCGGTTGAGTGACAGTCAGCGGCCATATTGGTTTTTGACTAATAGTGTGTGCCAAAAAGTATAAGTCTAGATATATTTTTGTAGCATAAACTGCAAAACTTGGAAGCGGATAATAATTTTTTTTTAATTTTATATATTTTTTTTACTATAAGAAGACAAAATAACATGAAAAGTTGTTAAATAATAAAAAAAATTAAAATAATTCATTATAAAAAATTTTTGCTAGCAATATTGCGCATAAAATTTTTGTATTTTCCATGTTTGTGTCTAATTTTTTTCTTCAATGAACATTATTTATAGTCTGGACAGTCAAAACTATCATTGAAAACTGATGAATTTTTTTTTCTCGTGAAAAAACAAAACACATTTAACTGCCTGTTCATCGATATCGCAAGAAACATTTCTTTCGTATTATTAATTTTGAAACAAAAACAACTTTTGAAATTTTGTTTTATATGTAATAATACGAAAGAAAATAATCTTTCGATATCGGCGAACAGGCAGCAAATGTTTTAATTTTTTGTGCTGAATTTCTTCAGTACAGTGTTCTCGTTGTGTAGAAAAATCACAAGCAGAATAACGTTCTTTTCTTTGTGTATTTTCTACACAAACGCTATTTGCGTATGTGTATTCAATATTCTACCATACAGAACACATTATATAACGTGTATTTTCGAATACTTTTATATATAACTTAATTATAATCACGTTGTGTTTTCTTGAGTACTTGACTGCAAGTGTTTTATTTTGTAAAAAATCAATTAAAATACAAATTCATTGCACTGTACAACAGCCAATCTGGGGGGTGAGAAATTCCAAGTCAGGGGGATGGTACTAGGTCAGTATAGTAAAACCCTCAAAGGGTTTGGCGTTCGTATGTGTCAGTTTTTTTTTATGACCTTTTAAATTTTTTCCTTATCTTGATGTTTTTTCGCTTAGTTGTAACATTTTGGCAAAAACGTAGTTTAACATAACTCGAGAACCACTTGTCCGATTTTGATGAAACAAATTTAGAAAAATTAAGAATTACAATTTCTCTAATCTGTTTCTATAACGTTTTCCTATATGTGCAACACTTTCGAAGTTAAAAATGAATGTATGAAGGGAAAAAAGTATTTTTTGCCTAAAAATTTAAATATTTTTTTTTTAAATTCATAAAAAATCCAAAATGGAAAAAAGTGCCAAAACTAATTACTTTCGCGTAAAGTCACATAACTCATGAGCAAAAAAAGGCATAGATCATGAAAATCGAAGCATGCGTTTCTCATTTATTCACAATTAGGTAAATGTATGAATTTCAAAAATTTTCTCCAGATATGCACAACATTATTTGGAGAAAACATTGACACTCACAAGCCGAACTCTCTCGTATTTTTCTACTGTACTAAAAGAGAAATTGAAATTGAGAACGAAAATTGGGTATTCGTGAGCCTCTAGTGCCGAAGGAGAAGATATTGCTGTCTCCACTGCATATTAAACTTGGAATTGTTAAGAATTTTATCAAAACTGTCGCCAAAAGAGATGAAGTTTTCTTGTGTTTGAAAATAATTTACCCGAGACTCAGCGAAAGTAAAATTAAAGAAGGTAAGTTATAATATCACATTCATTTCCCATGATTTTCCATCTTAACAAATTAATTTTTTCCAATCAGGCGTAGTAAATAAAAATATGAGAGAGTTCGGCTTGTGAGTGTCAATGTTTTCTCCAAATAATGTTGTGCATATCTGGAGCAAATTTTTGAAATTCATACATTTACCTAATTGTGAATAAATGAGAAACGCATGCATCGATTTTCATGATCTATGCCTTTTTTTTGCTCATGAGTTATGTGACTTTACGCGAAAATAATTAGTTTTGGCACTTTTTTCCATTTTGGATTTTTTATGAATTTAAATTTTTTATGAAAAAAATATATTTAAATTTTTAGGCAAAAAATACTTTTTTCCCTTCATACATTCATTTTTAACTTCGAAAGTGTTGCACATATAGGAAAACGGTATAGAAACAGATTAGAGAAATTGTAATTCTTAATTTTTCTAAATTTGTTTCATCAAAATAGGACAAGAGGTTCTCGAGTTATGTTAAACTACGTTTTTGCCAAAATGTTACAACTAAGCGAAAAAACATCAAGATAACGAAAAAATTTAAAAGGTCATAAAAAAAAACTGACACATACGAACGCCAAACCCTTTGAGGGTTTTACTATACTGACCTAGTACCATCACCCTGACTTGGAATTTCTCACCCCCCAGACAATAATCCCAAAAATGTTCCATAGTGTTGTTTAAAACTATTGATACCTCTAAATAATCAAAATTATTAAATCGCCAACAAAGTCTGTAATATGAAAACCATTTATGTAAATGTGTTGGGTTCAACAAACCAAAGTACTCACGAAAGAAACAACAAAAATAACTGAAATATTAATATTATTTTGTTGTTAAATTACACCTCCAAGTTGAAGTGAAATTTGGTACGTTGAGAACTCTAGTCACAAATATCGTTGACGCCGACCAAAATCTACTAACATTAAACAAATTTCAACGGCGATGGCGAAAATACAACCGTCGCCTTGTACAAAAATGTATGTTGCGACTTTAATGTAGTGATTCAATATCAAATATGTATATTTCTATCATCAAACGTCAAATTTCATAGCAGAGAGAATTATATCACGTGTGGACTTCAATATTAGTATTATTGTAATAGTATATCAGATATTATAATAATGTTTTCATAATACATATTTAGAAAATAATATGATATCAACTGTCAAAAAACGTACAAATGCATACATATGCACTATGTAGAGCTGCAAAACTATCGATGGTACTATCGATAGTATCGACAGTTTGATTTTAAGTGGACTATGCATGGTTTTTATCCGATAGCGGTACTATCGAGAAAAATCATCAATGCCAATAAAAGGGCTCTGATGGCGCCTTTGTAGTATTGAAAAGAACGACTAAAATAAATTTGAAAATAAACAAATGTTTCGATTTTTTCATCATCAGATATGGCCGTTTCAATACCAAAACCAAATTAAATAAAATACAAATATATTACTAACGGTTTTGATACATAAAGAAATTTTGCGGATGGTAGAAGCGGACGACTACTCAACGGTCTCCGCTTTCCGCTTACAGATCACTTGTAACGCGAAATTGTTTGTAAGTAGAATACATATTTCATAAACTAAAAAAGTTATATTAATAATTTGTATTTCCTTAGTTAAAAAAAATTAAGGTAAAAATTAAAACGTCTGGAAAATTAACGGTAGAAAAATTATATGATAACTGAAAATTATCAACCAAATTGTTACCAAAAATACAAAATTATGAATTTAAAAATAAATCAAGATATAAATGTTTATAAGCCACTATCTAAAAAAATTTATTAATATTCATATTATATATTCATTACTTACATAATCTGGTCTAGTATATGCGAAAGTAAAAGCTAGGTAAATTACCTGCAAAACACATTTTATTTTTTTAGTATCCGATTTCGCTTTAATGATTTTCAATTTTAATGTTAGGAGTCCATATTATTTGTCAGCTCATTTTTGTATATGAAGTTTGACATTCGGTATGACAAAAAATTGTCTCGCCTAGACGATATGTTAAGGCCGGTTAACTACATACAATAGCTTAGACAATTAATAACGTATCTTTTTCCGTTTTTATATTATAAAATATGATTTCTAAATGATAAAATAAATTTTGTAGCTAAGTCCTCGTCCAAGCTTGCAACTTTTGTTGCAGCAATTCTTGAAAATGTGGAAGAGTGTTGAAATAGAAATATTTACAGTTTGTATTCCTCTATTGCTCTTTCTCACTAAAAAATAAAAAGTTGATGCAAGAAAACTTGCAAGTCTGGACCGGGACTAACAAATAATATAAAAATTTCTTTTGCTTTTTATTTATTTTTAATTTAATTTTTGTAGAATTATATTATATTATATTTATTGTTTTCTTTTTCGTTGTCTTATGGTTATTTGCAATAAAACTCAAGTTTCTAAAAAACTCCAATTTTTTTATTTTAAGGAAGATAAAATAATTTTAAATTTTATTTACATAAATTTTTTTGCTATAGACAATATTGCAAAAATTTGAGACTATCGACAGTATCGATAGCATCGCCAAAAACTATCGAAACTATCGAATGGCGCGACTATCGATAGTTTTGCAGCTCTAGTACTATGTAGATAAAGGAAAATAGTTTTGTATATTGGAAAGATTATTGTGTATTTAAATAAACGCCAAAAGTGATTTTTAAACAATCGCATATAAATGTACGATGTACATACATACATATGTACATATAAAAAGAAATGCCAAATTGTTTGTAAAACACATAGTACTATTAAAATATATAAGGATGTTCACTGCACTGCCTGTTAACTATGAAATATTATGATATTTACAAAGGTACGTCTTCCCCTAGGTAGATATTAACATTAGTATACATATTTTCTTCTTCAGATTCTGCTGACGTTCTCTCATATTATATCAGAGTTAATATCAGTTTTAGACGCTATGTAATGTTTGTTGTTTACAAAATATCTGCAAATAATGAAAAACAAAATTTGTATGTAAATCAATGAAAAAAAATATCAGTCGTTAAGCAGCTCTTGCACAAAGCATACAGAGGTGACAGAAAGGGAGAACTATACATATATGCGCTATTCGCGGCTCACTATAGTATGGAGTGAGTCGCGAATATAGAGCATACGAGTACAGAGTCTAACACACACGCAAGGAAAGAGAAATTTGGTTTTATTTTCGCCTACTTTTGAAAAGTATGTATTATTTTGTATTAAATATGATAAAAGACCAACACATAACCGCGCTATTCATTTATGACTTCTTAGTTCAGTAAAAAGCAAAAATCTAAACTTTCATAGATATGTAAGCATTTTTCATATACAATTTTTTATTTCTGTTTTGTTTACATTCCATTATTTTTTTGTACTTTATAGTTGTCTCTTTCTTCACCGACCAGCAATTTAGCTGATTTGGACCATTTGCAACTGTCATTTTTTACATGTCTGTAAGTAGTTTGTGGCTGTGGGCTGAAGAACAGCTCTCGCGTCATCGTAAATATTTCTTAACTGCGGTCAGGCTTGCATGTGCCTCTGAAAGTTTTTATCTCGCTCGCACTGGTTGACTGATTTGCCACGGATAACCGTATCGTCTTACGGTTCTTTTGTGGAATTTTGTTGACAACCACGTTGCTACTTCCTATGTGAAGGCATAAGTCGGGTATAGTCAGTCACAAAAACATTTTTAAAATACTGTTAATATCACCATGGCCATATGGTCTAGTTAGCGGCGCCATTTTTGAGCAACCATATTCTGCAACTTTACTTTTTATAATATGTATCAATAAATAAATAAATAAAAAATATTTGTGCGTTTAAAAATAAAATAAGGAAACTGTTGTTTTTTCCGTACATTAATTCATTACATTTTCCATATTGATTATGTTTTGCATATTTACAATTTTATCTCACCGCGTTTTTGTTTGTGAGTATAATTGACAGTTAAACGCGGCAGCTTTTCTCGTAAAAATTTTACAGAAACTTATTTTCTGTTAATTGGCGAGTAATATGCTTGCGTGACAGCTATTACTCGCCAAAAACTGCAGACACAGTTTAGTGAGAAAAGCAGTTGTTTGTATAATTTTATGGCATTTTTGCTTCATTTCACACATTTCAATCGAAAAGTTTCTCGACGCGGGAGTTACGGAACAGGGGTACTGATTATTATATTTTTCTTTTTTGGATTAATATATTTTGAATTATGTACCGTTTTTCGTTTATGCTGAGTAGTAAATAAGTAGAAATAAGTAAGACAACAGAATCCTAAACTGTCAGATGAATACTTTATAAGAGCATCTTAATTATTTTCATTTCAATTTATATCTCTTTATGTTTTAACATCAGTTAAACAGATTAAGGTAGATCACCTGAGTATGCTATGAATTTAATTAAAATCGATTTCAAAGTATCCTCTTTCTAGGCCTAGTTAATCAAACGGATTTCAATAAGTTGGCTTGGAAAGTTTCAAGAAGGTAGAAATTGCTCTTTACCCTTGGTCGTAGTTTTTATGATATTCATAGCCGATGTGTGTATTTTGTAAGAATATTTACATTTTTATTTTCGTTTAAATCGATTTGATTCATATCGAATAAAATTTTTTTGTTGGGTTTTCTGAATAAGTTTAAAAGCCTTTTGTAATTTTTGAAATTCTCATTGAGTTTTTAAAAGCTTTTTTTTATAAGATAAGAAGTTTGAAACTTTTCAAAGATATGTTTTAAGGTCTACTGATGATTTGGCATTAGCACCAATGACATAAATGTATGTACTATATGGACTAGTTAAAAAACCCTCAACAAACAAGTTTTTGAAAAAAGATATCACGGCAATCCCGATTATTAAATCTAAAAAATATATATAAGATATGATTTTAATGTTTAATTTTTTGGTGTGTAGATGTCAGTAGTGCCTTTGATGTTCCGTGACTGGTGGGATGAACTTGAATTTCCTACGCGAACAACGCGACTTTTGGACCAACATTTTGGCACAGGATTAAGGTAGTTTTCAAATATTATTATGCTCTGTGCGTATTATTGATAGTATGAAACTTTATGTAGACGCGATGATTTGTTGTCCTCAGTATGGAACTCCCAGCCGACAATTTTGCGCTCTGGATATTTGCGCCCTTGGCAGCGTGTCACTGGCTTGCAAAAGCAAGATTCTGGCTCGACTCTCAATATTAACGACGAAAAATTTGAAATTATATTAGACGTCCAACAATTTACTCCTAATGATATCAGTGTCAAGGTCACTGACAAATTTGTTATTATAGAGGCTAAACATGAAGAAAAGCAAGACGAACACGGTTTTGTATCCAGACAATTTCTAAGACGCTATATATTACCAAGTATGTAACAAACTCCATTTTAATAAAGTTTATATCTACAAGTTACAGATAATAAAATTCAAACGTATGTATCTGTCTTTAGATGACGTCAACCCAGACAGTGTTTCTTCATCGCTGTCGTCCGATGGGCTGTTAACTGTCACCGCACCAATGAAAAAATCGGTTCCAGCAAACACTGAACGAGTGATTCACATATCTCAAACTGGCATCTCTTCCAAAGAAGGCAAAGAAAAAAATCCCGAAACAACCACAGTTTAAAATAATAGCAGATATTTCAAACATACATAGATACATACATACATATGTATGTACATAATATACTGCTTTTATACTTAATTAATTTTTAATTTTAATCATTTATTTCTTTAAAATGTAATTATTTATAATAAAAATTATTAAACATTAATTTTAAAAAATTTTCTGAAAATCCATAATTTATTTTCGAGAAAATTTAGTTCCTCCAATATGGCAAAAAAAATCGACGCTGACTTCTCCCAGGAATATCTTGCATATACTATCTCAAAGACTTATATATTATGAAAGAAGACGCCTTAAGGAACAGAATGAGCAAATCGTTGTGAAAATCCAAAATTTAGTTGCCGAGAAAATTGAGTTCCTCCAAATAGCCAAAAAAAAATCTACGCTGATTTTTCCCAGAAATACCTTATATATGAGGGCGGATTGATATCGAAGCTACCTAAGTAAAAAAAACAAAAAAAAATATTTATTTCTCAACATAATCTCCTTTTAGCTCAATACGATTAGTCCAACGTTTCTCCAGTTTTTGTATCCCTTCCAAAAAATAGGATTTTTCGAGGTCCTTAAAAAAGGCATTTGTTTGGTCAATAATTTCATCGTTGGAGCTAAATCTCTTTCCACCTAGCCGTTTCTTTAAGTTTGGAAATAGGAAGTAGTCACTAGGGGTTTAATCCGGAGAATATGGCGGATGAGGTACCAATTCGTAGCGCAATTCATAGAGCTTTGCCATTGAGACTGCACACGTCACGCGTTTATGTTCAATTGAGAGCAAACGCGGCACCCATCTTGCCGATAGCTTTTTCATATACAAATGTTCATGCAAAATGTTGAACAGAGGTTCATATGATATGTTTACCATTTCAGCAATCTCACGTAAGTAGAATCGGCAATCATTCGCAACGATATCGAGTATTTTCTTTATATTTTTTTCAGTAACCACCTCTTTTGGCCTTCCTGGAGCAGACTCACCGTAATGTTTACCGAGCTTTTGTTTTGTCTTTTTCGCCGTTTTCCCTTTCAAATAATAGTGTATAATCACTGCACTCAATTCACTTCTTTCCATTTTTCAAGAAACACAGAAGTAGCTTACTTCAAACGTCTACAAAAAATAAACTAATCGATGAATTTGGGTGATATTTTAACAGCTGACGTTTGACAGATCGCAATTTCCAAAAAAGATTTTGTTTTTGTGCTGCTATATACCCTAGGTAGCTGCAATATCAATCCGCTCTCGTATATGTGGCCAACTATCAAACTACCTATTATCTGCATAGCCAGTATTGGAAATGCAAGATGGCATGCACATGTAAAAACGACTTTTACATAGTGCATCGAGAGCAATCGATCTCTTTTTCCTGCCGACTTCAACTTAAACAACACGTTTACTTTTCGTCGAAATTAATTCAATTGTATTTTTTACATTTTATTTCTTTATTTTATCATTAACGTAATCTAATAAAATAATATTTAAGTTTAAATTTAGCCACAAACAACATGCCAACAGCGCCTGCAGTGGTTAAGCAAGCCAATAATGAATACCAGACGTCACATTATAATAACAACACGGTTTCAGCAATTTATGCCCGATTGCCTTTTCCAGAAATGCGTAGCACGAATATGGAAGCGAGGTTTGTTACAATGGATTTCTGGTACCGAGCCCGAAACGATCGCACAGCTTACCGACCTTATAACAACCTTGCCAACGTGTGACCGCTTTGAATAGGTTAAGCAGCGAATCATCGACCACTTTGCTGACAGCGAGCAACGACGACTTAACCGGCTCTTATCAGAAATGCCTCTGGGCGATAAAAAGCCATCGGAGTTGTTCTTCGAAATGAGGCGAGTCGCCAGAAGTTCCGCAGGCAAAGCAGCACTTAAAGGCTAGTAGACAAAGCCTGTAGTCGCAGCATCTTCAGGCACAGCAGCAGAGTTCACTAAGATAGCTGACTCAATTCTCGATGCTATATCTCCATATCAGGTAAGTAATGTAGCAAAAGAGCCCGCTAACTAAATGAAAGAACTTCATGCAGCAATAATGGAACTAAGTAAACAATTTTATCACTTCACAACACCCTTACGTTCACGGTCACGCAGGCCCACTGTTACACAACAGCGTTCTCAACACCGTCAAGCTGCAAACGACAAAAAAAGTAACAGTGTAGATTTTGGCGAGTGCTGGTACCATTAAGAATGTCGACGCAACGAACGTAAGTGTCGTAGCCCTTGTCACCACAAGCAACGCAAGGTTTATACCATTACAGCCCAATCTTCGAATTGACTTGTAAGGCCGGTGGGGTAGTTCAGCGAAAAAGCCTCCACTAAATGTAAAAATTTTCGCCTTCAAGTAACCGACAAATTTACAAACAAAGAATTCTTAGTTGATAATAGTGTCGATGTCTCGGTGCTTCCTCTTGTTGCGAAAACACAAAATGTCCGTCCTACAGCCGTAACATTGCGTGCTGCAATGGTGAACCAATTAAAGTCATTGGCGAAGGCCGCATAAAATTAGACCTCGGGCTATAAGGAAATTTTCTATGGTCATTTATTATTGCTAACGTGACGACACCTGTAATAGGTTTATTTTATTAAACATCATGATTTCTTAATCGATCTGCGGCGTAACCGATTGATAGACAATATTACCGGCCGCGACTCTAGCCAATAGAAAGTCAATTGAAACATTCAGCTCATACAAACCATTTGCATACTTGCTACATGAATTTAACAACATCACGGTACTTTCGGCTTTTGGTTCCAAAACTAAATCGACAATTTTTCACCGGATCGAAACGACAGGGCAGCCTACATTTTGCCGGCCACGACGACTTCCGCCCGAAAAGCTCAACGCAGCTAAAAAAGAGTTTGCATATCTCACTAAAGCTGGAATAGGCGAGCCTTTAAAAAGCTATTTATGTAGTCCATTGTATATGGTTAAAAAAGGCGATGGCACATGGTGACCTTGCGGGAATTACCGTGCGCTTAATGCTCAAACAGTACCACACCTATATCCCCTGCCGTATTCAACGGATTTAACGGGTAACCTAAAAGGTTTTTCGAAGATAGATTTGCCAAAGGCATTTCACCAAATTCCGATATACCCCGACGATGTACCAAAAACGGGCATAAGCACGCCCTTTGGCTTATACGAATTCAAATGTATGACATTCGGCCTACGCAACGCTGCGCAGACATTTTAGCGACTGATTGACGATGTCTTCAGAGGTCTTGATTTCGTATTTCCCTACATCGACGATATTTTTGTAGCCTCCGCAACATTTTAACATCACCAAGGTCTCCGCAACATTTGAACAACATCGCCAAGATCTCCGCTTAGTGTTTCAATGCCTCCGAGAAAACCGCCTAGCCATTAATTTAAAAGTGTGATTTTGGTAAGTCTGAAATTATTTTTTCCGCCATCTCGTTACACCCGAGGGTATTCGGCCATCGCCCGAGAAAACCGCCGCACAGTGGCTGAAAATCGTTCTTCATTGGCCAAAATTCTGTAACTTTTGAACCGATCAAAATATTGAAGAAATTTTTATTTTAATGGATGGATGAATGGAGTTCAGTTTTAATTGCATTAAAATTGATTGAGGACTTTTTAAGGAATTCTAGGTCAAAGTTGAACTTTTGAATATTTTTAACTTTTTGAGTGAAATATAGGTTTATTATTTTTTTATTTATTAAAAAATTTAATATTTGAAAATAAAGGCCCAATAATTGACTACTCATTTAAGTGTCATTTATCTTTAAATGCCACTTAAGTACCAATTTCATTTTTTCAGCACAAAATTATGTGACATTTAAATGAAACTTAAATGACCATTCTGCTGCATTTAAAGTCCATTTAAGTTTTGCACACATACATACACAAACATATGTTTTTGCTTGCGTGTTGGTGTTTCGCGCAACAAAGTAAACAAAAAATTTGCGGCCATTGAAAAATCAACATTTTTTGGAGTGAAATTTGGACTTCTTTTATTAATATTATTCTTTTTTATGGTTTTTAAAATTGTTTTAAACTTTTAAAACATTGCAGCAACCTATCATTGTTGTGATTTTCAGCCTGAAAAAGAATCCATATTAGAAATTTTTCTATAATTTTGTTCAACAGCTGTTGCTCTAAGAAAATTGAGAGCATTTCGTGAGGCTGCCATATTTTTATCGTAATTAAATACAAGCAATAATTTCACACTGAAAAACTCAAACTGTATTTAAATGCAACTTAAATTTAAGTGGCAATTAGCTAAATGAGATTTAAATACGAAGTCAATTATTGGGCCTAATAATAATTATAAATATTTTTTGTAATAATGGAATTTTTTTAATGTTACATTAAAAAAAAATTTTACACTAAAAAAAATAGTAAAATCAACTGGAGATTTTGCTATTATTACAGAAAAATTAAAAATTTTTGCTGTCAAATTTGCAAATTTGTTTACACTCAAAGAATAGTTACACTTAAAAAAACGTTAATAATAATATCTAAAAATACTGCTATTACTACAGAAAAGATTATTATTTTTTGCAGTCAAATTTGATAATTTAAAAAAACATTTTAAAAATAAAAACTGTAATAAATTTTAATAGCATTTGTAACAATGGTAGGTTCTGTTTATTATTATTTTTTACTAATACTATGTTTTTCATGCTTAAATAACAATGAAAGGCAATTATAATTATTATTCATTTGACTCAAATATTGATTTCAAATATTCCATATTTTGTTCTGTGCTATTTCTGTTCTTTAGTAGTTATTTTTCTACTTCATCTAAATCCCAATGTTCCACTTTCCATTGATTTCGAATACTGGAGATAAACGGATCTGACGTTGCCAATAATATATTAAATAGATCTTCATTTGTTGTGTGCTCTCTATAAAATCTGTAATCCTTGTTCCTTTTTTCCTGAGCCTCCTCTGATAGATCTCCAAGTAGCACCAAATGATATTTAATGACATCTTCTCCATGATAAAGGATTTTGTGAACTGTTGCAGACATATTTCTCCATGGGTAGTTGGTTGTATATATTTTTGCAGTTTCCTTAGCATAATCTCCAAATTTTCTAGAGTCAATTTTTTCATTGCACGCAAGTACTTCTAGGATTATTTTAAATCTGAAAATAAGGTTTAACTCCACTCCTGTTATTTCAGATGCTGTGTCTGGATCTGAAAAGAATCTACTTGCGGTATTGCCATCATGTGTATTGCCTGACCCTTGTTTTGGCTGATCTATAATCAATCTAAATTTGCGATATTCATCTTGAACATGTTTCTTTTTTGAACTTCTTAACTCTTTGTTGGTTTCGTTGTTTCTTATTGATCCTGAAGACCCGAAATCCAAATCACAACTGATTTTTAGTATGTGTTCCATAAGTCGTATTCTTGCATGTAGTGGTGATAATGCAAATTCATGTTTTGACAACTTTCAATGATATCCACTTTTGTTTCTGCCTCTTAGATCTATCGCTGCAGTTGTCCAATGATTTGCGTGGTCTTCCAGTCTTATCTTGCTTTGGTGTTTCTGCAGCGACAGTAAGTTGACCTTATAACCAGTTTGCACTTTTTATATAAAAGTTTTGTTTACTGTAGCGAACTTCTTTGTAGCGTTTTTTAGTGCTTTGACGAAATTAGATAATTGCTCTTGCATTTCTGTGCTACACGAATTGAAGTTTAATTTTAACGTAACTAAGAACATCTTCCTGGTTTTTAATTCCAATATACTCTTTGGCCAGTTCTCTATAACTGAAGCTCTCCATATTTTTCTGAATACTTTTATTTGCGTGTTATGTTTTATCCGTACACTTAAAGGATTAACTTATTACTGAGTAATCCCTTATCGAATCCGCAGTTTTATACATTTTTAGATACATGTTATACACACATTGATCTTTAATTTCATAGCAGGTAGTGCTTAAATTGAACAAAACTGCATATGTTGTCCAGACCTTAATATGAGGTAGAACTGATTAGTTTCTCTACAATATTTGTTGTTGGGTTGTTTTTTATCTTTAGTGGTTTAATGTCGCGATTATTGTTATAAAATTGTTTATGACTTTGGTTGATCCTAACATTTGATAACAGGTAAATTTAGAAAGAGATCATATGTTTACTGTAGAACCTATTGTGATAATTTTATTACCTATTTTTTGCTGATCAAAACAAAGCCATTAAACCCTTTCACAGGTATTTTATTTAATTTTTTTAGTTTTACGTAGTCTAAAGTAAAAAAACATTAACTTTTAGGCAAAAAAGTGAAAATTTAATACACCATTGTATACGAGTACTTACAGAGCTGTTTAAATTATCGTAATTTGATTTTTTTTAGAGTAATTCCATTAAAATGAAAAAGTGTTCTACCCACGGGTCGTCACGGGTGCAAAAGAATATATAGCGTTAAAGAGGACACTTTCACCTTTCTCCGGATGATATACGTTTCTTGTTCCCCTTTGTTCCCTAGAAGTTCTATTCCACTAAAGTTTAAATTTGAAAAAATATAGTAGTTTCATAAATATTCCGTAACGCCCCTAATATTAAACGCTAGAGCGGTGACCACTTGCAACAACTAAAGACTAGGTTAGGTTAGGTTCCATTGGCAGCCGTGATCAAGCACAGCTCACGTGGGTCCATCAATTAGTTCCCGTTGTGCTACCATGTTGTCCCGCCTTCCAAGGGTCCTATGTTATCTGGCTGCTGATATCTTCAAGTAGCCACCCGGTTGATTCAATGAAGGAGTGGATCTTTTTTAAATCAATATTAGAGAGACAAGTTTTGTCCCCAAGGGTTCTTTGACCGAAAATTTTAAGTCTTAGATCATCGAATGCCGGACAATGACAGAGAAGATGTTCCGTCGATGCTTCCTCTTCTTCATCGCCGCAACTTCTACATATGTCATTGTAATTAAGCCCCAACCTTTGAGCGTGCCTCCCAATAGGCCAGTGTCCAGTTATTACCGCGATTAGGTTTCTGAGATGAAGTCTGGATAGCTGTAGTGCCCGCCTAGTCCTTTTTTCATCTATTATGGGCCAGATTTTTCTAGTTTCCCTACAGGTAGTTTTATCTAACCATTTCTGAATTGCAGTAAGGTGAAACTTATGTGCAATAAGTTGTTTACTCATTGGGAGAGAGACGCCTATGTCATGTGTTGAATCGTTTTGATTTAAAGTGGAGCCTGCATGCGCCAACGCGTCCGCGATACAGTTTCCGTGTATGTCGCTGTGTCCTGGTACCCACTTAAGGGTGACCGTTGAATGTCTCGCTATCTCGTCCAGAGATATCCGGCATTCCTTGACAATTTTTGATGTGATGAACACATTCTCCAGGGATCTAATGGCCGCCTTACTATCGGCAATGATCTGAATATCCCTACCAGATATTTCGCCATACCGAATGGATTTTGCGGCTGTGTATATGGCCGTTATTTCAGCCTGAATGACACTGCAGTGGTCCGGCACCATTCAGTGATTTAGACCCGTCCGTGAAAATTTGAATCACATTCGCGGGTGTATGTAGGTCATCAGGGTGGACCGCGTTATCCGAAAAGCTTACAGAGAAGCCAGGATCAAAGATTGGCTCAGGTGTGACATAGTCAACGTTCATGTGCCAATTTATATTATATAGGATGTTGGCATGACCGATATTGTAGTCTCTCCATGCTCTGGTGGCTTTTAGTCTTACTGCCGTGTTCGCAGCCAACTTTTTAGCCAAAATGTCTGGTGGTGCCAGTTCAATATCGTGAACAGTGCCTTAGAAGGAGTTGTTCTAATGGCACCTGTTACTGTTATTGCCATCATTCTTATTATACGTTCAAACTTAGTTTGATGACTCTTCCGCCTAAGCGCCGGCCACCAAACGACTGCACCATAGAATAGAATGGGTTTAATGACACATTCGTATAGCCAGTATACATTTTTCGGGTTGATACCCCAATTTAGGCCAATGGCTTTTTTACAGCAATATAATACAGTTGCTGCCTTAGTGGTTCTGGAAGTGATATTCATATTCCAGTTCAATTTACTATCTAGTATTATTCCAAGATATTTGGCACTATCGGATAGTTTCAGTGGAACCCTATTCAGCTTTGGGGTAACAAATTTGGGAATTTTGTATCTCCTAGTGAAAAGTACCAGTTCCGTTTTGGCGGGCACCATTTTACGAGGACATCCAGTGCGGATTCCATGAGTTCAGACAGTAGTCTGGGATCCTTACCCATAGCCATGACTGCGACGTCATCCGCATACGCAATCGTTCTGCAGCACGTCTTATCCATGGCCCTGAGGAGGAAATTTATATTTAGGTTCAAAAGTAATGGCGAGAGTACACCTCCTTGCGGGGTGCCCCTGGTAGCCACTTTGGAAATGTTTGCGGCGCCCCAGTTAAATTCAATACGCCGAAAGTGCAAGATGCTACTAACAAATTGGATGATCTTTGGGTCGATCTCCAGTAGCCTCATAGCATTAATAACCGACTCTGGTTTAACATTGTTGAAAGCTCCCTCAATATACAGGAAAGCAACTAATGCGAATTCCTTGTATTGTAGGGATCTCTATGTGACCCACCAATAAGTGAAGCGCAGTTTTGGTGGACTTTCCTTTCGTATAGGCATGTTGAGCCATTGACAAGGAATTATGTCCTAGTTTTGTCCTGATATGAATGTCTATAATCCTCTCCAGTGTTTTCAGCAGAAAAGAGGATAGACTAATTGGCCTGAAGTCTTTAGCCTTAGTGTGCGATGTTTTCCCCCCATTGATGGATGAAGACAATCTTGTTGCCCATATAGATGGGACATGTGAGAGACTTAGGCAGGCTCTGAAAATCACCAAGAGCCATGGCATCAGTGTCTCTAGGTTATTTTGCAGATCAGCTGGGATAATCCCATCCGGACCCGGAGATTTGAAGGGATGAAAGCTTTTAACAGCCCATTCCACACGATGACGAGTTATCGGGATAATAGAGTTATTCCGAGCGCCATTAAGAATTACCTCCCTCGGCAAATCATCAGTGCAGCCTGGGAAGTGAGTATTCATCAGAACCTCAAGGGTCTCCTGACTATTTGTTGTCCAGGATCCATCTGACTTCTGTATATACGATGGAATAACTGGTCTTGAGGATAAGATCTTACGTAGCCGACTTGTCTCCGAGGAGTTTTCTACATCACTGCAGAATTCCCTCCATGACCGTCTTTCAGCCTTCCTTATAAGATTCTTGAATCCATTCACTGAGGATTTGTAACTGTTCCATACACCATTACGTTTCGCCTCGTTAAAGAGCTTCCTGCTTTCCTTGCGTTTTTCAGCAATTTCCGCATTCCACCAAATAGGCTTAGCCTTGCCTTTCCTGTCGATTCTCTTACAGGATTTTTCTGTTGCCTCGGTTAAGACACTCGTTAGTGATTCCACTGCGGAGTCGAGTGTGGACACATTGCCTATGCAAACTTGGCATAGAGGCAGCTTGTCTTCGAGTACACTAGCATAGACAGACCAGTTGGTCTTTCTTCTGTTCGTATAAGGTTTCACTGTATCAATGTTATAATGTCACCCGTTATTCCATTAACACGTGCCAACGTAATATAACAACAACGCACGTTTACACATACATATGCACATACATATATTTGAAATTCTTAAATTGCTTTATTTTATTTTTATTTTACTTTTTGTATTTCCGTTCCCATTATAAAAATGCAACCTTAACTTTTTACTCCAGACATTTTTATTGGGAATTGTTTACTTTTAACTTGATTTATTTAAGTAAAATTGCATTTCGTTCAAAACAACAAAATTCTATTTGAACTCTTAAATTTATAAAGTGCAACAACCTATTTAATTAATTTTCCATAGAATTGTTTTGAATATTTTTTTTTACATAAGTTTGTCTTGTTCCCAAAAAATGGAAACAAAACACACTTATGATTAACAAGCAAAAACCGGCAACAGAAACATTTTTTATATTATTGATAAATTTTATTAATAAACAAAAATAAATTGTAAATTAGTACTTAAGAAAGAATTGAAGACAATAAAGAGTCAGTTATAATTTTGAAACCCAAAAAGAACCTTGTGTTTTTTTTGAGTGTCTTTAATTGGATACTCGTTTCTGGCGCAGTCGGTAGGATACCCGTGTATCCTCGTGTGTATCGTACATAAGAGAGGATATTCGATATATCAATATCCTAAACGGGTAAAGAAAAAAATCCTTTGAAAGATCAAAGGATACCTAAAGAAATATCCTTCGAAAGATCGAAGATAAACAGTCAAAATCAAGCATCCTGCGAATCCTAAGGGACCCTCCAGGATACAAATAATTTAAAAAATAGTGTAGTGTGTTCGGCGAAGAAGCCAAAGAAATGGAACTACCTACAACTTATTTTAAAAAGTGAAGTGACTGTGAATTTTTTTTTTCTTTTTTTTTTCAAAAAAAAAGGATACCAAAAATAAAAGTGACATTTAAACTTCATAAGATTGAAGAATAAATAAATATAAAAAAAAACAGTTGGACTTCATAAGATTGAAGAACAAATAAAAATAATAAATCCTTTAAAAGATTAAAGGATACACAAAAAAAAATCAAAACATTTTAACTTTGTGTAAAAAATAAAAACAAAAGAAAGTGAATTTGAACTTCATAAGATTGAAGAACAGATAAAAATAATTAATCCTTTAAAAGATTAAAGGACACACAAAAAATATTTTTTTTTAAAAAACATTCGAACTTTGTGTAAAAATAAAAACAAACAAAGAACTCTAATTAAAGTGACATTTGAACTTCATAAGATTAAAGAATAACTAAAAATAATAAATCCTTTAAAAGATTAAAGGATACGAAAAAAACCATTTGAAAGTCGTATAAAAAAAAATAAGGAAACAAAATTCTCAAATTAAAGTGACTAAAATCCTGGGAAGCAAAACAACGGCTGTCGTCCTCTTACATCAACTCTACAACTTTTAAAGTGACTAAATCCTTGGAAGTAGAAGTAAAGGCTACCGTCTTCTTACGTCATCTTACATCAACAACAAGAACTCTACAATTTTCTAAGGTAAAATTAGAATAATATTTAAAAATAAATATAATTTTTTCGGAATGTTAATAATTTTTAAAGTTAAACAAAATGAATAAATATTTTAAGAAAAGTAAATAATTTTTAAAGTAAAAGCAAATAACTTTTGTAAAAAAAAAAAAGGAAAGTGAAAAATATTTTTTTAAGTAAATTTTTTTGAAACGTTAATAATTTTTAAAGCCAACAATATTAAAAAAAGGAAACAAAAAATAAATGTTTTAAGAAAAGTAAATAATTTTGTAAGTAAAAGTAAATAACTTTTTGAAAAAAAAGGGGAGAAGTAAATAAATTTTTTTATGAAAAGCATAATTTTTTTTTTAAACGAAAAATAATTTTTAAAGAACAATAAATAATTTTAAAAGTAAAATATTTATAATTTTTAAAAAAACTAAATAAATAAATAAATTTTGTAGGAAAACTAAATAATTTTTATACAGAAATTTTAAAAGTGAATAGTTTTTTTCTAAGAAAGGTAAATAATTTTCTTTTGGAGAAAGATAATTTTAAAACAAAAAAAAAAAAACAATTTTTAAGGATCATAGGAAAATTTACAAAAATGACTGAACAAAATCCACCACTTTCTGTTAGGATCGACCCATTAAAGTATTTAAACCGACTTCCAGATTTTAATGGCGACTATCGCGACCTACAAACTTTCAATAATTTAATAGATAGAGTCCACCCTATACTGACGGTTTACGATGAACCATCGCAACTATTATTTTCAGATATAATTAAGAGCAAGCTCACTGGAAAGGCTAGAGAAATTATAGAAATCAATTGTCAAGCCCAATCGTGGACAGAAATTAAAAGAGTATTAAATAACAATTTCGGAGACAGATGCGGTTTAGAAGAACTTTTTGATAGACTTAAAAGTACCACATTTAAAACTAACAGCGTAGAATTTTATAACGAAATCAAACAGCGACTTAGAAATCTTAATAATAAAACAATAATGACGATCGGTTCTGGTCCTGCAGCTAACGAGTGTGCAAAAAATAATATGAAAACTGCATTAAATGTTTTCAAGGAAAAAATTCCCGAGCCAATGCGTACAATCTTAACATGTAGGAATCCTGAAACTCTTGAAATGGCAATGGAAATCCTATTTCAAGCTGGATACGCTTACGTTTCCTCACCAAACACTATATTTTCCACCCATAGTAGACCACCAAAACAGGAGCATAAAAACCGACAGAACTACAAACAAAACAATGCGAACTCTCACAGTAACCATAATACAACAAGGACTTTTAATCGAAACATGCAAAGAAATTTTTCCTCCCATCAACCTAATCCTCAAAACCATTATCAGAATAATCCTCAAAGTAGCTTCCACAACCGGAGAGAAGGAGATTACAGAAATTTCACTCACAACGGGCAAGGTTTCCAACGACAAAATAACTGGAATTCGTTCCGACAACAGAACCCACAGCGCGAAAACCATTTCCCAAGACCTGAACCCATGGACATCAACAACCTCGAAACACGGACTAAACAGACCGAGAATGCAAATTTTCGATCTTTAGCCTCAGGGAACTTCCATATATAAAAGTAGAAACGAAATTGGGACACCTCAAATTAATAATAGATACAGGTGCAACTAATTCCATTTTAAACCCAGACATATGTCATCCCAAATGGATACAGAAAATTAAACCAATCTCAATTAAAACATTACAACATAAAATAAATCTTTACGAGAAGGCCAAAATACCTACTTTCAGAGAGTTTGGTACAGAAATTAAAACAATAGAATTTTTTATAACAAAATTTCATGATTATTACGATGGACTTATAGGAAATGATTTACTTATACCACTTAAAGCTAAAATTTGTTACGAAACCCATACAATAAAAATCGGAGAAAATATACTCCCTCTTTTTGTTAAAAGTGAAGACCAGCAAGTTAACCAGATAAATCAAGATGAAGAGAATAACTATATTAAAGAATTAGATAAAAACAGAATAGCAGAAATAGAAACTTTGAACCTGGAATTAAACCTTGCTTCGAATTTTGAATCATTGAGTGATCAAATTAGAACAGAACACTTAAACTCTGAAGAAAGATCACAATTACTACAAATAATAAATAAGTATCACGATATTTTTTATCAGGAAATTGATAGACTTTCATTTACTTCCGCAATAAAGCATAGAATTAGGACTACGAATAACGTACCTATATTCTCAAAGTCATACAGATATCCATACGTACATAAGAAAGAAGTTGAAGATCAAATCCAAGACATGTTGAAAAATAAAATAATTAGAAATAGTAATTCGCCATATTCAGCTCCAATTTGGATCGTGCCAAAGAAGGCCGATGCTTGCGGGAAAACAAAGTGGAGACTTGTCGTCGATTATCGTAAACTAAATGAAGTAACGATTGACGATAAATTCCCTATCCCGAATATAGACGAGATACTCGAAAAATTGGGAAGAAGCCAATATTTCACCACTCTCGATCTTGCAAAGGGTTTTCACCAAATTGAGATAGAGGAAGAAGATATCCACAAAACAGCATTTAGTGTTGAAGGCGGACACTATGAATTTCTGCGAATGCCTTTCGGGCTGAAGACAGCTCCTGCAACATTCCAGAGATTAATGAATAATATACTCCAGGATTACATTAACAAAATATGTCTAGTATATTTGGACGACATAATTATTTTCTCAACATCCTTACAAGAACACATAAATTCACTTAAACTTATATTCGCGCGATTACAGGAAGCAAATCTGAAAGTTCAACTGGACAAGTCGGAATTTTTAAAAAAAGAAACGGAGTTCCTTGGACACATAGTTACAACAGAAGGAGTTAAGCCAAATCCAAAAAAGATAGAATGCGTTATTAACTTCCCAACACCCAAAACAACAAAGCAAATCAAACAATTTTTAGGACTAACAGGTTATTACAGGAAGTTTATAAAAGACTATTCATCTATCGCCAAACCTATGACTAAATATTTAAAGAAAGATTCCAAAATAAACATAGATGATCCAGAATACGAAAAAAGCTTTAGTACCCTTAAGACGTTACTAACACACGACCCAATACTAGCATATCCTGACTTTTCTTGGAGCAGTGCTTTCACAAGAAAATCATCCCATATGCTACGCAAGCCGCACCCTCAATACACACGAAATAAATTACAGCACAATAGAGAAAGAGTTATTGGCCATCATATGGGCTACAAAATATTTTAGGCCCTATCTTTTTGGTCGCAAATTCATAATAGAAACAGATCACAAACCATTAACATGGCTTTTCTCTATAAAGGAACCCAACTCGAAACTTGTTAGGTGGAGACTTAAACTATCAGAATATGATTACGTAATAAGGTACAAAAAAGGAACAAAGAATAGTAATGCCGATGCTTTATCAAGGATTGAAACTGAACCTAGTAGCATAAACACATTAGAACCTGACAATATAACAATAAAAGAAACTGCATCACCAATTAATATGTTTAAAAATCAAATGATTATAATAAAAACAACCTCTGGATCTTTAAGAATAAAAAACAAATCAGTTTTTGGGAATAAAAGAAAAACAATTTACATGAAAGAAATGGACAGGGAAACAGCCATTACAGTACTCAAAAACCATTTTAATCCGACCCAGCTTAATGCTATTTTAATTGAAGATGATTTTTATACAATGTTTAAAACAATTTATGAAGAATTGTTTGCAAATAATACAAACTTTAGGATAATTAGATGTTCACTCATAACAGAGGATATAGAAGATGAAAATCGGCTAACTGAAATTATAAAAACCGAGCACCTTGATAAAAATCATAGAGGAATTCAGGCAGTATTTAAAGAACTAATTACGCGAATTTATAATCCCAAATTGAAGCTTAGAATAACTCAGTTCATAAATAACTGTGAAATTTGTAACTTAGAAAAATATGACAGAAAACCTCCAAAGATACCCTATAAAATAACAGAAACCCCATCTAAACCACTTGAAGTACTACATATAGATGTATTTTATACCTTAAAGAAGAAACTATTTATGACAGCAATTGATAAATTTTCCAAATTTGCTTTAGCATTCCAAATTAATGGAAGAAACTGGACAGAATTCAAGACAAAACTATTACAAATAATCAATACTTATGGAAAAATAAACAAAATTATTGTAGATAACGAACTTGGTTTTAAGGCTATACCGATGCAAGAATTTTTGAAAAAAGAGAATATAGATAGATATTCATTATACTTCAAATAGTAACCATACGTCTAACGCAGACATTGAAAGGTTACATAACACAATTAATGAACATATACGCTTGCTAAGACACGATAAAGAAAATGGAGATGAAAGTATAGAAGATAAAATGATAAGAATAATAGGTTTTTACAATAATACAATACATAGCACCACCGGCATCAAGCCGATTGATTTCATAAATGGCAAAGTACACGAAGATAGATATAAAGAAATTCATGACCTTATAAACTCAAAGAAAGAAAAATATATACAGAAATTAAATGAAAATAGGAAAGATATCGAATTAGAAGGCGGACCAAACTATATCAAAGAAATAAGAGGTGGGAAGAACCACAAAAAATATAGGAAAGTTAATGCAGAAAAGATAGATGATGACCACTTACAGACGACAAGGACTGGACATAAATATTATAAAACCCACGTTAGACCTAAGAAGAAATATCAAGACAGAGATAACCCAACTATAACATCTACAACATGATTTCTTTTCAGATGACGACTTGGACCTTAATACTTACATTAATTACAGCAACGAGCGCACAATACTTAGATATTCAGGATCTTACGAACAATAATGGATATATTCCAATAAAATTAGATGAAATCAAACCAATAGAGACCTATTCTAATATAATACACATTATTAACACGACCATGTATAAAGAAACACTTGAACTAATCGCAAGCAACGTAGCGACACTAAAAACCACCACAACAGATACAAAAGCACTAATAGACACAGTCGACAAAAACTTGGCGATACTTAAAGCCAAGATGAATAATCTGAACCCACAATTTAGACAAAAACGAGGACTTATTAATATTTTAGGAAAAGGACTTAAAATTGTAGCAGGAACAATGGACAGTGAAGATGAGGAACACATTAATAGCTCTTTAAAATAACTTTACGAAAATAACGGGGTTATAACTAATACAATACACAATCTTACACAAGTAAACAACTTCTTTTCAATGCAAATAAAAAACATAACGAACCATATCAATACACAACAAATGCATGTAGAAAAATATTTAAATCAATTCAAAAATGTTTTTCAGAATAAAATAGCAACATTAGAAGATGAAGTAATATTTATGAAGCACATTTACCAAATTAATAATGATATTACAGTTTTGCGTGACCATATAGACGATATAGGACAAGTTATTTTTTCCAGCAAATTAGGAATCATTCCCACAGACATTTTGACCCCAAAAGAAATGGACCTAATAACAGATTTTGACAGCTACATAAATATAAAAGCCTCTGTGGCTCTTCATGAAAAAAACATATTATTAATTTTCAAGATACCCTCATATTCGAAACACCCTTTAAGCAAAATTACCTTTGAACCAATTCCAGATATTAAAAATAAGACATTAGCTTTAAAATCTTATACAATACTAACATTTATGAGCCATTTCTTCAAGATAATTTAGAGAAAAATTTAATCAAGATTAAAGATGACTGTATACAAAATATTTTAGATTACAAAGAAGCTAATTGCCCTATGAAAATTTCCGAATCTGAAGAAGTAGTAGAAATTCATCCCGGTTTATTGATATTTAAAAACTATTGCAAGACACTTAAACATAATTGTAATGAAAATCAATTAAAAATCAAAGGAACTTTTCTTATTAAATTCGAAAATTGTAAGATTTTGACTCAAAACAGAAATTTTACCAATGTCAATTTAAGAATTAGAGATAAGATAATACTACCAAACATTATAACAAAAATTAAAAGTAATCAAAATGTTACTCTTAACGATTTTAAACTGGAAACACTATATTTAAAACAAATTAAATATGAAGAAAATTTAAACAATATGCTATACCATGATAAGAAAACAAAAACCATTAGATTTAGTGTTGATATTGTAATTATCTTATGCATTATAATTCTAATGTTAATATATATCCTTAGACCAAAACAAATTTTAAATGTTTCGTCGGAGCCTCAATCAAACGGTGGGGGTGTTATAATGTCACCCGTTATTCCATTAACACGTGCCAACGTAATGTAACAACAACGCACGTTTACACATACATATGCACATACATATATTTGAAATTCTTAAATTGCTTTATTTTATTTTTATTTTACTTTTTGCATTTTGCATTTCCGTTCCCATTATAAAAATGCAACCTTAACTTTTTACTCCAGACATTTTTATTGGGAATTGTTTACTTTTAACTTGATTTATTTAAGTAAAATTGCATTTCGTTCAAAACAACAAAATTCTATTTGAACTCTTAAATTTATAAAGTGCAACAACCTATTTAATTAATTTTCCATAGAATTGTTTTGAATATTTTTTTTTACATAAGTTTGTCTTGTTCCCAAAAAAATGGAAACAAAACACACTTATGATTAACAAGCAAAAACCGGCAACAGAAACAGTTTTTATATTATTGATAAATTTTATTAATAAACAAAAATAAATTGTAAATTAGTACTTAAGAAAGAATTGAAGACAATAAAGAGTCAGTTATAATTTTGAAACCCAAAAAGAACCTTGTGTTTTTTTTGAGTGTCTTTAATTGGATACTCGTTTCTTATCAACTCTAAGAGAAAAATTGAAATCAATGTACATGTGGTCAGAGAAGAAACAGTCCTTTGACACATTTTAATCGCTAATCATATCCGAGAACCTATTGCTAATAAGCGTAATATCAAGAACTTCCCTTCTGTTAGTCACAATAAAGGTGATCTCATTACCCCTATTAACTACTGTTAGTTAATTTTCTACTATAAAGTTTAGAAGTAACTCACCTCGTGGATTGACATCCGAGCTGCCCCAGATGGTATGGCGAGCATTAGCGTCTGCAGATATTATGAGGGGAATGTTGCGCCTATTGGCATACGACATCGCCTTCCTGGTTAAACCGTTTGGAGGATCGTCCTGATCGTAAGCCATGTAGCAGCTCATAAACCATACTGTCCGTGTTTTGTTTTCCACCGCGATAGTGCAAGTGTCTTTATCGCTAAAATCAGAGAGAATAAAAGCTTTGAGGACGTTTTTGACCATAACACAAGCTCTGGTCTTACCTTGTTCAGCTGCGTACAAAGTACTATAGCCGTCTAAACTGAGTCCGCAAACCCTGTCCTTATACAACAATGGTTCTTGGATGCAAATAAGCTCCTGAAGCTAATCGGTGGAGAAGGGCAGCTGTCGCCGCTTTAGAGTGATGAAGGTTAATTTGTGTGACCTTCATCACAGTTCATCACTATGGACTGTGACGTTGGCATCCAATGGGTCGTCGTCCGATTCCAGAAGGATGTCCTCATCGTCCGCAACCTCCATCCTGCCAAAGAAGTCACCACTAGTCCTGTGGTCGACTGGGTGTCCTCGCTGGCCGATGAAGCAGCGGAATCGTCCTCCATAATTGCCATATTAGCCTTCGTCACCGGAGCTTGAGGCTTCTCCATGTCATCACCTTTGTAGACGCGGAGGAAGATAGTTCCAAAACCATAGAATATCTTCCCCTGCGTCTCCCGAAGTGACGCCAAAGAGTCACTGTTAATTATAACAGTGGCCTTCCTGGTTTCATCAACAGCGTCTGTAACCCGCACTATTTTCCAGTCTTGTGTGGGTAGCTTTGGGTTACTGACCTGCATGATTTCCAGGATCTCCTTGGGGTCGGATGGCTCAGCGGGGATCCTGGCAACAGATCGGGGCCTTTGCGGAACATCGGCCAGAGGTATAGCCTCAATCTTCGCGCCTCGCCATACTTCCGCCAGGGACTCCACGGCTTTTTTGTACAGCAGCGACGACCGCTCATCTGCACACGCTATTAGCTTGATGTGCCCTTGATACCAGCCGGCATCATCACATTCGGGTGGTGGTCCAGGGTTACCCCTGAAAGCCTTGAGAAACGCCTTGGAGAGTGTGACGACAACCAGTTTACAGTTTTTGGAAGAAATGGTGCCACCTCCTTATACGATCTTATTAACGGCCGTTGAGGCATATTTTTGGGCCTTTTAGTCCCAGGAAGGGTGTCCTCCCTTGATCTTTGCCGTTTAGGCGCTGCTTCAGTTGGCTTCCGTGCAGGATTACCTTCCGTCGCAGAGGGTTGGACCCGTTCGATTTTCTCCGTGAGCTCACCGACCGGTTTTCCACCAAGTCGGCTGACGATTTTATAGGCGGAGCGCCTAGTGGTGTAGGCTCGTTTGGCGGGATTTATGTGCCTTTGGGGTCTTTTAAGTGAGACCGTAGAGGCCGAGGGAGGTGCTGCTGCGGGCATCGAATCGTTCTTCGGGTGCCCTGTTTGCACAAGATTCGGCACATGGGAAGCTGGTTTAACGGCAGACTGTATCTTACCCGTTGAACCTGCGCCCGAGGAAGGGATTTAGACGGGGTTTACTCCCGTGCGGACCTGAGAAGCCTTAGAGGTACTTGGTTTCGAAGAACCTTGTACCAGGCTTGGTCATGATTTTTTGCGCACTAGTAGCAGACCGACTAGCAGAGCCTGGCGCAACCACTCTGCTAGACGGGGTCTCAGTAGCTAACAACTTACTACAGCCTGAAGCCGACGTTGTAGTAGTTGGTTCTCCGGAGATTATGAAGCCCTTTACCGGATACGTAGGGCGTGTGTTATCATCTGACATTTGGAAGATGGGGGGGGGGGCTTTGCATTTTATGCCTACTGCCAGGCGAAAGGATTGCTGCCGCTCCACTGGAGACAGACGCAGACCATCAGCCGCTCAATATGAGGACAGACGCTGATGGATTTTCACGGACCGACAGATGACCGTTTCAGGCCAGCGGACTAGGATACTCCATTAGCCGCTCCAACTGGGTGAAACACACGCTAATAGAGAGGGGAGGGGTAGTTCTTTGTTCGTACTCGATTTAGACCCTTATGGCATGGGAGGCCCTACCGGTCGTGACTAACATCACTACCGCCAGCATGACTCTAAATGTCACAGTACTTAAGCCCTCACATCGCGACAAGATGACTACCCATTCGCGAGGTAACTAAAGACTATAATCCTACCAACATTATAAAAAAGCCCGCAGGGCCATTATCGATGATAGCTTGCGAGTAGTAACCATTTATTTTTTATAAAAAACAAAAGAAAAACACCTTTTTCTGAAATTAAAAAAAAAACAGTTGAGTTTGACAGCATGCCACGTCCACAATTATCAATAGTTTAACCTAATTTTTTGGCTACCTTAATCTGGATATATTAGCTGCAAAAAGGCGTAAAAATTTTAAAAATCGGTGACAAAAAAAATTAGACTTTTGGCCAATGAAAAACGATTTTCAGCCACTGCGCGCCGTGATAAAAGACTACAAGAAACCTGCACAAGAGCTTAAAAGATTCATTGGCATGATGAGCTTTTACAGAAAGTTTTTGCCACACATAGAAGAGTACCAGAAAGTTTTACAAAACATGATTACGGGTAACAAAAAGAACGAAAAAACCCTTTTAAAGTGGAACACCGACGCCGAAAGCGCATTTGAACGCTGCAAATCAGAGTTGCCAAATGCCACGTTATTAGCTCATCCCGTTCCTAATCCAGAACTGGTCATTTACGTCGACGCATAAGATAGTGCCGTGGGAGCAGCGCTTCATCAAAAGGTCAATGGGTTTATGCAACCCTTAGCTTTCTACTCCAAAAAGCTGACAGCGAAGCAACAAAAATATTCAACGTACGATCGAGAGTTTACTGCGGTCTACCAGGCTGTCTGCCGTTTTTATTATGCTATAGAAGGACGCCTTTGTTACGTAGTAATCGATCATCACCCATTAATTTTTGCTTACAAGCAAAAGATGGAAAAAGCATCACCGCGTAGGTTAAGGCAACTTGACTTCATTAGTCAGTTCTCAACTGACATTCGTCACACCCCTGGAGAAGAAAATGCAACGGCTGACGCTCTTTCTAGAGTTCAAACAATAACTGTCAACAATAAAGCGCTCAACAAATTATAAATTTTGCCGACTTAACAGCAGCACAAGCTAATGACGAAGAACTACAACATTTTTACGTAATCAAGGTACATACGTAAAATAATTAACTTTTATTAAAAAGTTTACATGTTTTAGGATGTAATGAACAAATAGTTTGCGATACGTTTACTTCGTGTATTTGGCCTTTCATTCATAAGAAATTTCGTCGACAAATTTAACAAGCTACATAACCTAGCTCACCCTGAAATACGTGGTACAACTTTACTCGTGACTTCAAGATTTGTTGGCCTGGCATGAAAAATGACGTCGCCAATATGGTCAAAACATGCTTACCATGCCAGCGATCTAAAATACAGCGTCACACGCAGTTGACACCAAGCATGTACGAGCATCCTCGCGAACGGTTTTCGCATATTAACATCGATATTGTCGGCCCATTTCCTTTTTGTGATGAACAGCGATATTGCCTTAGACTCATTAGTGACCCATTGGATATCCAGATTTGGAGTCCTACAACGGATAACGTCTGATAGAGGCAGACAATTTGAGTGCTCAGTTTTCACAGATCTAACCCATTTTCGGCCACTGTTCGTACTTGCGAACAGTAAATTTGGTCGTTTTTATTGCCAATTTAAAAAGCTTTATATATTTATTTTTTAAAATTTAATTATTTCATTATTTAATATATAGTCTGGACTTTAAATAGGTGTAAAAAAATATTACTAATTTATCTTCTATTTTAAATAAAACGGTATTTATTGGATAGTGTTTTCAGGGGTTTTTTTTTAAATTGAAAAAAAAAATATTAATTGTTAAAAAATTTAAAATCTAAATATAGTGTATTTGTGCAAAGAATGGAAATTAGCAAAAAATAATAAAAAAACTAAATATATCACAACATTGTTATTATATTATAACGGTTAATATAACTGTTCGCAAGCGCGAACATTGGCTGCTATTTGGAGAATGTGCTTTTTTGATACAATATCGTTCTTCTTTGTTGTTTTTTTATTATAGTGTTGACGTTACCGTTTCTTTACGGCTACAAACATAAACACATAAATAACAACTACTTATTTATATTTTTGTAAAATCTAAGCCTACTACAATTATTTTGTATTTTCCTTATTTATGTTTGAAAAATCAAAGCCTACTACAATTGATATACTTAAAAAATTTTAGAATAAGTAACTATTGTATTGTATTATGGAGAAAATAATAAAAAATATTCAGTCTAGATTTGAAATTGAGAAGACGGAATTTTATTAAAAGTTATATCTATATACATACATATTACAAGTGAAGTGAATTATTAAAAAATGGCTTATAAACGGGTGCTTACTATGAAAGAAATTGAAAGAATGTTAGAAAGTGATGAAGAGCTTGATAACCCAATTGAGTCTGTAATTGTATTACCTCCAGACTTAGTTGGTGTTGTCACAGATGAAGAAATGATTGATGAAGACCTTATTCCCATCAATGATATGGTCAATTGATTAACTAATATATTTGTTATTGTCATTTTAATGCTATAGTTTTCAGGATCCTCCTACATGCGAACTTGCGGGAACATTTGAAATAACGAACACAAATGATGAAGAGTTTGAAGATTTAGAACTGCAAAGGCCGGTTAGAGCTTCCGGTGGTCCACCACCACCGAAGCGAGAAAGGTCAACATACAAACCCTCTGACTCTTTTGGCAAACCAAAATGGACGAAAAAATGTAACGCCAACAATCAGTTCGATTTTCACCTGAAACCTAATACAGAACCGTTAAAAATCATTCAAAAAAATCTGTATGATGAAATAAGTGGTCTCTCACCAGTTCAATTGTTTGAAAAATTTTTTGATAAAGAAATGTTTGATTTTATTATTACCCAATCAAACATGTATTCGCGACAAAAATCCGCAAATGTTGTCTTTAATGAGGTGATCTTAAGGCATTTTTTTGGTATATTGATTTTGTCAGGATTCAACACATTGCCATCCATTGACGACTACTGGTCAAAAGATCCTTGCCTTGGAAATTCAATTGTCAAGCAAACTATGTCAAGGAACAAATTCAAAGAGATTAAGCGCTTCATTCATTTTAATAACAATGATAACCTAGATATAAATGATAAGCTGTCAAAGGTAAATACATTATTCTTATTTCTATTTGAATTTTAAAATCGGTGTTGTTAATTAGGTTCGTCCGTTGTTTGACATTGCCAACAAAAAGTATATGCAATTTGGTGTATGGAGTGAGCTGCTGTCGATAGATGAACAAATGGTCCCATACTTTGGTCGTCAGTCATGCAAAATGTATATCAGGAATAAACCAATTCGATTTGGGTACAAAATTTGGTGTTTGTGTTCTTCTGGCGGTTATTTGTTTAATTGCATACCATATTCCGGTTCAAGTGACAACTATGATCGTCAAATTGGTTTAGGCGCAGACGTGGTTTTAAGACTATTGGAATGTGTGGAAGATCCTACTCTATATCGAATTTATTTCGACAACTTTTTCACATCATATTATTTGATGTGCCTTTTAAGCGAAAAAAGGTTTTGCGCTACTGGAACCGTTCGCCCAAATCGTATTGCAAAAGCCCCACTACGCACAGGAAAGCAGATGAAGCGGGGAGAAACTGACCATCAATTTGATAGAAAAAATTCGGTATTGGTTTGTCGTTGGGCAGACAATAAAGAGGTAACGGTTCTCACCAACTTCGAACAAATTGAACCGATGCGCAGCGTAAAGCGATGGAAAAAGGACTTAAAAAAATATGAGAATGTGCCACAACCATTGCTTTTCAGCTCATACAATAATGGGATGGGTGGAGTAGACCTTCACGACAATGCTGTTTCAAATTACAGGATAAATATTAGGTCAAAGAAATGGTATTGGCCTTTATTTATTTCTATT
The DNA here is from genome assembly GCA_956483585.1 of Gymnocheta viridis. Classification (NCBI taxonomy): domain Eukaryota; kingdom Metazoa; phylum Arthropoda; class Insecta; order Diptera; family Tachinidae; genus Gymnocheta; species Gymnocheta viridis. The sequence goes on from OY101443.1 coordinate 30,468,152, forward strand.
CTAAGTTCTTCAGTCACTAATGCGTGGAAACTACATTGCTTTTTGCAAAAAGGTGAAAAAAAACATGTTATCTCAAAAAGATTTTAGAGTAAGCATAAGCAAAGCTTTGCTATTAAGTTCCCGGTCAGATGCTGAATACGCTCAAGAAAGACACGACAGAAGCGTTACTTACCAATTGCCACGAGTTGTAGGAGAACATATTCCAATAGTTCAGCCACAAGGAAAGCCTAGAAGATGCCAACTTAAAGGGTGTGGCAAACCAATCAAGTGGATGTGCCAAAAATGCAATATTCATTTGCATCCACAATGTTTTGAAAAATTTCATTTAAAATAAAAATTATTATTATCTTAATACGTTAATAAATATATACATATATATTTTTTTTTGAAAGACCTCTCATTAGTTATTATTTTGAATTTTAACATATGTACATGTATGCACATACATTTTTTTATATAAAAAATTTATGTCAAATTGAAGCCAGCGTTCGCATTTGCGAACACCTTTTTCCAGGAATCACGGATAAGATAGCATCAAACCGACAACGGATTTGGATTCAGAAGGTCCGAATTACTATAAAAAGATTAGATTTTTTTAAAAAGCTTGTGTTTGAATTTTCTTGGCTGAAAATGGGCTATTGCAAACGATTGGTGCAACTCATTTACGAACGACAGCTTACCATCCGCAAGCGAACGGACTTGTAGAAAGATGGTACAGAACACTTAAGTCGGCCATTTTATGTCATGACTCATCAAAATGGGTTTAACACCTTCCAACAATTCTACTCGGCCTTCGTGCATTGATCGCTTAAAACCTTGTTTTTTTCCAGCATCAGAACTTTTGAGTCACGCTGAACCAAAAACAGTAGAGCCTACGTCAATTGCCATTGTACCCATCACACCGCATGTTGTTGAAAGTGACTTCCATCAAGTTGCAAACCATGATTCATCAGTACGAAATGACCACAACAATGTCAAACATGCCTGCGGCCCATCAGATAGCGAGTTACCGGTACCAGGCTCAAGAACAACATCCAGAGGAAGACGCATTAATCTCCCTCTTAGATTCCGATGACCTTTTCCAGCGAGGGGAGTAATATGGCACCCTGTTACTACCAACTATCAAACCACCTATTACCTGCATAACTATTATTGCAAATGCAAAATGGCATCGAGAACAATCGATCTCTTTTTCCTGCCGGCTTCGACTTAAACAGCACGTTTACTTTTTATCGCAATTAATTCAATTGTATTTTTTAAATTTTTTTTTTTTTAGACACGTTGAGTTTTTTACCTACAAACAGATTCGAAAGGTACAATTCGCCGCCATATAAAAACCTATATATACCTTCTTAAAGAACTATATATTATGAAAGAAGACACCTTAAGGAACAGAATGAGCCAACCGTGCTGAAAATTCATAATTTAGTTTGAGAAAATGGAGTTCATCCAAAATGGCCAAAAAATCTACGTTGACTTTTCCCAGGAATACCTTACAAATACCATCTTAATCATATATTTACGAAAGAAGACACCTTAATATAATAATACCGTCTCCAAGGAAAATTAGTTCCTCCAAAATTGCCAAATATAATACATAAAATATGTATAAAAGCGGATATGCATCAAAACTAATAAATCGGAAGTGCCGAGCCGATAAAAGTACGGCATTAACCGTTTGCCGCAAGTTTAGACTTTCAGCCGTCGCCAAAAAAATCTCGCAAGGCCGGCTTAAAAGAATTAAAGCAAAAGCACGTTTCTTATTTACATTTTTTGATTATTTGAATAAAATTAATACTTTATTCTTAAGAGTATTTAAAATTTATTCGTGTATTCGAACATCAAGAAATATGTACCTTTATTCTTATAAATTGACAACACTATCTAACCGATAATTGGTTATATCCGTTTTATGCCATATGTGAACTCCAATCCACAAATATTGTTTGGTACGATCAGGATTTTATGTATTTTTGTGCATCTCTACGGTGTTGTCATATATTTTCAAAATCTTCGAATCAAACAAAACAAATCTTTTTTTTGCATTAAAAATCTTTTTTTAATGGTGGTATTCAAGCTCGGTGCTTGTTAGTCGTTAATCGTTTACACGCATTTTGTTTTGTATATTTAACGCGCTACCGGATTAACATTTAACAAATTAACAACACGGCACCCCTGATAAAATAGCTGTTAGTTGGCAACTCACAATCAGCTGTTGCAGTTTCTCTATATGTAAATATAATAAAAAAGTCATTTGTGATACATTTCTAAAAAAATATTAGTGTTTTGGCAATTTTTGTGTACATTGAGAGTAAGTATGTTAATTAAATGATTTTTTATTTTATTTTAATATATCATAAACTGTTCTTATAGTGGATAACCAAAAGAAATGCAAAAAAGTGAAGTGGAGCATAAATTGCTGTTGGATTTTGTGTTGGAAAATGTGGACATTGAAGTAATGTAGCACTATTTTGTATGTTTTTTTTTATTTTTTTCAGAATTATAAATTGTGTCAGAACAATAAATCAGCTGTTTTACTACGAAAGTTAGCAGACTAACAAAGTTTTAAAAAGGAGTTCGTTCAGAGATGGTAACTTTAACAAATTAACAAACTACCGAGTAACAAATTAACAAGTTCGGTGTAAATACCACTATTGTGATTTTTATTTTAAAGATCAAAATCAGGGTTTTTCAAATTAATTTTATGTAAAACGGGCTGATTTTGGTTCTTAAAATGCCGAACTTGGTTTGACAAATGCTGCGTTTCATTTGTTAAATACGGAATTTGTTTTGGAAAATTCAAAACATCCTTCTTGATTTGGAAAAGGCCAAATTTGAAGTTAAGAGCCTATAACACTGTACAACAGCCAATCTGGGGGGTGAGAAATTCCAAGTCAGGGGGATGGTACTAGGTCAGTATAGTAAAACCCTCAAAGGGTTTGGCGTTCGTATGTGTCAGTTTTTTTATGACCTTTTAAATTTTTTCCTTATCTTGATGTTTTTTCGCTTAGTTGTAACATTTTGGCAAAAACGTAGTTTAACATAACTCGAGAACCACTTGTCCGATTTTGAGAAACAAATTTAGAAAAATTAAGAATTACAATTTATCTAATCTGTTTCTATACCGTTTTCCTATATGTACAACACTTTCGAAGTTAAAAATGAATGTATGAAGGGAAAAAAGTATTTTTTGCCTAAAAATTTAATTTTTTTTTTTAAATTCATAAAAAATCCAAAATGGAAAAAAGTGCCAAAACTAATTACTTTCGCGTAAAGTCACATAACTCATGAGCAAAAAAAGGCATAGATCATGAAAATCGATGCATGCGTTTCTCATTTATTCACAATTAGGTAAATGTATGAATTTCAAACATTTTCTCCAGATATGCACAACATTATTTGGAGAAAACATTGACACTCACAAGCCGAACTCTCTCATATTTTTATTTACTACGCCTGATTGGGAAAAATTAATTTGTTAAGATGGAAAATCATGGGAAATGAATGTGATATTATAACTTACCTTCTTTAATTTTACTTTCGCTGAGTCTCGGGTAAATTAGTTTCAAACACAAGAAAACTTCATCTCTTTTGGCGACAGTTTTGATAAAATTCTTAACAATTCCAAGTTTAATATGCAGTGGAGGCAGCAATATCTTCTCCTTCGGCACTAGAGGCTCACGAATAATATTGGCCGTTTGTAACCTGCTGTGCTCTTTGAGTTTGAAATTTCTCACCCCCCAGACAATAATCCCAAAAATGTTCCATAGTGTAATTAGAGTAATAGCGTATTTACATTAAATTCATACATTTTTTATGGTTACATTATAAATTTCTTTATTAATCTTACTATTCATTTTTTTTGAATACAATTACGATCAGATTTTTTCAAAAAGTTTATGGTTCTTAAAATACTACGCAATGTTGGTATGTCTAATTTATTTCTTAATTTGTTCTTATTGATATTGATTTGAGAAAAAATTTTTTCGCCGTTTGCTCTTGCTTGTTTGGTATTGACAAAACTGTGTAAACCAATTTTCGCAAGCAAGGAAAAGCTTCAGAGCCGTCGCAGTGATTTGCATTCAAAGTGATTTGCAGAATGTTTCAATATTCTTTTCATTCGACAAATTATATTCTTTAAAGTTGAAGTGGAGCATTTCTCGCCGTTCGTCATCAATTTGTTAAATATTATTCGAATCGATAACATTTGAAAAGAATTTCGTTAATATGGGAATACTTTTATTATTGCTTTTTATAATATTAGTAGATACCAGCAGTGCGATTCAGTAAATTTTAACACCTTTAGCAGGTGTTAGCTTTAACCACATATTTTGATGTTTGCACTAGCCACAATGTTATTCACAAACTTATTTTTAACCCCCGTAAATAGTGTTATATTTTACTTCCAGTGATCCTAGAACCTTTTAGAACACCATCAAGTTGGAAAACAATTTTTCAGCCAATTCTGAACTTAAGCGGTAGAGTTTTTTAAATTCTGTTGCTCCCAACTCAAAAGGATTATCTACAATACGAAGACCACGCCGGTTGACTGAATGAGCACTATCAACTGCCTCATTCTTCAATAAATTATACGCTAAATACTCCAAAGCCATTTTACAATTTTATATGTACATGTTCTAAACGAATTAAACCACACAAAAAATGCTTGTGTTCATAAACAACAATTTGTTTAGTTAGAAATAACAGCTGACTGAAACAGATGTCTTTAAACGTCAACATATAGCGTTTAAAGTGTTAGTGAATAGCAAAACGATTATTTTTGTGGTTAAAATTTATAAACGAAACTATTGTGGTTTAAAAAGCATAGTGAATCGCAGTACAGGACTCAACACGTTAAAAAAATCGCTGTGAAAATCAAACTTTTTTAATAAACTATTACATAACTCAACATAAAACTTTAGGCAATTATTTCGTAATGACATTTCATATTTATCTGATAATTTATGAGTAGAACTAAGTTTTATAGTTATTTGGGATCCCAAGTATATATCCTTAATGTATTTAAGATAATATTTAACATTAACGGTCAGTGAAAGGAGGGGCGATATCCTGATGACGCGTAGTGTATGTACAATTATTAACATCAATTTTGTTAAACTTTTCAAAACATATATTCAAACTTTACAATGTATTAAAATATTTTTGAATACAGACGACGAAATTGTATAGAAAAATAAAACATCATTGCAATTTAATGGATGGAAGTAAACAGGGTTGCATCGGTTAACTTCTTTTCACACCTTTAATGAAGTAAAGAAGAAAATACGTAGTTTAGTTAACAGGAATTTCAAGTAATAGACTAAGGGCCGTTAACAATAAAAAAATTAACTTGAGTTTAGCACTAAGCTCAAAACTAACTTTGGTTAATGAAAATTTATTAACACGAAGCTCTGTTAAGATTTAACATTTAAATAAAATTAACTGAAATATATTCTGAGCTTAAACTTTTAACTTTAAAAAAATATGACATTATCATCTGAAAAATGCCGAAAGCGCATTTGAACGCTGCAAATCAGAATTGCCAAATGCCACGTTATTAGCTCATCCCGTTCCTAATCCAGAACTGGTCATTTACGTCGACGCATAAGATAGTGCCGTGGGAGCAGCGCTGCATCAAAAGGTCAATGGGTTTATGCAACCCTTAGCTTTCTACTCCAAAAAGCTGACAGCGAAGCAACAAAAATATTCAACGTACGATCGAGAGTTTACTGCGGTCTACCAGGCTGTCTGCCGTTTTTATTATGCTATAGAAGGACGCCTTTGTTACGTAGTAATCGATCATCACCCATTAATTTTTGCTTACAAGCAAAAGATGGAAAAAGCATCACCGCGTAGGTTAAGACAACTTGACTTCATTAGTCAGTTCTCAACTGACATTCGTCACACCCCTGGAGAAGAAAATGCAACGGCTGACGCTCTTTCTAGAGTTCAAACAATAACTGTCAACAATAAAGCGCTCAACAAATTATAAATTTTGCCGACTTAACAGCAGCACAAGCTAATGACGAAGAACTACAACATTTTTACGTAATCAAGGTACATACGTAAAATAATTAACTTTTATTAAAAAGTTTACATGTTTTAGGGTGTAATGAAAAAATAGTTTGCGATACGTTTACTTCGTGTATTTGGCCTTTCATTCATAAGAAATTTCGTCGACAAATTTAACAAGCTACATAACCTAGCTCACCCTGAAATACGTGGTACAACTTTACTCGTGACTTCAAGATTTGTTGGCCTGGCATGAAAAATGACGTCGCCAATATGGTCAAAACATGCTTACCATGCCAGCGATCTAAAATACAGCGTCACACGTAATTGACACCAAGCATGTACGAGCATCCTCGCGAACGGTTTTCGCATATTAACATCGATATTGTCGGCCCATTTCCTTTTTGTGATGAACAGCGATATTGCCTTAGACTCATTAGTGACCCATTGGATATCCAGATTTGGAGTCCTACAACGGATAACGTCTGATAGAGGCAGACAATTTGAGTGCTCAGTTTTCACAGATCTAATGCAAACGATTGGTGCAACTCATTTACGAACGACAGCTTACCATCCGCAAGCGAACGGACTTGTAGAAAGATGGTACAGAACACTTAAGTCGGCCATTTTATGTCATGACTCATCAAAATGGGTTTAACACCTTCCAACAATTCTACTCGGCCTTCGTGCATTGATCGCTTAAAACCTTGTTTTTTTCCAGCATCAGAACTTTTGAGTCACGCTGAACCAAAAACAGTAGAGCCTACGTCAATTGCCATTGTACCCATCACACCGCATGTTGTTGAAAGTGACTTCCATCAAGTTGCAAACCATGATACCGAGTTACCGGTACCAGGCTCAAGAACAACATCCAGAGGAAGACGCATTAATCTCCCTCTTAGATTCCGATGACCTTTTCCAGCGAGGGGAGTAATATGGCACCCTGTTACTACCAACTATCAAACCACCTATTACCTGCATAACTATTATTGCAAATGCAAAATGGCATCGAGAACAATCGATCTCTTTTTCCTGCCGGCTTCGACTTAAACAGCACGTTTACTTTTTATCGCAATTAATTCAATTGTATTTTTTATTTTTTTTTTTATTTTATCATTAAGGTAATCTAATACAATAATATTTAAGTTTAAATTTAGACACGTTGAGTTTTTTACCTACAAACAGATTCGAAAGGTACAATTCGCCGCCATATAAAAACCTATATATACCTTCTTAAAGAACTATATATTATGAAAGAAGACACCTTAAGGAACAGAATGAGCCAACCGTGCTGAAAATCCATAATTTAGTTTGAGAAAATGGAGTTCATCCAAAATGGCCAAAAAATCTACGTTGACTTTTCCCAGGAATACCTTACAAATACCATCTTAATCATATATTTACGAAAGAAGACACCTTAATATAATAATACCGTCTCCAAGGAAAATTAGTTCCTCCAAAATTGCCAAATATAATACATAAAATATGTATAAAAGCGGATATGCATCAAAACTAATAAATCGCAAGTGCCGAGCCGATAAAAGTACGGCATTAACCGATTGCCGCAGGTTTAGACTTTCAGCCGTCGCCAAAAAAATCTCGCAAGGCCGGCTTAAAAGAATTAAAGCAAAAGCACGTTTCTTATTTACATTTTTTGATTATTTGAATAAAATTAATACTTTATTCTTAAGAGTATTTAAAATTTATTCGTGTATTCGAACATCAAGAAATATGTACCTTTATTCTTATAAATTGACAACACTATCTAACCGATAATTGGTTATATCCGTTTTATGCCATATGTGAACTCCAATCCACAAATATTGTTTGGTACGATCAGGATTTTATGTATTTTTGTGCATCTCTACGGTGTTGTCATATATTTTCAAAATCTTCGAATCAAACAAAACAAATCTTTTTTTTGCATTAAAAATCTTTTTTTAATGATGGTATTCAAGCTCGGTGCTTGTTAGTCGTTAATCGTTACTTTTTAAAATCATTTTGTTTTGTATATTTAACGCGCTACCGGATTAACATTTAACAAATTAACAACACGGCACCCCTGATAAAATAGCTGTTAGTTGGCAACTCACAATCAGCTGTTGCAGTTTCTCTATATGTAAATATAATAAAAAAGTCATTTGTGATACATTTCTAAAAAAATATTAGTGTTTTGGCAATTTTTGTGTACATTGAGAGTAAGTATGTTAATTAAATGATTTTTTATTTTATTTTAATATATCATAAACTGTTCTTATAGTGGATAACCAAAAGAAATGCAAAAAAGTGAAGTGGAGCATAAATTGCTGTTGGATTTTGTGTTGGAAAATGTGGACATTGAAGTAATGTAGCACTATTTTGTATGTTTTTTTATTTTTTTTCAGAATTATAAATTGTGTCAGAACAATAAATCAGCTGTTTTACTACGAAAGTTAGCAGACTAACAAAGTTTTAAAAAGGAGTTCGTTCAGAGATGGTAACTTTAACAAATTAACAAACTACCGAGTAACAAATTAACAAGTTCGGTGTAAATACCACTATTGTGATTTTTATTTTAAAGATCAAAATCAGGGTTTTTCAAATTAATTTTATGTAAAACGGGCTGATTTTGGTTCTTAAAATGCCGAACTTGGTTTGACAAATGCTGGGTTTCATTTGTTAAATACGGAATTTGTTTTGGAAAATTCAAAACATCCTTCTTGATTTGGAAAAGGCCAAATTTGAAGTTAAGAGCCTATAACACTGTACAACAGCCAATCTGGGGGGTGAGAAATTCCAAGTCAGGGGGATGGTACTAGGTCAGTATAGTAAAACCCTCAAAGGGTTTGGCGTTCGTATGTGTCAGTTTTTTTATGACCTTTTAAATTTTTTCCTTATCTTGATGTTTTTTCGCTTAGTTGTAACATTTTGGCAAAAACGTAGTTTAACATAACTCGAGAACCACTTGTCCGATTTTGATGAAACAAATTTAGAAAAATTAAGAATTACAATTTATCTAATCTGTTTCTATACCGTTTTCCTATATGTGCAACACTTTCGAAGTTAAAAATGAATGTATGAAGGGAAAAAAGTATTTTTTGCCTAAAAATTTAAATTTTTTTTTTTAAATTCATAAAAAATCCAAAATGGAAAAAAGTGCCAAAACTAATTACTTTCGCGTAAAGTCACATAACTCATGAGCAAAAAAAGGCATAGATCATGAAAATCGATGCATGCGTTTCTCATTTATTCACAATTAGGTAAATGTATGAATTTCAAACATTTTCTCCAGATATGCACAACATTATTTGGAGAAAACATTGACACTCACAAGCCGAACTCTCTCATATTTTTATTTACTACGCCTGATTGGGAAAAATTAATTTGTTAAGATGGAAAATCATGGGAAATGAATGTGATATTATAACTTACCTTCTTTAATTTTACTTTCGCTGAGTCTCGGGTAAATTAGTTTCAAACACAAGAAAACTTCATCTCTTTTGGCGACAGTTTTGATAAAATTCTTAACAATTCCAAGTTTAATATGCAGTTGAGGCAGCAATATCTTCTCCTTCGGCACTAGAGGCTCACGAATAATATTGGCCGTTTGTAACCTGCTGTGCTCTCTGAGTTTGGAATTTCTCACCCCCCAGACAATAATCCCAAAAATGTTCCATAGTGTAATTAGAGTAATAGCGTATTTACATTAAATTCATACATTTTTTATGGTTACATTATAAATTTCTTTATTAATCTTACTATTCATTTTTTTGAATACAATTACGATCAGATTTTTTCAAAAAGTTTATGGTTCTTAAAATACTACGCAATGTTGGTATGTCTAATTTATTTCTTAATTTGTTCTTATTGATATTGATTTGAGAAAAAATTTTTCGCCGTTTGCTCTTGCTTGTTTGGTATTGACAAAACTGTGTAAACCAATTTTCGCAAGCAAGGAAAAGCTTCAGAGCCGTCGCAGTGATTTGCATTCAAAGTGATTTCCAGAATGTTTCAATATTCTTTTCATTCGACAAATTATATTCTTTAAAGTTGAAGTGGAGCATTTCTCGCCATTCGTCATCAATTTGTTAAATATTATTCGAATCGATAACATTTGAAAAGAATTTCGTTAATATGGGAATACTTTTATTATTGCTTTTTATAATATTAGTAGATACCAGCAGTGCGATTCAGTAAATTTTAACACCTTTAGCAGGTGTTAGCTTTAACCACATATTTTGATGTTTGCACTAGCCACAATGTTATTCACAAACTTATTTTTAACCCCCGTAAATAGTGTTATATTTTACTTCCAGTGATCCTAGAACCTTTTAGAACACCATCAAGTTGGAAAACAATTTTTCAGCCAATTCTGAACTTAAGCGGTAGAGTTTTTTAAATTCTGTTGCTCCCAACTCAAAAGGATTATCTACAATACGAAGACCACGCCGGTTGACTGAATGAGCACTATCAACTGCCTCATTCTTCAATAAATTATACGCTAAATACTCCAAAGCCATTTTACAATTTTATATGTACATGTTCTAAACGAATTAAACCACACAAAAAATGCTTGTGTTCATAAACAACAATTTGTTTAGTTAGAAATAACAGCTGACTGAAACAGATGTCTTTAAACGTCAACATATAGCGTTTAAAGTGTTAGTGAATAGCAAAACGATTATTTTTGTGGTTAAAATTTATAAACGAAACTATTGTGGTTTAAAAAGCATAGTGAATCGCAGTACAGGACTCAACACGTTAAAAAAATCGATGTGAAAATCAAACTTTTTTAATAAACTATTACATAACTCAACATAAAACTTTAGGCAATTATTTCGTAATGACATTTCATATTTATCTGATAATTTATGAGTAGAACTAAGTTTTATAGTTATTTGGGATCCCAAGTATATATCCTTAATGTATTTAAGATAATATTTAACATTAACGGTCAGTGAAAGGAGGGGCGCTATCCTGATGACGCGTAGTGTATGTACAATTATTAACATCAATTTTGTTAAACTTTTCAAAACATATATTCAAACTTTACAATGTATTAAAATATTTTTGAATACAGACGACGAAATTGTATAGAAAAATAAAACATCATTGCAATTTAATGGATGGAAGTAAACAGGGTTGCATCGGTTAACTTCTTTTCACACCTTTAATGAAGTAAAGAAGAAAATACGTAGTTTAGTTAACAGGAATTTCAAGTAATAGACTAAGGGCCGTTAACAATAAAAAAATTAACTTGAGTTTAGCACTAAGCTCAAAACTAACTTTGGTTAATGAAAATTTATTAACACGAAGCTCTGTTAAGATTTAACATTTAAATAAAATTAACTGAAATATATTCTGAGCTTAAACTTTTAACTTTAAAAAAATATGACATTATCATCTGAAAAATGCCGAAAGCGCATTTGAACGCTGCAAATCAGAATTGCCAAATGCCACGTTATTATCTCATCCCGTTCCTAATCCAGAACTGGTCATTTACGTCGACGCATAAGATAGTGCCGTGGGAGCAGCGCTCCATCAAAAGGTCAATGGGTTTATGCAACCCTTAGCTTTCTACTCCAAAAAGCTGACAGCGAAGCAACAAAAATATTCAACGTACGATCGAGAGTTTACTGCGGTCTACCAGGCTGTCTGCCGTTTTTATTATGCTATAGAAGGACGCCTTTGTTACGTAGTAATCGATCATCACCCATTAATTTTTGCTTACAAGCAAAAGATGGAAAAAGCATCACCGCGTAGGTTAAGGCAACTTGACTTCATTAGTCAGTTCTCAACTGACATTCGTCACACCCCTGGAGAAGAAAATGCAACGGCTGACGCTCTTTCTAGAGTTCAAACAATAACTGTCAACAATAAAGCGCTCAACAAATTATAAATTTTGCCGACTTAACAGCAGCACAAGCTAATGACGAAGAACTACAACATTTTTACGTAATCAAGGTACATACGTAAAATAATTAACTTTTATTAAAAAGTTTACATGTTTTAGGGTGTAATGAACAAATAGTTTGCGATACGTTTACTTCGTGTATTTGGCCTTTCATTCATAAGAAATTTCGTCGACAAATTTAACAAGCTACATAACCTAGCTCACCCTGAAATACGTGGTACAACTTTACTCGTGACTTCAAGATTTGTTGGCCTGGCATGAAAAATGACGTCGCCAATATGGTCAAAACATGCTTACCATGCCAGCGATCTAAAATACAGCGTCACACGCAATTGACACCAAGCATGTACGAGCATCCTCGCGAACGGTTTTCGCATATTAACATCGATATTGTCGGCCCATTTCCTTTTTGTGATGAACAGCGATATTGCCTTAGACTCATTAGTGACCCATTGGATATCCAGATTTGGAGTCCTACAACGGATAACGTCTGATAGAGGCAGACAATTTGAGTGCTCAGTTTTCACAGATCTAATGCAAACGATTGGTGCAACTCATTTACGAACGACAGCTTACCATCCGCAAGCGAACGGACTTGTAGAAAGATGGTACAGAACACTTAAGTCGGCCATTTTATGTCATGACTCATCAAAATGGGTTTAACACCTTCCAACAATTCTACTCGGCCTTCGTGCATTGATCGCTTAAAACCTTGTTTTTTTCCAGCATCAGAACTTTTGTGTCACGCTGAACCAAAAACAGTAGAGCCTACGTCAATTGCCATTGTACCCATCACACCGCATGTTGTTGAAAGTGACTTCCATCAAGTTGCAAACCATGATTCATCAGTACGAAATGCCCACAACAATGTCAAACATGCCTGCGGCCCATCAGATACCGAGTTACCGGTACCAGGCTCAAGAACAACATCCAGAGGAAGACGCATTAATCTCCCTCTTAGATTCCGATGACCTTTTCCAGCGAGGGGAGTAATATGGCACCCTGTTACTACCAACTATCAAACCACCTATTACCTGCATAACTATTATTGCAAATGCAAAATGGCATCGAGAACAATCGATCTCTTTTTCCTGCCGGCTTCGACTTAAACAGCACGTTTACTTTTTATCGCAATTAATTCAATTGTATTTTTTATTTTTTTTTTTATTTTATCATTAAGGTAATCTAATACAATAATATTTAAGTTTAAATTTAGACACGTTGAGTTTTTTACCTACAAACAGATTCGAAAGGTACAATTCGCCGCCATATAAAAACCTATATATACCTTCTTAAAGAACTATATATTATGAAAGAAGACACCTTAAGGAACAGAATGAGCCAACCGTGCTGAAAATCCATAATTTAGTTTGAGAAAATGGAGTTCATCCAAAATGGCCAAAAAATCTACGTTGACTTTTCCCAGGAATACCTTACAAATACCATCTTAATCATATATTTACGAAAGAAGACACCTTAATATAATAATACCGTCTCCAAGGAAAATTAGTTCCTCCAAAATTGCCAAATATAATACATAAAATATGTATAAAAGCGGATATGCATCAAAACTAATAAATCGCAAGTGCCGAGCCGATAAAAGTACGGCATTAACCGATTGCCGCAGGTTTAGACTTTCAGCCGTCGCCAAAAAAATCTCGCAAGGCCGGCTTAAAAGAATTAAAGCAAAAGCACGTTTCTGATTTACATTTTTTGATTATTTGAATAAAATTAATACTTTATTCTTAAGAGTATTTAAAATTTATTCGTGTATTCGAACATCAAGAAATATGTACCTTTTTATTCTCCTTAATACTTCTGTCCTTTTAAAAGGATTTTCTATTTTATTTAGTCTTTTCCTTTTATTCTCTGCATTTATATATTTTACATTAATGGGGTTTTCTATTCTTTTTAAATTTGCATTATTGATTCTAATTTCCTTATTTTGCATATCTATCAATGGTGGAGCTTTATTAAAAAAAATGTTATATGGCTTTTCTCCGGTACTAGAATGGTTTATTGTGTGGTTGTAGGCAAATATTGCCTGTTCAACGCTCATATAAGTTTGTTCTTTATCACCTGAAGTATTCAAAATTCGTAGTTTTTCGTTCAGCGTCTTATGAAGTCTTTCTATGTCACCTATGCCAGTTTTACCAGCGGTAACCTCTAATATTACATTTAGCTGTTCACACCATTGCCTAATATTAACATTATTCATACCTTGATCTTGATCGATTTTTAAAATTTTCGGAGGTCCCATAGCGTTAAACACTCTTAACAATGCTCGTTTCGTTTCTACCCAGTTCAAGTTTGAGACTTTTTCAGCCATTGCAAACTTCGAATAAAGGTCTATACATGTCAAATAATTCTCCTTATTCCATTGCCAAAAATCGATAACAAACTTTTCGCGAGTGTCATATACCGGGGGCGTTAACTTAAAAGGCAACCTATGTCTTATATGATCGGATTTGCACAAGTTGCACAATTCGCATGCATTGATGATTTTCGAAATTTCTTTTACATAATTTGGATAATAATATTTTATCGAGAATTCCCTAACAACTTTTTCAATTCCCTGATGCATTCCTTCCAAATGCAAATCCATTACAATAATTTTAAATTTTGGATATTCTGTAACGTTTTCCAATTCCCTCATCGCCCTCGATAATTCGGTATTACCTGAACGTATTAGGTCTTTATAGACGTCCTGAAAACGGAGAAAGTCTACATTATTTGGCATAGATTGCCGATTTTTTTCCTAACAAATGCTCTTTAATAATATTTTTAATATCATCATTATTCAAGTTTGTGTAGTATATAGTAGTAACTGTATTTGAAAATATCTTCTTTTTAATGATACTGTCCGTGTCATTGCTAAAAAGCCTCAACTGATTTTTAAATGTATTCAATGTCCTCTCAGATATGGGAATATAATTAGCATTATCATCTTCCGCTGAATGAATTGTGGCCATATCAGAATTAACATCTTCATTCATATTACATTCGTCCAGTTTTACTCTAGAAAGAGCATCAGCAACGTAATTTTCCTTGCCAGGAATATGCTTTACATCGAAATCGAATTCATTAAGTTTGATTCTCCACCTCTGGAGTTTGGTGTTTGGTTCTTTGAGGTTATGTAACCATTGGAGGGGCTTATGATCGCTGTTAACCAAAAATTTTCTGCCAAAAAGATATGGACGAAAATATTTGGTTGCCCACACCAAAGCCAAAAGTTCGCGTTCAATGGTGGAATAGTTAAGCTCATGTTCATTGAGCGTTCTGCTTGCAAAGCATATCGGTTTGTCTTGTTGACTCAACACCGCACCCAGAGCCACGTTCGAAGCATCTGTTGTTAGTGTAAAAGTTTTCTCATAATTTGGGTATGAGAGAATTGTGTAATGTTACGGTGTATAGTATTTTGTAGTGTAACGTGTATAGTATTTGGTTCCCTATAGTCCCTTGTTTATTTTATACAGCTGTTAGGGATACCAGCTTGAGAGTTAGGCGTTCGAAAGAACTGCCAAAAGATTCTTGAAACTTCAAAATAAGACAAGGCTGATGTAGCCAGTTTATGTTTTAAATTAAAGTCTGATTTTATTATAATTTGTTTATGCTTATATACTAGTTTTGAAAATTAATCTTAACCTTTCTAACTTATTATAACATACAATTATTTCTTCTTTCTCTTTCAATACTATGAAGTTTCATATTCACATTTCTATTTGACCAATCATTGTACTTTGTATTTACAATTGCACTCAAACAGAAATGTGTCACTCAAATAGTTCCTCACAAGCAATTTAGCATTGCACCATGCATACAACAAAAAGAAATATTATTGATACTTTATTTATTGTTTCGTTGTATTCATTGTGCAAGCATTGTAGACTTGTGTGGTACACTACACCCTCACCCTTAAGAGAAAAATTAGGGAGGAATTTTTCTAATCAACTTCATAGTACTGTTACAATATTGCTTATAATTTACTTATATATATAATTAATTTGTATATTTATATACACGTTTATGTCTTATTTTTACGTACATATATTGGCAGTTACATATATTAGGATTTTTATTCTATAATGTTTTAAATGGTTTTAAATTGTTATTATGGTAAGTTTTCTTTATTCCTTTGTAATCTATCGTGGTGTTTACACCATCTCTACTTATTATTTTAAATGGTCCTTTATATGGACTTTGGTTCTTTTTCCTATCTTCTATTTTATTATACTAAATACTATAAATACTATTTTCTATACTAAATCTCTTACGTTAAGATTAAGTTCATTTTTATTTTTATAGTTAATTGTTCTTTTTTCTTTTGATTTTACTAATAATTCCTTTGCCTTATTTAACGCAAATTGTAGTGTGACTCGTAGCTCTTGTACATAGTCGTCATAATTATATGTTTTTATTTTATTATTTATTATGTCAGATGGTAGGCTTGGTAATTTCCCATAAACTAATTCGAAAGGCGAGTATCCCGTATCTATATGTGGTGCCGTATTGTAGGCAAAACTGAAATATGGAATCCATTTATCCCATTCATAATCATTTGCAGTTGTCAACAAGAACTCATTAAGAACCCTATGGTTTCTTTCTATTGAACCTAATGTTTCATGGTGGTATGGTGTTGAAAATATTTGCTTGATTTGTAATAGTGAACATATGTTTTTCATAAGTTCATTTGTAAATTCTGTACCTCTGTCGGATTTAAGTACCTTAAATTGACCATATTTCAAAATAAATTGTTCAACCAATGTTTTTGCTATTACAAGTGCATCTTTTGTCGGTATTGGGTGTGCAACGACAAATTTTGTCAGTTCGCATTGCATTGTTAGAATGTAGCGATAGTCGTTTGAAATACGAAGAGGACCAACGGTGTCAATTGAAATCACTTCAAAACTGTTGTTTGGTGTGTTTGTTATTGTAAGTGGTTCTTTTATGTGTTTTGTTTGTTTATTTTTGTTACAGCTATCACAGTAAGATACAAATTGTTTTACCATCTTGTTCATGTTTTTCCAAATATATCTCTGTTTTAATTTAATGACGGTTTTTCGTATTCCTAAGTGTCCTGCGTGGGTGGTATTGTGGAATTGGTCAATTAGTTTGTATTTTAAAATGTCATCTGTTATTCTTTTCGGGGCATTGTATATTAATATCTTAAGTTGAGGGCTTTTGTTATTTATTCTTATCTTTGCATATGCTTCTTTTAATTCTTCTTTCGTATATACTTTAAATATTTTATCGTTATTTGCTAGCGCTAATTCTTTTATATTTTCTTTACTCATTTTTGATATCAGTTTTCTCAGTATCGAATCTAGTTTCGCTGAGTTATCGCTGAATCTTGCATGCATATTATCATTATTCATATCTTCTGTATGTAATTTCTTCATAATCGAATCTAGTTTCGGAGAATTATCGTTACATACTTTATTCATATCATTCTTATTAATCTTATTTTTGGCACATAACTTCTTCATGGTCGAAACTGGTTTCGATGAATTATCATTATGTCCAATGTGCACAATATTATCTTCAATAATTATATCTTTTTCTTCTATGTTTTCAAATTTATAAAATTGCAATTTTTTCATATTTTTGATATCATTAATGGATATACATTCCCATATTTGAAGTTGATCAGACTTCTGAGAATTGCATTTTTCCATTTTGTTCTCTTTTACACGTGTATTATTTTCTATGTAATTTTTCTCATTATTTATTATTTTATTTGCCTCATTCTTATTTGCATTATTCAACCTATTCTGCATAGCCCTTGTCGTTATTAATACTCTTTTTTCTTTTTCGTCATTTTCTTGTGGTATCATTTGTTTTAATATGTCTGAATCTAGTTCTATTCTAGAAAGTGCATCAGCATTTGTATTCATTTTTCCTTTTTTATAAACAATTGTGAAATCATAATCACTTAAATCTAGTCTTATTCTTGTCATTTTTGATGAAGGATTTTTATGTGAAAATAGTGAAATTAATGGTCTGTGGTCTGTAACTACAATGAATTTTCTGCCATATAAGTAAGGTTTAAAGAAATTTATGCTCCAATGAATTGCTAAAAGTTCTTTTTCAATTACCGGTTTGTTAATATCATGTTTTTGCAATGATTTACTAGCGTATGAAATTGGTAAATCTTGACCTATTTCGCCTTGAGATAAGACTGCTCCTAACGCGTAGTTTGATGCGTCAGTTGTTAAAATAAATGGTTTTTCAAAATCTGGATATTGCAATACGGGGGGTTTCATTAATTTGTCTTTTAATTCCTCAAAAGCATGTTGGCATTGTTCCGTCCATATAAATTTTGCTGATTTCTTTAATAGTGCGTTCAAATTTTTGGCAGTGTCTGCAAAGTTTGGTATGAATTTTCTGTAGTAGTTGCAGAATGCAATGAATCGTCTTACTTCGTCCGCGTTCTTCGGTATTGGATAGTTTTTTATAATATCGTATTTGGATGGGTCTGTTTTCACTCCGTCTTTTGTTATTAAATGTCCTAAATAAACTACTTCTGGTCTTAAAAAACAACATTTCTTTGGATTTAGTTTTAGATTGTATTTTTGTAGTCTGTCTAGTACTTTTATTAAATTTTGATTATGGTGGCTTAAACTACATCCATATACAATTATGTCATCTACGTAAAGAAATGCTTCAGATTCTAATCCGGAGAGTGCTATTGTAAGCATTCTTTGGAAACTATTTGAAGAAATTTTAAGTCCGAATGGAAGTCTTTTAAATTGAAAATGGCCTTGTGGTGTAGAAAAAGCAGTTAGTGGTCTGGATTCTTTATTTAATTCAATCTGGTGAAAGGAACTGGTCATATCGAGTGTAGAAAACCATTTTGCTCTACCTAATTTGTCTAAAATGTCTTCTAATCTAGTTAGAGGAAATTTGTCATTGACAATTTTATCATTAAGCTTTCTAAAATCTACAACAAGTCTCCATTTCTTTTTGTCTTCTATATTTTTCTTTGGTACCAAAAGGAGTGGAGCATTATATGGGCTAATTGATGCTTCTATTATATCGTCATTAAGCATCTTTTCTACTTGTTTATTTATTATGTCGGTATGTGAGTGTGGTAATCTATAGTTTTTTATGTAAACTGGTGTGTTGTCTGAGGTCGTGATTGTTTGTTTGTAGAAATTGTTGACGGTTAATTTTTCGTCTTCTAAATGAAAAACATTTTGATATTGTTTAAATATTCCTATTAATTGTGATTTTGCAACTTCGTCATGATGGTCTAATTGCAGTTCATTCACTATTTTTTTAAAACGTTTTTTAGTGCTCATATTATTGTAACTTAATATCTCATAATTCTTAAGTGGGTCAGTCTGGAGTTGAATGCCTTTTATTGTCACTGTTTCGTTCGTTGTGTTTAAAATTTTTATGTGTGTCATGCCGCTTTTTGGTGCTATCGAATTACTTAAAAATATTCCCTCTTGTAATTGTTTGTTAAATATGACACAATCTTCTTTTAGCTTTAATTTTATGGCTTGTATAATTTCTGTTCTGGGTGGAATTATTATTTGTAGTGAAGAAATTGGTTTTGATTGCATGGGCAGAATTATGGTAGAATCATTTATAAATAAAGAAATTGTAAATGTCTCGTAATCAATTTTACAAAGATATTTTTGCAGAAAATCTCTACCAATTATGCCATCTGTTTCAATAGGAAAATCTGAATTTACTAGTTGAAAAGAATGTTTACATTTTTTATCTGGTAAGGAGAGTTCAAGATCTACTGTGCCTAAAGGGTATATTTCTTCCTTCGTGATTCCGGTAAGTTTACATATTTGTTCTGGGTTAAATGGTTCACCTTCAAAGTCTTTACACATGCGACAAAGTGATATGTCAGCACCTGTGTCAATAAGGAATGTCAAAATTCTATTCTTGTATTTTGTGTTTATAAAATTTGTTCTGTTGGTAAATACTTTATATACTCTTAATTCTGGCTCTCCGGAATAGGTATGTATTCCGGGCCTACTTCGTTTCCCGAACTTTGTATAGTGTGTACATATCTATTGTTGTTTCTGTTAGTGTAATCGTGGTTATTGTTAAAGTTTCTTCTTTGACTGTTATTAAACTTATTGTGACTGAAATTAGTATGTCTATTATTGTTGAAATTATTGTTTCTAGAAAAATTTGTGTTCCTTGGTAAGTTATTGTTATTATTGTGATAGTTGTTATTTCTTGTGTAATTGTTTCTGTTAGAGTTTTGATTGTTGTAAGGCCTATTATTGTTGTAGTTAGTGAATGTGTTGTTAGTTCTGTTTTGATTTTGTGATTGATACCGTGGTTTTTCCTTTCTGATATGTAGAATTGCATTATTAGTTGCCTTATTTTCATTTTCAAGTTCAATTGCAAGTTCTGATGCTCCTTGCAATGTGGTTGGTCGCGACGCGTATATGGTCGATTTAAAGCCTTCGTTTAGTCCCTTTTTGAAAGTATCTAGGGCTAATTTATTATTTAGTTTAATTATTATGTTCTTTTCTGCTGTTGAGGCAGTATTTCCTAGTTCTTCTATCCCTAGTTTGTTTAGGCTATCTATTATATATAATATTTTGTCTTTAAATAAATTAACTGGCATTTTCCCTTGGGACAATGTACTAAGCTTGTTTTGTAATTCTGGTATTGTTTTAGTGGTTTTGTACCTGTTTTCTAGCAATTCTTTTAGTGCTTCAAAGCTTTCTGGTTTGATATAACTTCCTATCGCTGTTCTAACGTTAGATGTTAGTTTGGCATAATAAATGTATTGTAGGAAATCTATTTTTGCTGTGTCTGATAATGTTTTGTTTATCAGCTCTGCTGTTATTAAAAAACTTTCAAGCTCTTTATAATTACCAGCAAACAATGGTAAAGCTTTTGAAACGGTTTCTAAACTAAATGATGCCATTGTGATATTTTGTTCTATCTCAAATTCTTTCTCGTGTTCTGCTAAATATTTTTTGATATTTGTATAAATATTTTTGAATTGTATTTTTAAGGCTATTACTAGATCAGTGTCTTTCTGTTCTTCCGCTGCTATAATAAAGTCTTGGTTTATATTTTCAATATATTCTAATTTTTCATTTATAGTTTTCTTTGTATATGTTCTACCTGGATTTTTCTTTAGAGTTTTTAGAACTTCTTTCAATTTTTCTATATTTTCTTCCATAGTTTATTGACAACATTTTGTTAATTTTAAAATATGTATATATATGTTTTTGTTATTTTGCTACATTAATTATTTTGCAGTATTCTCTTCCATTTAATTTATTTGGTTTCAACATAGAATTTCTGTTTTATACATTAGTTATTGTATTATTATTACTACTGCCCCTGTGTTTAATTACATACCTCTTAAAATATTGGTTAATCCTATATGCTACGTATAATATAATTGCTACTATAATTAGTGTTATTACATATTCTGGTAATGTATTTTTATTATTATCTGCATTTCCATTATTTACTATATTTTCCTGGATTTCCACTTTGCTTTGTGGTTTACCCATTTTGTTTTCTATTTTATCAATCTTGTAAACCCAAATGGGACCTACCATTAGTGTATCTTATTAAATTGAATTTAATTTATTTATTTTTATATATTTGTTAAATTTTGTTTTTAGATTGTTAATAGATTTTGTATTTTATCTGCTTAATTTTATTTTTAATGTTAGTTTTAGATTCTAACGTGGTTGCCAGTGTCAAGTCTTTATATAGCAGGGCTAATGTCTTTCGCTTTTGGAATTTCTTGCCGGCCCTTTTCTTCTGTATGGGTTTGAAAAAAATTTTCTACTTTTTAATGGTCCGATATTGGCAGGTTTTACGCAGTTTGCAGGATCTACTGATTTTAAATGTTATTATGGTCCGCAGTTTTGCAGGATCTACTGATTTTAAATGTTATTATGGTCCGCAGTTTTGCAGGATCGCCATGTAATGTTACGTGTATAGTATTTTGTAGTGTAACGTGTATAGTATTTGGTTCCCTATAGTCCCTTGTTTATTTTATACAGCTGTTAGGGATACCAGCTTGAGAGTTAGGCGTTCGAAAGAACTGCCAAAAGATTCTTGAAACTTCAAAATAAGACAAGGCTGATGTAGCCAGTTTATGTTTTAAATTAAAGTCTGATTTTATTATAATTTGTTTATGCTTATATACTAGTTTTGAAAATTAATCTTAACCTTTCTAACTTATTATAACATACAATTATTTCTTCTTTCTCTTTCAATACTATGAAGTTTCATATTCACATTTCTATTTGACCAATCATTGTACTTTGTATTTACAATTGCACTCAAACAGAAATGTGTCACTCAAATAGTTCCTCACAAGCAATTTAGCATTGCACCATGCATACAACAAAAAGAAATATTATTGATACTTTATTTATTGTTTCGTTGTATTCATTGTGCAAGCATTGTAGACTTGTGTGGTACACTACAATTGGTTCCCTTGTTATTAAAATCTTAATTGTTTCGACTGCTTTTATATATTCTTTATCTTTAAAGTTAATTTTATTTCCCTTTTTTAAACAGGATGTCAAGGGTTTGGTTATACGAGCAAAGTCTCTTATGAATTTTCTGTAAAATCCAGCTAGACCCAAAAATTGTCTTATTTCCTTTTCCGTTTTGGGTATTGGGTATTTAATAATAGCACTTGTATTCCTTGGATTTGGTCTCACACCTTCAGGCGACACCATGTGACCCAAAAATTCAGCTTCCCTCTTCAAAAACTCGCATTTATCGAGCTGTACTTTTAAGTTGGCATCTGCCAATTTCTTGAACACTCTATCGAGCGATTCGATGTGCTCCTGTAGAGATGCACTGAACACTATTATATCGTCGAGATATACAAGGCAATGTTTTCCAACAAGTTCTCCCAGTATCTCATTCATCAACCTTTGAAACGTTGATGGGGCGTTTTTTAGCCCAAAAGGCATCCTCATAAATTCAAAATGACCGTTTGCGGTAGAGAATGCCGTTTTCTTTCTATCAACAGGGTCCATCTCTATCTGATGAAAGCCCTTTGCTACGTCAATCGTTGAGAAGTAAAGGCACCTTCCCAACTTATCTAAAATATCCTCCATGTTAGGAATAGGATATCTGTCGGATATCGTAATTTCATTTAATTTACGATAATCTACGACAATACGCCATTTGTTCTTCCCTGACGCATCAGGTTTCTTGGGTACAACCCATATCGGTGAGGAATAGGGAGAAGTGCTATGGCAAATAATGTTTTGCTCGAGCATCTCTTTTATCTGACGATTCACCTCCTCTCTATGGACCTCAGGATATCTATATGATTTGCTATAGATGGGGTCCTCATTGATGGTTTTAATGCAATGTTTTGTTGCATGAATAAAGGTCAAATTATCACCTTCTTTATAAAATATATTATTGTAGTTACGCAATAACCTAACTAAAGCTGAACGTTCCTCCCAGTTGAGGTGGTCCATGCGAAATCTAGATTCATAATTATTTATTTCAATCTCATGAATATTTAATTTCTGCTTCATTAATTCGTAGTCACTATCACTACTGGTATGAAATCCTATTAGATATTCGAAGTCATCTAAAACTATATTATTTCTAGCAACATCAATTTTTCGTTTAAAGTTCGTAGTGCATCATAACCTAACAATCCCTCATAATTATCCGAAAAATCATACACATAAAACTTTATTAGCTTACCATGGATGAAAGTGTCTTGAGTGGAGTCCAAAACTACTGAGCCTGTTGCTGTTCTTAAAGTAATCGGTTTTATTTTTTGAACCATTGTTGATAAATTATTTCTCCTAATTATACTAACAGATGATCCTGTATCAATGAGAAAATTAAATGGTTTATTATTGATATAAAACGTTACAACCGGTAATCTTCCGGGGCATGTAAATGAAAATTTGATCCATCCTGTTCCATTGGAACAGGAGCTCCATATCGTCTGATTCTAGATTGGTTTGAATTATTCCAGTTTGTTTTACGAGCAAACTGTTCATTTCCATTAAAATAAGGTTGTTGTGAAAAATTACTGTTATTATATGGTACATGGCCGTTATTATTAATCTGATTGAAATTTGGACGTTGCTGTCCCCAATTATATAATTGAGAAGCATTTGTTGGATATTGAGATGGAAAGAATTGTGTGGCATTTGCGAAACATGAGTTACAGTCCGAAAGATTTTTCCTTGTGAATAATCACCTCGATTAACGATTCTATTTTTATTAAATTTCTTTTTCGTAAATTGAAAATAGTACAAACCGCTTTCCCTGAAAATTTTAAGAGCTGATTTAAAATCTGATAAGTTGTTCGCATTAAGTATAGCAACAATATGATAAGGCAATCTTTTCCTCAAAATTTCCAAGCTATATCTATTTACTTCAGATTTATACATACTTTTCCTACTTTCAGATTCTTAACTTAACTTTATACAATCCCTAATTTTAAAAATTTGATTATTTAATTCATCACAAAATAATTTAACACTATTAATAAATTTTACATTACCCAATTCAAATATAAGTGTTGAGATATCCTTTTTCTCTCCAAATTCCTGCACGAGCTCCGCTTTTAGCGTTCTCCAATCGCCTGGATTTTCTCTCCGGAGAAGGTCCGCCGCAGGCCCAACCAGCTTCCTTTAGACTGCATTAAAAAACAGCATCTTTACTTCAACCTCCAGTCCGCTTATGGACGACACAATGGAGTCTATGTGTCCGATGAACATTGCAAGCGTGTTGATGTTGCCATCGAACGGTTCTGCAATGCGAATTCCTTTTTTTCCTTGTTATCTGTCATATTGGTTATGCTGAGGTCACTTAAAAGTCTGCTTACTTCTTCCAAATTTTTGTTCTCCAGCATTTATTAAATTTTTAGTATTTTATTTATTCTTTTCGTAGCACTTTATTTAGTTTCTTTCATAAAGTTTCATTAAATTTTATTTTTAATTTGTATTTAATTTTGAGCTTATTTTATTTAACTTTGCTTTCAGTTTTTATTTTTGGACACTTTTAACTTATTTTTAAAATTCTTAATCTTAGTTTCTTAATGTAGGTACGTTTATTCCGACTGCGCCAATTACATACAACTCGATTGTTTGAGTGTAGTTTTAATAATAATTCTTTATTAATATTCAAATCTTAAAATCTACTTATGCAAGGTTTGCATAAAAACTTAAAAATAATTTTTATGAAAGTGTCACATAACAACGACAACAAATTCGTGTATGTTATATATATATATATATATATATATATATATATATATATATATATATATATATATATATATATATATATATATATATATATATATATATATATATATATATATATATATATATATATTTAAATAAGTATATATATGTTTAAATATATGTATATAGATATTTTTAAGTTTCCTTTACCCTGCTTTTAATTTCTTTTTAATATTATTTTCAAAGATACACACGTATATACATAATTTGTTCGCTAAATTTTAGTCACCGCAGTGGGTATGGTTTTAACAAGACAGGGCAGTAAACTCTCCGCAACTGGGCCAACTACCAGCAATATGTCTAACGCTGAAAATAATCTAGCACCCGTCGCAGAGGTACCGAATGTGCCGACGCCCACTTTAGCTGACGAGCAAGGCAATACGTCGTTCAATTCGGACGAATTAAATAATACCATAGTATCACCCGAATACTCAAGTCTTACAGCACAAAATGTTAGAAGGGAAATGCGTGAAGGCATACACAATACTGATAGGCAACAACCTTCAGCCAATAGCCAACAAGTACTGACCAGTCAACACGTGCAGGAAATGGTTACGGCGTCAATCGGTCTGTCGCAGGTTCACCTGATGAAGCAAGTGAATGAGAGAATTGGTGATGCTCTGAGGGAAATTAAGGCCGCAATAAATGCAAATATGCAGAATGCCCACCAAAACAATCCCATAAATTCAGGCACTAGGGAGCAAGCGATGGGTAGTACCACAGCTCAACACGCGCACTCAAGAAGCACCGTACCGCCAATGAGGCTACAGTCAGCGCCAGCGCCAGTTTATGCAGCCAGTCACCAACCACAAGGAGCTAATACGTCGGCAACATATAACCAGCTGCAATCTGCCTTTATGCAAGCCCCTACATTTAATTCGTTACCACCGTTAGCACCAGCCCCAGGTTACGTTCCGCAATGGCCAAGAGTAACAGCACCCTATCAGCCCAGTTACCACCAGCATAGCACACAACAACAGTTTCCTCAAGGAGAGAGGGTAACACCTGCTTTCTCGGGTTGCACTCAAAGTCACCCTTCTGAGGTTAACAACAGGAGTGACTTGGCAAAGTGGGGGATTAAGTTTGATGGCACAAGTAAAACTATGAACGCCCAAGAATTTATATTTCGTGTAAAGGAGTTGCGTCGTGATTACAATTGCCTAGACACAGAC
This sequence comes from Gymnocheta viridis, assembly GCA_956483585.1. Classification (NCBI taxonomy): domain Eukaryota; kingdom Metazoa; phylum Arthropoda; class Insecta; order Diptera; family Tachinidae; genus Gymnocheta; species Gymnocheta viridis. The sequence goes on from OY101443.1 coordinate 30,494,476, forward strand.
ATCTTAAGAGATTTTCACCGGTTATTAGAGGGACCAGCCTTGGAATGGTATTGGAATCACCGCAAGTTGTTCCGTATTGTGACTTGGCAAGAGCTAGAGGCAGCTGTTTTGAACCAGTATCAGAGATTTGAAAACGAGTACCAGGTACAAATGCAAATCTTGAACCGCCGACAGCAACCTCAGGAATCTTTTGAGGATTTTTACAATGCCATAATACGACTGAGGAATCAACAGCGAACACCCTATGACGAAAAGTCGTTATGCGAAATAATGAGGGGCAATTTGAAAACAGCGTTAGCTCAAATGATGTTTCCGGTGAGAGTGGACAGCTTGGCTGAATTTTGCCGTGAAGTCAAGAGAGCTGAGAGCCTTCTAGCAAGTCAGAGGAGCGTGTACCAACAGCGCCAGAGCTATACGCCCAGGGTGAATGAGGTGGAATATGACCTAGAGTCTGAGCCGTTACCTGAAGTGGAAGTCGACGCAATTCGAAAGACTAGCAACTATAAGTGCTGGAACTGCAAGGTTTTTGGTCACAGTTTTGTGGAATGCCCGGTGACTACTCGTAGGCTGTTTTGCTACAAATGTGGCATGGAAAATGTGGTCACGCCTAAATGCCCGAGGTGCCAGGGAAACTGGTCACGAAACCCGCCTCAGTCTGGGGAGGCGAGGTCGACCGATGTCTGAGATATTGTATGTGTCGAGCCAAAACTTAGGGAGCTGAAACCTTTGCATATTCGCATCAAAGAATACAAAGAGGCTAAGCTGAAAATTTTCGGGAAGGTTTCGGATCGAATAAGAAAAGCACGCGAGCGATATAAAATCCGTAAGCGATTACGGCGCGAAAATTTTTTATCGTCCCTTTACGAGGGTAAAGACTCACGTCTTTATGCTCGGGTTAAGGTAGGAGGCCATGAAGTTGAGGGATTATTAGATAGTGGAGCTACCCTTACGTGTCTGGGCCGCAACTGCCTTGAGTTTGTGGAAAGGGCAGGACTTAAAGTTCAAAGCTTTTCTGCAAATATCAAGACAGCTGATGGCACAGAACATCCAATCATTGGTCGTGTGCGCGCGAGTTAACATCTCTTATTTTAAGATAGTAATAACAAATCCATAAATTCAAATATAACTAAGATAGTAATAAAAGATGATAACAAATCCATAAATTCAAATATAACTAAGATAGTAATAAAAGATGATAACAAATCCATAAACTCAAATGTAACTATTCTAAGCTAGAGATAAGACAAACATCATAAATACAACTATTGTAACGATAAGTAACACATTTTCTCTTTTCTAACTTAATACAAATAACTCAAAACATGTTTTACTGATAAAAAAGGTACTAGTAACCTAAACAAAGAAAAACATATTTTGAGTTAGAACAAAGAAACATTAAACATAATTATCAGGTCTGTTCTGAAAACCGCGTGGTTTCAAATCACCAACTGTTTTAAAATCACGTAGACGATTTGATGCTGTTCTGCAAATCACGCGATTTTACGGTTTTCGGCGTGGTTTTAATTTTTCGAAAACACGAGAAAACAGCTGTTTTTTATATTTTTTGTTTGTTTGTTTATATTGTTATTTTCTTAATTACAATAAAAAGTGAAAATTAAGTAAATAAAAATGCCGGGAGCTACTTTATTGGTAGTAATTGCTTTAAGGAAACAGCATTTAAGAAACGAGCGTGTTAAAAAACGTCATTTACGGGACTTATCGAATCCTATGGATACAAGCGAAACCTTGTAAGTAAGCACAATATATGGATGTAAAAGTCTAGTTAAATTGCTTTCCAGCTTCATCTCGTTTTACCGGCTTAACAGAAGAGCTTTCCAAATGGTATTGGAAGATCTAGCACCAAAGTTACCACAGAGCAGTATTCCACCAAATATTCAGCTAGCGGCTGCGCTTAGATTCCTTGCCGTCGGATCTTACCAAGCGGTTATAGCCAATGATGTGAATATTAGTATGGGGCGGTCCACTTTTTGTAAGATCTTGTGGAATGTCATGCACGTGTTAGAGGAAAACTTGTGCCCAGCATGGATTTCTTTGGATCACCAAGTACAAAGTGCATCAAAAACACATTTCTACAAAAAGTTCGGCATTCCCGGCGTAATTGGATGTGTTGATGGGACACTTATTAAAATAATGAAGCCGCCGACCGACCATTCGGTATATTTTAGCAGAAAGGGGCATTACAGCCTTAATGCTATGATGGTATGTACTTTGTAAACCTACGTAATTAAATTTTTTATTTTAACATATGAATGCATCTATAATTTCAGATTTGTGACCACGAAATGCGCATTTTGGCCGTAGATGCAAGCCGTCCTGGCTCATGCCATGATTCCTTTGTTTGGAATCTGAGCGGTGCCAAGAGGTACTACACTGAGATATATGATGAGGGTGGCCGTAATTTTTGGCTCTTGGGAGATTCCGGATATGCGTTAAAACCCTATCTAATGACCCCCTATAAAAACCCTAATTACGGTACTGCACAGCACACATTCAACCAACGACATGCTTCAGCAAGAAATGTTGTAGAAAGAACCATAGGTGTTCTAAAAAGTCGTTTCAGATGCCTACAAAATGTTCTTTTTTACACTCCTTCCAAAGTGGTTAAAATTATTAATGTGTGCTGTGCTTTACATAACGTATGCAAACATTTTGCTGTAGCATTTGAGGAAGATATCATTGCAAATATCGACGATGATGAGAGCCCTTCAGAACAAGATGATGATGATGATGATATCACAACATCAACTATAAGGGATAACATAGCCCAATCTCTACATTCAAACAATTCATAAGTTTTAACAATAAAAAAACAAAACATTTCATTTTAAAATTCAGTTCTATTTAAAAACAAAACAAAAATTCACTTTTCAAAAACAAAACAAAAAACTTATTATTTAATTTATAAGGTACATTGTATGAAGCTGAGTACTTCACTGAGATCTTTTTTTATAATGGTGCAGTTCACGCAAAATTCGATAACTGTCGACTTGTTAAATTGGTAAAATTTTTCATATATGTATTTTGTTGCCGTAAAATTCATTAAAAAATTTTTTACAATAAAATGTATGGGAAATTTTACCAATTTAACGAGTAAGCAGTTACCGAATGAGGTATGAACTGCACCAATATAATTTTACATACATATAGTTACGTATAAAAAATTATTCTGATGATGATGGTGATGAGGATGCTGATGGTTTTATACCATGTTTCATTTGCTCAATCTCCAAAAATTTTAATTTTATTTGATTTCTATTCTGAAAGTTTTTTTCTATCACGAAGTTATGTCTGGTCATTTCCTTTAATTCTTTTTCTTTCAGTATTTTAATCTCTCTGCGATACTTTCGAACGTCTTTAATATTTAGAGCTATTTCCTTTAAATATCTTCTCTTTTCTTTCATTTCCTTTCTAATATCCACTAAATTAGCAGATATTTTTGAAAAATGCTCTGCTTCCATATTCAAAACGTCGTCAACATCAGCAATATGTCTTTTTCGTTTGCGACTGCTAGTCCGAGCTGATGCTGTTGGCGATGAACATGTCGAAGCAGGTGTTTCAATAACAGGTAAATCAACTGTTATGGATACATTTTCCTGTAGCAGCTCTTCAAATTGTGATAATGTTGGTGTGGAAGTCGTTGCTGATGTGGAAGCCGGTGCAAGTGAACGTTTATTGGTGATGTGAAAGTCGTTGCTGATGAGGAAGTCACTTTTTTGGTTGCTTTCACCTTACTTGGCACGCCGTAACTTTTTGAGCTTTCTACACCATCAACAGATGTGTATAAGCCACAGATGATCGCAATTTGCTCATCGATAGGCGATATCACATATCTGTTGAATAAGCCGCCACCAGTTTTGCTTACTTCAACTTTGTTGTGTGCCAGGCGTTGTTTGACGCTAAGTCTTAAATCAGACCAAACCTAAAAAAATATTTTTAGACACAATCCTTTATACATCATTTTCAAACCTACCTTTTTCCAAGCTACCGTTTCCTTCTTTGGAGGCCCCGATGCGTTGAGTTCGTCTGCCAACTCCTCCCACAACTGCTCAAAATGAACTCTATCGCCTTTCACAAATCCCCTTGCCAAGCCGGGATGCTTTTCCGTAAAAGCTACAAAAATTGCCACTTGTGCGCTATTCTTATGTTGTCCCCTGTAAAAATAGTAGATTAGTAAATTTTTATTGGTTTATGATATCTACTTACATTTTTTATTGGAGCGCGAAGCAAAAATTGTGGCATCAAAAGAAATTTTACAAAGCATAAATCAAAATGAAATAAATGTTAGCATAACAAAAACAGAATACAAAAATAACGAAGTTGCCACTGTTTTCATCGCTGAAATTTGCTTACATTTTCCACTTACTTATTTCTAAATTTGCACAAAAATTACTTTATTATTGACTATTATTAGATTTTTTAGCAACAATAATTAAATTTTGTTTTAAATAAAGAACAGGAGATATAAATTCCATATATCTTACATGACATTTAACAACCGTGTCACTTTGGCAACCTCAGAAATATCTTCGAAAAAACTAACCAGCTGACTGCTAAGGAGAAAAAGTAAATCACGTACATGGGTAAACAAAGCAAAACAATTTTTTACAAAACATGCACTGTTCTCAGAAATTTTTCAATATTTATGTTTTTATGTATATAAAACCTAATTTTATTACAAAAATAAACAAAAAACACATCATTTTATATATATAATAACATTTTTATTAAATTCTAAATGAAAAACATAGGAAAAATAATGAAGTGATATCAAAACGCCAGTCATTTAGCTCACCGGTTTAAAATCGCGTGATTTTAATATATTTTATGCGCAGAACACCTTTTACGTGATTTGAAATCACTTTGACAAAGTGATTTTCAGAACACCCCTGTATTATTATAAATAGATGCTAAGAAAAATACGATAGTTAGTCTTAATATATTTAATAAAGAAACGCACATTTCGGTGCAGAAAAAAAGAAAATATACTTTTTACTCATTTCCTATAAATTGGAAATTAGCTCGCGGACGTGACCTTAAGTTCGTCGACGAAGGCGATTAATTTCTATTTAGTTTAGAGCTTTTCTTGGGTATTGATTTTATGAAGGTTTTTCATATGTTTGCCAATTTAGAAAGCCTCACGACAAATGAGGTCAGTCTCTGCATAGAGGCCGATAGTAGTCCTGGTGTCGTGTCTCATACCTTGACAGCAGAACAGAGACAGAAATTGGATTTCGTGATATCGATGTTCCCCTGTTGTGGTAAGAAAGGTCTAGGTAAAACACGCTTAGAAATGCACTCAATAGATACCCGTGATGCAAATCCCGTTAAAGATAGACATTACCCGGTCTCCCCGGCTGTGCAAAAATTGATGTTCGCGGAGCTTGATAGGATGCTTGACCTTGGTGTCATTGAGCGCAGTGAGAGTCCATGGAGCCATCCGGTTACTTTAGTCCGTAAGGGCGAAAAGAACCGATTGTGCTTGGACGCTCGCAAGCTCAATGCCCACACGGTCAAGGATGCCTATCCTCTGCCGCACATCGAGGGTTTGCTCAGTCGGTTAGGAGACACAATGTTTATTTCTAGTGTCCACCTGAAAGACGCTTTCTGGAAGATACCACCAGACCCATCTAGTATAGAGAAGACTGCATTCACGGTACCAGGGCGGCCACTTTAACATTTTACGGGCATGCCTTTTGGGTTATGTAATGCAGCCCAAAGGATGTGCCGTTTAATGGATAAAGTGATTCCCGCGGCGCTTCGTGATCGAGTTTTCGTCTACTTAGATGACCTTTTGATAGTATCTCCAGATTTCGAGACACACCTGGATTTGTTGAATCGGGTAGCTATTAGTTTGGCTGACACAGGTCTTACCATCAATGTGGTGAAATCTAAATTCTGTTTCAAGGAGTTAAGGTATTTTTGGGTTACATAGTAGGTGGAGGCAAAGTAAAACCTGATCCGGCTAAAGGGAAACCATTACTCGTTTTGCTTATCCTAAAACTGCGAAACAGGTGCGGAGTTTCATGGGAGCGACAGGCTGGTATAGGAAATTTATGTCAGACTACGCTACCATTGCGGCTCCAATCTTCGATACGCTGAAGAAGGGCAAGCAATTCAAGTTTACGGAGGAAGCTAAGGTCGCGTTTGATCAGCTCAAGAAGGCTTTGGTTTCGAGCCCACTGCTTAGTCACCCGGATTTCTCCAGGCATTTCTTCGTTCAGTGTGACGCGTCAGATGTAGGCATTGGATCAGTTCTCTTCCAGAAAGACGATTCTGGTGGTGAACACCCAATTGCATATTTTTCGCATAAATTAACATCGGCGCAGAGGAATTACTCGGTTACTGAACGAGAATGCTTGGCAGTGGTCCTGGCGATTAGGAAGTTCAGGCCCTACATAGAACTGATGCCGTTCTCCGTAACCACCGATCATAGTAGTCTTAAGTGGCTAATGTCACACAAAGACTTGACCGGTCGATTAGCGAGGTGGAGTCTACACCTGCAGGCGTATGATTTCCAGATAGAGCATAGGAAGGGTAGACAGAATATTGTCCCCGATACCCTATCGCGGTACGAAATGGAGGAAGTCTCAGCAGATGTAGAAGGAGTTGTAGACCTGAGTTCTGATTCTTTTAGGTCTAGCGATTACTTAGAGCTTGTTTCTACTGTAGAGGCAAATTCTGAGCGATTGCCTGACTTGAAAGTGATCGATAACTTGGTCTACAAGAGGGTACGCCCATATGATGGTCAGGTTATGAGTGAGGATTTCTCATGGAAGTTATGGGTGCCTCATGAATTGACTAAAGCCATCATAGAAAAGTCCCATAACTCACCACAAGCTTCGCACGGAGGCGTCGGCAAGACTCTATATCGAATCCGCGAATATTTCTACTGGCCTAACCAAACTGCACAGGTTAGGGACTACGTGGCGAATTGTCAGATTTGTAAAGAATCTAAACCATCGAACATCACGTTACGGCCGCCTATGGGAACTGAAGTGTGTAGCGAACGTCCGTTTCAAAGAATATTTGTGGACTTTTTAGGCCCATACCCGCGCTCGAAGAGGGGTAATTGCGTTATATTTATCGTCTTGGACCATCTGACCAAGTTCGTTTTATTAAAGGCCATGCCTAAGGCGAGTGCCAAAAACGTAATAAAATTTTTAATTGAGGAAGTTTTCCATAAATTTGGTACGCCTGAGACGATAGTGTGTGATAACGGCAAGCAGTTTGCCAGTCGAGAATTCGCTGACTTGGTTAAAAATTTCGGTGTAAAGCACATGAGAACAGCTACACATTCGCCTCAGGCGAATGCCTCAGAAAGAGTGAACTAGTCTGTCCTGGCTGCCATACGCGCATATTTGAAAGAAGACCATAGCGACTGGGACAAACATTTGTCCGAAGTGGAGTTTTCGCTAAGGTCATCTGTTCACAGTGGTATAGGAGTTACCCCGTATTTCGCACTTTTTGGTGTTAACATGATTGGTCACGGCAGCATATATGGCCTAGCTAGAAAACTAAAAAGCTTGAGTGACCCTGAATTGGAAATTTGCCCAAAGGCCGTTAAAATGTCAATAATAAGACATAAAATACGTGACACATTACACCAGTCGTATATTACCAATGAAAAGAGGTATAATATGCGCTGTCGCCAAGTTAACTTTGTCCCGGGACAAGAAGTGTTTCGTCGCAATTTCCAGCAAAGCGATTTTAAAAGCGGTTTTAATGCAAAACTCGCGCGTAAATTTATTAAATGCCGTATCGTGAAACCCATAGGTAGAAGCCTCTATGAGGTCGAGAATTTGAATGGGAAGTCATTAGGTGTATTTCATGCGAAAGACCTGAAACAATGATTTTTTTTTACGGTTCTCGCGAAACAAGTTCGTTTAATTAGTCCCGAAACGGTTAGTAAAAGCACGAATTGATAAGTCGTTTTCTTTATTTTCTAAGCATAATCTACCTATTTGCATATCCAAGTCTTTCGCTTCATTGCCGGTGTTGCTTCAATACCTTTAAGTTTTTCTGCCGACTCAAGCGGACGTCTCAAAGCTTGAAAACGTAATGTCTCTATTGGTGCAACCCCATTATTACTCTGGGGAACTATGCCATTAAGAGCTAAGGGTTGTTAGTCACCTAGAGCATAACAAAGCTGAGTCGTGTCTAACGCGAATCAAAGCAAAAAGTAAAGTAAGTTGGCTAATGTAATTTTAGGTGAAGAAGTTGGCACCGATTGTGAGGCTGGGACTTGGCGATGCAATGATAATAAATAGTCTACGCATATGCAAAATCTTAAGGATAGCACTTACCGAAAAATTGTCTGTTGTTGAACGCTCTGATTTGGTATCGTTTTAGCAGTCCGCTAATATCAACCCGGTTCAGGACTTGGGTCACCGTCAGAACTCAAAATGACGCTCAACAACAACAATACCGGATAGGACATTACCTGCAAAAGTAAGGGAAACATTAGCTACATATTTAAAATTAGTATACAATTGGTCGTACGTACATATACCGTTTAAAATATATAATTTTTTTTGATCCACTTACGGTTTTGAATTCTTCGTAGGTGTCTCGTGATATCTGCAATCGAGCCCATTTGAATTTATAGCCTGAGGAGATATATATATATATATATATATATATATATATATATATATATATATATATATATATATATATATTAGTATAAGTATTTCTAGAGAAAAAAAATCCTAAAAGGAAACGACTGAATAGTACTATGGTTAATGTACTTCCTTTTAGAATTTTTTTTATTTAGTATTATTTTTTTTTATTTAGTATTATTTTTTTTTATTTAGTATTATTTGTTTTTATTTAGTATTATTTTGTTAAATATTTTTTTTCATGAATAAAAGAATATGAACTAATGGAAAGTTAGTCCGTTTAAGTTTAGTTTTCCGGGGAGGGGAAGACGTGTAGTAGGGCTACGTTAGGTATTGTAGAATGTTTATAATAAAACAAATGTTTAGGTCAAATAGAAAGAACTCGATTATATAAGCGAGTTAAAGGCTAATTTCTATTTTTGAACGCAGACCCTTTAGCGTTATGTGTTCTCGTATATACATACATAAACAAAAAAGCATAAAAAGTAGACAATCCGGTAGGTTCTACATTTCACTTTGAAGTAAAATTCAATTGAAATCACTTCCGTTTTAAATTTTTTTTTTTTGCATTCATTTTTTTTTGCATTGGAGGTTCAATTTTCAGTTCAAATAGGTAGAGTATATTTGAATTGACAGGAGATCCAAAGGGAAAAGTTTACTTTTCATATTTCAATTTCACTACTCTGGTAAAACATGCCCAATAGTGTAAAAGTACACATCACTTACCTAAAATCTGGAAACACTGCATCACCCAGGAGTGTGATTAGATTGTCGCAGTATAGCCAGCGGTAGAGCCGGAAGACTTGCTCGTTTTTTTTTGCATGTCAAAGTAAGGTGATAGGGCACGGGATGGAAAGAAAACGCATAAAGAGTTAAACTTTCCTGTCTTATGCATAGCATTTCCATATAATATGGTAGATAAGCTGCTGCCTGCAAAATCTCAGACGGCTAATCACCGGCCTAAAACACGTCCGCCTAGTAGTCTGAAAGAAAACAAAAACGTGATGATTCCGTAGGAAAAGTTTTTGTGTACATACACTACAAATTCACTCACTTACCTGTGTCTGTAGGTTACCTCTTTAGCAGAAGCTAAAGGACGATTAGCGTTCATATAAATATGTTAATTTTGTTAAATTTAAAAATTTAATTACATACCCATTAATATTGCAGCTACAAACGTAGTATGCGTTTTTTTATTTTCCTTCTCATTCATTCCACAGACATAACATTCATTCATTCAGTACTGTCATTAATAGTTTCCAGGTTGCCAGATCACTCACCATTCACAATAGTGAAGTGGGGGTTTTCTGGATAGGGTGATCGTGATAAACTTACCCCGCTGGTATGGGAGATTTATCCCCAAAATTTTCAGAAGTTAAACGAGTATACGACAACGAGGGTGGTATCGTTTTCCCTCCCATTCTAGGTCCATAGATGTACTCTATAATGGTGGGGTTTGTCAGGTGCGCCCTAATATGAAAGGCAGACAAAATAAATAATAATAATAATAAATAGTGGGGAAAAAATGGTAAGGGGAAGGTGAAAGGTTAAATGGGGTTAAATGTTTTTTTTTTGTGGAAGAAAATAAAAAGGAAAGTAAGCTGCAGGATAGCCGAAGGCGATCACGCCACCTTTTTTTTGCGACTGATGAAAAAACAAAAAGGCGGTTAATGATAGAGGATCACTTATTAGTTTGGTGTGAGAGAAGACGGTTGAGTGGCGTTAGTTTTTTATTAAATAAATTAATGGATCTTTTTTTTTAAATAAATTAATTAAATATATTGAAGAAACAAAAAAAGTATGTGTATATTGTGGAAAAGATAACCAATTTAAAATTATAAAAAAAGGAGTATATTATTTCAGGAATAAAAAGACAAAACGGAAACAAAATTCCTGAAAGTGAAATATAAGCTTGTATTGAATTGAAATAGATCCATTTGATAGACAAGTCACACAAGTTCAACAAACAACAAAATAATAAAGTATTTAAATAAAAGTACATGTAATCAACCAAAACACATACGCTAAACAATCAAACACACATATAAAAACTGAAACGAAGTTACAAAAAAAAAAACATTTAAATATCCAAAATACTCGTCAGCCACTACAACCATAAAGCCGTGCCACGTCATCACACCCAACGAGGGAACATAAAAAAAACCCCAGCAGAAGCCCGTAAAAAGAAAAAAAGAAATCCTGCCCGGAATACAGAAAAAATTCTGAAAGTCCGATAAGCCAGCAAAAACCGCGCCACGGACGGTTTTTTTTCTTGTAGTTGAACAACAACGACAAAATATTATAAATCAAATATATGTATGTATAAATATCTAGAGTTTGTAGAATTTAATTAAATAGTTACGTTTAAATAAATAAGTTTTTTTTTTTATTTTATTTTTTTTGGTAAAAAGCTAATTAGTATTTGTAGGTTAGGGAAACAGACAGTGCCTCGGTATTAATCATTCCCTTTGCAATAAGGCAAAGGTGCGCGAGTAGACAGGAGGGTTGAGCTCAAGCCTTCAGGTCATCGTAATTATTGTGGTCAGTGGTTACCTTCAGAGGTAAGGGTATGTTTGCCTAACCAGTTGAGTACAATGAAAGCATAATTTACAACATACATATTTATAGATAGATCTATTTTGTTCATTTCATTTTATTAGTTTTTTTGTTGCTATTGTGCATTTACTAATAGTATAGGATGTAATCTACATGTAATTTTTTTTATAGTTAAATAGCTGAAATTTTAATGTAAGGAATACTTACTAATTATGCAAAAATAAAACTAATATTTTGTTTATAACTTTTATTGAAAACAAAAAAATTACAGTATGTGAAGGAAAGTTTATTTAATATGGCATAAATAATAAAAATTAGGTGATTGGATGTAGGTTGGTGATAAGTTCCATCGAGGTGAATTTAGGGGCAACAAAAGAAACAAAAGGAGCGTTGCCATGGAGGAATTCCAAAGTTCCATGGAATTTCTGAGGGGAGGGACTCCAGCGGACAGAAAACCAGTCTGTCATGATGGTGAGTGTCCTGAAAATGGAAAAAAAGGAAAGTGTGAGTAAAAGCTGTGTATAAAATAATTAAGTAAACTTACTTCGGGTTCCCTATCATTGATATACATATATACCTTTTTATTAAGTCTGGTATTAATTTTTTTTGTTAGTGTGGGATTCTTTGTGCCGGCTTGTAGACAAGAACTCCATCCCAATCCGACGAGCTTCAGCTGCAAACAATAATACCAGCACGTCTGCAATCTGGTCAACCAAACATTTTGATAAATACTTACCCAACACTGCACACTACAGTACGAATATATATATATTTTTAATGAATTTCATTTCGTTTTCAGTAATATTTTTAAGTTTGTTACAATTTTTTGCAATATATTGATTTTTTGTATGTAAATAAAAATAGTTAAACTAATACATATGTATGTTCATATGTGATGTTTTTACTTATATTTTTAGATTATTCGAATAAAATTTTTTATTCCCAGCTCTTTCGAATTATTCAAACGAAATTTCAAAATTATTCGTTTATTCGAACAAAAAAAATATGAAATTTTATTCCAACAAATAAATTACACACATATGTACATATGTATGTACGCATTTACATAATTTACAAATTCCCGTTGTACCACAAAAAAATGAACATCATTTGAAACTTATTAAAAATCCAACGAACAAATTACATTCGATATGAATCTATTTTATTTTCCTTACATCTATTCAACAGTTTTAAAATGATACCAATATTATATATTATATACGTATGTACGTATATTTGTTCGTTTAGAAATGTGGTGGAAAATCACATATCGGTCATATGATTTAAAAAAAGCCCTAAGTTATAATTTTTTTTAAATGTTGGTTATACTTAGGGCTTTTATGAATTTATATGACGATATATATAAATACAGTACAACCTCCCTAATACGGACACTCGCTATACAGGACAACATCCCCAATCCGGGCTGAACAAACGAAAGCGAAAGATGAGGATGTTTTATTTTTAAGACAATTTAACAATAGATCTTGCAAATTACATAATATACAAACAAAAATAAATACTTATTTTTTAAAATGAATGAATATTTTTCGTCACTTTTAGTATATTTCTTTGTTTTCTGGAAATAAATTATATATAAATGTATTCTTAGTCTTCTCTTCGGTAACGAAAATAAATTATATATACATATGTACATTTGGAGGGCTCAAATCTAAAGGGAACCAAGTCATAAAATATGACAAATTTCAAAACTAGTGCAAAAGTATAACTCTATTTGGTTCTGCAATTGACTAAGTATAAAGTGTTTCGTTCCTAAGATAACGGTAAAAACCCAAGTCAATGGCTCAAATTTTATATGTTATTTATGGCATTTCATTTATTGAAACCCAAAATATCATCAAATTGTCTTTTTGTGACTTGGCTCACTTCAACTCTGAGCCCTCCATTTATGTATATTTTTAAAATTTAATTTTATCTGTAGTCCGGACGATCCACTAATCCGGACAGTAGCTGAAACTATATCTGTCCCAATTATGGAAGCTGTATATACGTTTCCCCCGTTTTTTATTTAATATTTTCTTCTTTTTTTCCATTTTCTACCCCCTTATACAATTTTTATTTTTTTTAAGCTGTTTCACTAAAGTGGTTTCAGAATTTGTGTTTATGTACATACGTATGTATGTACAAACAAATTTCAATGATTGCGAAAAACATTAATACACACAAAGCTGTGTGTACGTATAAATGCATATCCTGCCAGATAAATGCTCAAGTTTTATACGAATGCATCGATTTTTCAAATCGATACAGCCATTTAGAAGTTATATATGTATGTACATACATATGTACTTATTTCCAGTTTTGCGCAAAAAGCTCTTGTACTTTCTACAACAAAGACTCATTTGTATCATGAATTAAGCAAACAAGATCGCGCATTGCTCAGGTCTGTTATTTTGTTGGATATGTGTTGTAAGCAAAAGTACATTTGTGTATGGAAAGTAAGCCGAAATCTAAAACTTTGGTAGCCTGAGAAAGCTCTTCTTCAAATAGTTTCAAGATCATACTCAAGAATTTTACTCGACTGCATCTCTTTTCTGTCCATTTAAAATTTTTTTCAAATCGATGATTCCGTTTAGAAGTCATTTAGTTATTTCCAGTTTTGCTCCAAACACTTTTTACAACAAACATTCATTTGTATTCTATGATGACGTAAATTCTCAGTAGAAAATTTTTTGTGCGGCTGAGTGCGCAATCTTGTTTTCTTGATTCATGATTTTTACATGTGTGCTCCCTTTATACTTATATGGTTCCGCTCACAGAACTTTCCTCCCGCACTATGCCATAAAACTGCTTATACTTTCTGATTTTTTAAATGTTTAGAGTTCAATATCTTTCTTTATACGTATGTATATATTTTTTCGTTAAATTCTTCATCGGTATTTTCATAAAGGTGAAAATATCATGTTCAATTTCTTCATCGCAATACAAATTAAAGACGTGCATTTGTGTAACAACAAGTATTGCGAAAACTGTTCTAACATGTAACATACAACATAATATATGTATATATGAGAGTAGTATATTTGTGGGCATTAGAATCTAATTACCTCCTTATGGAGAAAAATACACGTATGGGCATTCTGACACACCAATTAGAATTTAATTAGATTTGGCCTCCTTATAGAAAAAATACACGTATGGGCATTCTGGCACACCAATTAGAATCCCACTAGATTTGACCTCCTTATTGATGATGATATTCCCTTAAATGAACCATTCAAAATTTTAAATTTCGAGTGGAAGGTTACACAATATGGATCCAAAGTCATAGCATATTTGGAGAACAATAAATGGTTTTATCTACCTAAAAGAATGGTTAAATATTTAAACAGAGAGGATCCTTACTTAGCCAATATGAATGAAAAAATTTGGACAATTATTTACAAAGGACGACAATCGTCAAATGGTTCTGCAATATTCGAACTAAAATACAGCTAGTTTTTTTAATAAACATAACAAGTTTTGTAATGTTGTAAATCTGTATATTATAAAACAATAAATGTACATATGTGGTAATGTGAAATGAATCTCGATTATGTATTTATTTTTGCACATGCGTAGACTTGCATTTTATTCGCTTTATATATTTATTTTTCATTTTAAGACATGCGTAGGCAATTCAAAATTAATTGAAAAGTTAAACATGCATGAGCAAGAAATAAGGTCAAAAATATGATGCATTATTTCCTATTTTATTTCATTTGTTGTTTTTAATCTTTCTATGAAAAGGTAGTAAAATTTAAACATTTGTTTGTATGGAAAAACTCTTAAGAACGAAAGACATGCGTATGCTTGCTTTCACTTATTTTTGTCGTAGTGTGTGGGTGCATTAACTATTTTTATTGAAGGACACACATTTTTTTCTACTTCAATGTTTAAATGCAATATTTTATGAGCCCATAAATGTGTTATGATGCTTTTGTTACTTAAGCAAAAAAAAAGGGTATGGAAAGGCAATAAAATTTTAAAATCCGTTTCAGGAAAATTTCTTAAGAACGAAAGACATGCGTATGCTTGCTTTCACTAATTTTTTGTCGTAGTGTGTGGGTGCATTACTATTTTTATTGAAGGACACACATTTTTTTCTACTTCAATGTTTAAATGCAATATTTTATGAGCCCATGTTATGATGCTTTTGTTACTTAAGAAAAAATTGTATGGAAAATTTTCAAACAAGGGTGATATGTGTATGTAGTAGTGCCTCTAGAAAAGTATAAAATCAGCTATTTTTCGAACAAAATTCTAGTTCTGTGAAATTATTCAACATAGTAAGATTTCTGTGAAGTTATTCGACGTAAAAAGATTTATAAAACTTTAAACATGGAATGTAAAAAATATATTTGCGAAATATCTAAATTAATTAGTTTTTCCACATGGTGGAACAAAAAAAGACACTATTTAAAACAACACAACGTTGTATTAAGAAAGCCTATATGGAACACTCCGCTGTACCACAAAGTTATGAAGGCTAATTTGAAAAAAGCAGAATCAGAAGCAGCAATAATAGCATCATCAGAAGCAACAACTACATCAACAAAAGCAACACCAATAACATCATCTGAAGCAGCAACATCAGAAACAACAACTACATCAGCAGAAGCAACACCAATAACATCAGCAGAAGCAGCAGCAACAACAACATTGACAGAAACAACAGCAACAATATCATCAGAAGCCACAACATCAGAAACATATCATCATCTTCTCGATGGATTTGCCAAATGGATGGATGGCCAAATTTGAAGTTAAGAGCCTATAACACTGTACAACAGCCAATCTGGGGGGTGAGAAATTCCAAGTCAGGGGGATGGTACTAGGTCAGTATAGTAAAACCCTCAAAGGGTTTGGCGTTCGTATGTGTCAGTTTTTTTATGACCTTTTAAATTTTTTCCTTATCTTGATGTTTTTTCGCTTAGTTGTAACATTTTGGCAAAAACGTAGTTTAACATAACTCGAGAACCACTTGTCCGATTTTGATGAAACAAATTTAGAAAAATTAAGAATTACAATTTATCTAATCTGTTTCTATACCGTTTTCCTATATGTACAACACTTTCGAAGTTAAAAATGAATGTATGAAGGGAAAAAAGTATTTTTTGCCTAAAAATTTAATTTTTTTTTTTAAATTCATAAAAAATCCAAAATGGAAAAAAGTGCCAAAACTAATTACTTTCGCGTAAAGTCACATAACTCATGAGCAAAAAAAGGCATAGATCATGAAAATCGATGCATGCCTTTCTCATTTATTCACAATTAGGTAAATGTATGAATTTCAAACATTTTCTCCAGATATGCACAACATTATTTGGAGAAAACATTGACACTCACAAGCCGAACTCTCTCATATTTTTATTTACTACGCCTGATTGGGAAAAATTAATTTGTTAAGATGGAAAATCATGGGAAATGAATGTGATATTATAACTTACCTTCTTTAATTTTACTTTCGCTGAGTCTCGGGTAAATTAGTTTCAAACACAAGAAAACTTCATCTCTTTTGGCGACAGTTTTGATAAAATTCTTAAAAATTCCAAGTTTAATATGCAGTGGAGGCAGCAATATCTTCTCCTTCGGCACTAGAGGCTCACGAATAATATTGGCCGTTTGTAACCTGCTGTGCTCTCTGAGTTTGAAATTTCTCACCCCCCAGACAATAATCCCAAAAATGTTCCATAGTGTAATTAGAGTAATAGCGTATTTACATTAAATTCATACATTTTTTATGGTTACATTATAAATTTCTTTATTAATCTTACTATTCATTTTTTTTGAATACAATTACGATCAGATTTTTTCAAAAAGTTTATGGTTCTTAAAATACTACGCAATGTTGGTATGTCTAATTTATTTCTTAATTTGTTCTTATTGATATTGATTTGAGAAAAAATTTTTTCGCCGTTTGCTCTTGCTTGTTTGGTATTGACAAAACTGTGTAAACCAATTTTCGCAAGCAAGGAAAAGCTTCAGAGCCGTCGCAGTGATTTGCATTCAAAGTGATTTCCAGAATGTTTCAATATTCTTTTCATTCGACAAATTATATTCTTTAAAGTTGAAGTGGAGCATTTCTCGCCATTCGTCATCAATTTGTTAAATATTATTCGAATCGATAACATTTGAAAAGAATTTCGTTAATATGGGAATACTTTTATTATTGCTTTTTATAATATTAGTAGATACCAGCAGTGCGATTCAGTAAATTTTAACACCTTTAGCAGGTGTTAGCTTTAACCACATATTTTGATGTTTGCACTAGCCACAATGTTATTCACAAACTTATTTTTAACCCCCGTAAATAGTGTTATATTTTACTTCCAGTGATCCTAGAACCTTTTAGAACACCATCAAGTTGGAAAACAATTTTTCAGCCAATTCTGAACTTAAGCGGTAGAGTTTTTTAAATTCTGTTGCTCCCAACTCAAAAGGATTATCTACAATACGAAGACCACGCCGGTTGACTGAATGAGCACTATCAACTGCCTCATTCTTCAATAAATTATACGCTAAATACTCCAAAGCCATTTTACAATTTTATATGTACATGTTCTAAACGAATTAAACCACACAAAAAATGCTTGTGTTCATAAACAACAATTTGTTTAGTTAGAAATAACAGCTGACTGAAACAGATGTTGGCTGAAGTAGTTAGCGCGTTGACTGCAAAGCAAATAATGTCTAAGAACGTGGGTTCGAGCCCAGCTTCAGACAAGTCATAACATCCAGCATTTTTCAGATGTGCATTAGTATGCGATTGTATTTGTTGTTGTCAGACTGTTTAAGTGATGAAGGCATAGCACTGGTCACTGAACAGTTCTGGCAGCAATTGATACTGGTGTATGCTAGCGGACATCACAGCGCCCTCCTTCGTCGGTATTGTAGCAAAATCTCCGGCGAAGTAAAATAATTAATAAAATGGCTACACAGCTTAAAACACATTTAATGCGCCTACTTGACATCGGAGGTGCTGCAACACTGATCTAAAAACTAACACAACGCGCAATATCAGAGTTGTAAAAATTAAGCTTTCTCTCTTTCACCATCTGTCCTCTCTCACTATCCCTTTCCCAAAGAAGGTAACACACCTACGGGTTGGTAGGCATACTAATTGCCTGAGTGTTACTTCTCTTTATAAAAAAAAAAAAAAAAAAAAAAAAAAACATATAGCGTTTAAAGTGTTAGTGAATAGCAAAACGATTATTTTTGTGGTTAAAATTTATAAACGAAACTATTGTGGTTTAAAAAGCATAGTGAATCGCAGTACAGGACTCAACACGTTAAAAAAATCGCTGTGAAAATCAAACTTTTTTAATAAACTATTACATAACTCAACATAAAACTTTAGGCAATTATTTCGTAATGACATTTCATATTTATCTGATAATTTATGAGTAGAACTAAGTTTTATAGTTATTTGGGATCCCAAGTATATATCCTTAATGTATTTAAGATAATATTTAACATTAACGGTCAGTGAAAGGAGGGGCGATATCCTGATGACGCGTAGTGTATGTACAATTATTAACATCAATTTTGTTAAACTTTTCAAAACATATATTCAAACTTTACAATGTATTAAAATATTTTTGAATACAGACGACGAAATTGTATAGAAAAATAAAACATCATTGCAATTTAATGGATGGAAGTAAACAGGGTTGCATCGGTTAACTTCTTTTCACACCTTTAATGAAGTAAAGAAGAAAATACGTAGTTTAGTTAACAGGAATTTCAAGTAATAGACTAAGGGCCGTTAACAATAAAAAAATTAACTTGAGTTTAGCACTAAGCTCAAAACTAACTTTGGTTAATGAAAATTTATTAACACGAAGCTCTGTTAAGATTTAACATTTAAATAAAATTAACTGAAATATATTCTGAGCTTAAACTTTTAACTTTAAAAAAATATGACATTATCATCTGAAAAATGCCGAAAGCGCATTTGAACGCTGCAAATCAGAATTGCCAAATGCCACGTTATTAGCTCATCCCGTTCCTAATCCAGAACTGGTCATTTACGTCGACGCATAAGATAGTGCCGTGGGAGCAGCGCTCCATCAAAAGGTCAATGGGTTTATGCAACCCTTAGCTTTCTACTCCAAAAAGCTGACAGCGAAGCAACAAAAATATTCAACGTACGATCGAGAGTTTACTGCGGTCTACCAGGCTGTCTGCCGTTTTTATTATGCTATAGAAGGACGCCTTTGTTACGTAGTAATCGATCATCACCCATTAATTTTTGCTTACAAGCAAAAGATGGAAAAAGCATCACCGCGTAGGTTAAGGCAACTTGACTTCATTAGTCAGTTCTCAACTGACATTCGTCACACCCCTGGAGAAGAAAATGCAACGGCTGACGCTCTTTCTAGAGTTCAAACAATAACTGTCAACAATAAAGCGCTCAACAAATTATAAATTTTGCCGACTTAACAGCAGCACAAGCTAATGACGAAGAACTACAACATTTTTACGTAATCAAGGTACATAAGTAAAATAATTAACTTTTATTAAAAAGTTTACATGTTTTAGGGTGTAATGAACAAATAGTTTGCGATACGTTTACTTCGTGTATTTGGCCTTTCATTCATAAGAAATTTCGTCGACAAATTTAACAAGCTACATAACCTAGCTCACCCTGAAATACGTGGTACAACTTTACTCGTGACTTCAAGATTTGTTGGCCTGGCATGAAAAATGACGTCGCCAATATGGTCAAAACATGCTTACCATGCCAGCGATCTAAAATACAGCGTCACACACAATTGACACCAAGCATGTACGAGCATCCTCGCGAACGGTTTTCGCATATTAACATCGATATTGTCGGCCCATTTCCTTTTTGTGATGAACAGCGATATTGCCTTAGACTCATTAGTGACCCATTGGATATCCAGATTTGGAGTCCTACAACGGATAACGTCTGATAGAGGCAGACAATTTGAGTGCTCAGTTTTCACAGATCTAATGCAAACGATTGGTGCAACTCATTTACGAACGACAGCTTACCATCCGCAAGCGAACGGACTTGTAGAAAGATGGCACAGAACACTTAAGTCGGCCATTTTATGTCATGACTCATCAAAATGGGTTTAACACCTTCCAACAATTCTACTCGGCCTTCGTGCATTGATCGCTTAAAACCTTGTTTTTTTCCAGCATCAGAACTTTTGAGTCACGCTGAACCAAAAACAGTAGAGCCTACGTCAATTGCCATTGTACCCATCACACCGCATGTTGTTGAAAGTGACTTCCATCAAGTTGCAAACCATGATACCGAGTTACCGGTACCAGGCTCAAGAACAACATCCAGAGGAAGACGCATTAATCTCCCTCTTAGATTCCGATGACCTTTTCCAGCGAGGGGAGTAATATGGCACCCTGTTACTACCAACTATCAAACCACCTATTACCTGCATAACTATTATTGCAAATGCAAAATGGCATCGAGAACAATCGATCTCTTTTTCCTGCCGGCTTCGACTTAAACAGCACGTTTACTTTTTATCGCAATTAATTCAATTGTATTTTTTATTTTTTTTTTATTTTATCATTAAGGTAATCTAATACAATAATATTTAAGTTTAAATTTAGACACGTTGAGTTTTTTACCTACAAACAGATTCGAAAGGTACAATTCGCCGCCATATAAAAACCTATATATACCTTCTTAAAGAACTATATATTATGAAAGAAGACACCTTAAGGAACAGAATGAGCCAACCGTGCTGAAAATCCATAATTTAGTTTGAGAAAATGGAGTTCATCCAAAATGGCCAAAAAATCTACGTTGACTTTTCCCAGGAATACCTTACAAATACCATCTTAATCATCTATTTACGAAAGAAGCCACCTTAATATAATAATACCGTCTCCAAGGAAAATTAGTTCCTCCAAAATTGCCAAATATAATACATAAAATATGTATAAAAGCGGATATGCATCAAAACTAATAAATCGCAAGTGCCGAGCCGATAAAAGTACGGCATTAACCGATTGCCGCAGGTTTAGACTTTCAGCCGTCGCCAAAAAAATCTCGCAAGGCCGGCTTAAAAGAATTAAAGCAAAAGCACGTTTCTTATTTACATTTTTTGATTATTTGAATAAAATTAATACTTTATTCTTAAGAGTATTTAAAATTTATTCGTGTATTCGAACATCAAGAAATATGTACCTTTTTATTCTCCTTAATACTTCTGTCCTTTTAAAAGGATTTTCTATTTTATTTAGTCTTTTCCTTTTATTCTCTGCATTTATATATTTTACATTAATGGGGTTTTCTATTCTTTTTAAATTTGCATTATTGATTCTAATTTCCTTATTTTGCATATCTATCAATGGTGGAGCTTTATTAAAAAAAATGTTATATGGCTTTTCTCCGGTACTAGAATGGTTTATTGTGTGGTTGTAGGCAAATATTGCCTGTTCAACGCTCATATAAGTTTGTTCTTTATCACCTGAAGTATTCAAAATTCGTAGTTTTTCGTTCAGCGTCTTATGAAGTCTTTCTATGTCACCTATGCCAGTTTTACCAGTGGTAACCTCTAATATTACATTTAGCTGTTCACACCATTGCCTAATATTAACATTATTCATACCTTGATCTTGATCGATTTTTAAAATTTTCGGAGGTCCCATAGCGTTAAACACTCTTAACAATGCTCGTTTCGTTTCTACCCAGTTCAAGTTTGAGACTTTTTCAGCCATTGCAAACTTCGAATAAAGGTCTATACATGTCAAATAATTCTCCTTATTCCATTGCCAAAAATCGATAACAAACTTTTCGCGAGTGTCATATACCGGGGGCGTTAACTTAAAAGGCAACCTATGTCTTATATGATCGGATTTGCACAAGTTGCACAATTCGCATGCATTGATGATTTTCGAAATTTCTTTTACATAATTTGGATAATAATATTTTATCGAGAATTCCCTAACAACTTTTTCAATTCCCTGATGCATTCCTTCCAAATGCAAATCCATTACAATAATTTTAAATTTTGGATATTCTGTAACGTTTTCCAATTCCCTCATCGCCCTCGATAATTCGGTATTACCTGAACGTATTAGGTCTTTATAGACGTCCTGAAAACGGAGAAAGTCTACATTATTTGGCATAAAGATTGCCGATTTTTTCCTAACAAATGCTCTTTAATAATATTTTTAATATCATCATTATTCAAGTTTGTGTAGTATATAGTAGTAACTGTATTTGAAAATATCTTCTTTTTAATGATACTGTCCGTGTCATTGCTAAAAAGCCTCAACTGATTTTTAAATGTATTCAATGTCCTCTCAGATATGGGAATATAATTAGCATTATCATCTTCCGCTGAATGAATTGTGGCCATATCAGAATTAACATCTTCATTCATATTACATTCGTCCAGTTTTACTCTAGAAAGAGCATCAGCAACGTAATTTTCCTTGCCAGGAATATGCTTTACATCGAAATCGAATTCATTAAGTTTGATTCTCCACCTCTGGAGTTTGGTGTTTGGTTCTTTGAGGTTATGTAACCATTGGAGGGGCTTATGATCGCTGTTAACCAAAAATTTTCTGCCAAAAAGATATGGACGAAAATATTTGGTTGCCCACACCAAAGCCAAAAGTTCGCGTTCAATGGTGGAATAGTTAAGCTCATGTTCATTGAGCGTTCTGCTTGCAAAGCATATCGGTTTGTCTTGTTGACTCAACACCGCACCCAGAGCCACGTTCGAAGCATCTGTTGTTAGTGTAAAAGTTTTCTCATAATTTGGGTATGAGAGAATTGGTTCCCTTGTTATTAAAATCTGAATTGTTTCGACTGCTTTTATATATTCTTTATCTTTAAAGTTAATTTTATTTCCCTTTTTTAAACAGGATGTCAAGGGTTTGGTTATACGAGCAAAGTCTCTTATGAATTTTCTGTAAAATCCAGCTAGACCCAAAAATTGTCTTATTTCCTTTTCCGTTTTGGGTATTGGGTTTTTAATAATAGCACTTGTATTCCTTGGATTTGGTCTCACACCTTCAGGCGACACCATGTGACGCAAAAATTCAGCTTCCCTCTTCAAAAACTCGCATTTATCGAGCTGTACTTTTAAGTTGGCATCTGCCAATTTCTTGAACACTCTATCGAGCGATTCGATGTGCTCCTGTAGAGATGCACTGAACACTATTATATCGTCGAGATATACAAGGCAATGTTTTCCAACAAGTTCTCCCAGTATCTCATTCATCAACCTTTGAAACGTTGATGGGGCGTTTTTTAGCCCAAAAGGCATCCTCATAAATTCAAAATGACCGTTTGCGGTAGAGAATGCCGTTTTCTTTCTATCAACAGGGTCCATCTCTATCTGATGAAAGCCCTTTGCTACGTCAATCGTTGAGAAGTAAAGGCACCTTCCCAACTTATCTAAAATATCCTCCATGTTAGGAATAGGATATCTGTCGGATATCGTAATTTCATTTAATTTACGATAATCTACGACAATACGCCATTTGTTCTTCCCTGACGCATCAGGTTTCTTGGGTACAACCCATATCGGTGAGGAATAGGGAGAAGTGCTATGGCAAATAATGTTTTGCTCGAGCATCTCTCTTATCTGACGATTCACCTCCTCTCTATGGACCTCAGGATATCTATATGATTTGCTATAGATGGGGTCCTCATTGATGGTTTTAATGCAATGTTTTGTTGCATGAGTAAAGGTCAAATTATCACCTTCTTTATAAAATATATTATTGTAGTTACGCAATAACCTAACTAAAGCTGAACGTTCCTCCCAGTTGAGGTGGTCCATGCGAAATCTAGATTCATCATTATTTATTTCAATCTCATGAATATTTAATTTCTGCTTCATTAATTCGTAGTCACTATCACTACTGGTATGAAATCCTATTAGATATTCGAAGTCATCTAAAACTATATTATTTCTAGCAACATCAATTTTTCGTTTAAAGTTCGTAGTGCATCATAACCTAACAATCCCTCATAATTATCCGAAAAATCATACACATAAAACTTTATTAGCTTACCATGGATGAAAGTGTCTTGAGTGGAGTCCAAAACTACTGAGCCTGTTGCTGTTCTTAAAGTAATCGGTTTTATTTTTTGAACCATTGTTGATAAATTATTTCTCCTAATTATACTAACAGATGATCCTGTATCAATGAGAAAATTAAATGGTTTATTATTGATATAAAACGTTACAACCGGTAATCTTCCGGGGCATGTAAATGAAAATTTGATCCATCCTGTTCCATTGGAACAGGAGCTCCATATCGTCTGATTCTAGATTGGTTTGAATTATTCCAGTTTGTTTTACGAGCACACTGTTCTTTTCCATTAAAATAAGGTTGTTGTGAAAAATTACTGTTATTATATGGTACATGGCCGTTATTATTAATCTGATTGAAATTTGGACGTTGCTGTCCCCAATTATATAATTGAGAAGCATTTGTTGGATATTGAGATGGAAAGAATTGTGTGGCATTTGCGAAACATGAGTTACAGGCCGAAAGATTTTTCCTTGTGAATAATCACCTCGATTAACGATTCTATTTTTATTAAATTTCTTTTCCGTAAATTGAAAATAGTACAAACCGCTTTCCCTGAAAATTTTAAGAGCTGATTTAAAATCTGATAAGTTGTTCGCATTAAGTATAGCAACAATATGATAAGGCAATCTTTTCCTCAAAATTTCCAAGCTATATCTATTTACTTCAGATTTATACATACTTTTCCTACTTTCAGATTCTTAACTTAACTTTATACAATCCCTAATTTTAAAAATTTGATTATTTAATTCATCACAAAATAATTTAACACTATTAATAAATTTTACATTACCCAATTCAAATATAAGTGTTGAGATATCCTTTTTCTCTCCAAATTCCTGCACGAGCTCCGCTTTTAGCGTTCTCCAATCGCCTGGATTTTCTCTCCTGAGAAGGTCCGCCGCAGGCCCAACCAGCTTCCTTTGGACTGCATTAAAAACAGCATCTTTACTTCAACCTCCAGTCCGCTTATGGACGACACAATGGAGTCTATGTGTCCGATGAACATTGCAAGCGTGTTGATGTTGCCATCGAACGGTTCCAAGAAATTAAGGTTCTGCAATGCGAATTCCTTTTTTTCCTTGTTATCTGTCATATTGGTTATGCTGAGGTCACTTAAAAGTCTGCTTACTTCTTCCAAATTTTTGTTCTCCAGCATTTATTAAATTTTTAGTATTTTATTTATTCTTTTCGTAGCACTTTATTTAGTTTCTTTCATAAAGTTTCATTAAATTTTATTTTTAATTTGTATTTAATTTTGAGCTTATTTTATTTAACTTTGCTTTCAGTTTTTATTTTTGGACACTTTTAACTTATTTTTAAAATTCTTAATCTTAGTTTCTTAATGTAGGTACGTTTATTCCGACTGCGCCAATTACATACAACTCGATTGTTTGAGTGTAGTTTTAATAATAATTCTTTATTAATATTCAAATCTTAAAATCTACTTATGCAAGGTTTGCATAAAAACTTAAAAATAATTTTTATGAAAGTGTCACATAACAACGACAACAAATGAGTTGCGCATGCAGTGGCAGACGCTAAGTCAGCATTAAGTGCATGCGCTAATCATCTACTATGGTATGTTATGTATGTCACTGGATTCGTGTATGTTATATATATATATATATATATATTTAAATAAGTATATATATGTTTAAATATATGTATATAGATATTTTTAAGTTTCCTTTACCCTGCTTTTAATTTCTTTTTAATATTATTTTCAAAGATACACACGTATATACATAATTTGTTCGCTAAATTTTAGTCACCGCAGTGGGTATGGTTTTAACAAGACAGGGCAGTAAACTCTCCGCAACTGGGCCAACTACCAGCAATATGTCTAACGCTGAAAATAATCTAGCACCCGTCGCAGAGGTACCGAATGTGCCGACGCCCACTTTAGCTGACGAGCAAGGCAATACGTCGTTCAATTCGGACGAATTAAATAATACCATAGTATCACCCGAATACTCAAGTCTTACAGCACAAAATGTTAGAAGGGAAATGCGTGAAGGCATACACAATACTGATAGGCAACAACCTTCAGCCAATAGCCAACAAGTACTGACCAGTCAACACGTGCAGGAAATGGTTACGGCGTCAATCGGTCTGTCGCAGGTTCACCTGATGAAGCAAGTGAATGAGAGAATTGGTGATGCTCTGAGGGAAATTAAGGCCGCAATAAATGCAAATATGCAGAATGCCCACCAAAACAATCCCATAAATTCAGGCACTAGGGAGCAAGCGATGGGTAGTACCACAGCTCAACACGCGCACTCAAGAAGCACCGTACCGCCAATGAGGCTACAGTCAGCGCCAGCGCCAGTTTATGCAGCCAGTCACCAACCACAAGGAGCTAATACGTCGGCAACATATAACCAGCTGCAATCTGCCTTTATGCAAGCCCCTACATTTAATTCGTTACCACCGTTAGCACCAGCCCCAGGTTACGTTCCGCAATGGCCAAGAGTAACAGCACCCTATCAGCCCAGTTACCACCAGCATAGCACACAACAACAGTTTCCTCAAGGAGAGAGGGTAACACCTGCTTTCTCGGGTTGCACTCAAAGTCACCCTTCTGAGGTTAACAACAGGAGTGACTTGGCAAAGTGGGGGATTAAGTTTGATGGCACAAGTAAAACTATGAACGCCCAAGAATTTATATTTCGTGTAAAGGAGTTGCGTCGTGATTACAATTGCCTAGACACAGACATCTTAAGAGATTTTCACCGGTTATTAGAGGGACCAGCCTTGGAATGGTATTGGAATCACCGCAAGTTGTTCCGTATTGTGACTTGGCAAGAGCTAGAGGCAGCTGTTTTGAACCAGTATCAGAGATTTGAAAACGAGTACCAGGTACAAATGCAAATCTTGAACCGCCGACAGCAACCTCAGGAATCTTTTGAGGATTTTTACAATGCCATAACACGACTGAGGAATCAACAGCGAACACCCTATGACGAAAAGTCGTTATGCTAAATAATGAGGGGCAATTTGAAAACAGCGTTAGCTCAAATGATGTTTCCGGTGAGAGTGGACAGCTTGGCTGAATTTTGCCGTGAAGTCAAGAGAGCTGAGAGCCTTCTAGCAAGTCAGAGGAGCGTGTACCAACAGCGCCAGAGCTATACGCCCAGGGTGAATGAGGTGGAATATGACCTAGAGTCTGAGCCGTTACCTGAAGTGGAAGTCGACGCAATTCGAAAGACTAGCAACTGTAAGTGCTGGAACTGCAAGGTTTTTGGTCACAGTTTTGTGGAATGCCCGGTGACTACTCGTAGGCTGTTTTGCTACAAATGTGGCATGGAAAATGTGGTCACGCCTAAATGCCCGAGGTGCCAGGGAAACTGGTCACGAAACCCGCCTCAGTCTGGGGAGGCGAGGTCGACCGATGTCTGAGATATTGTATGTGTCGAGCCAAAACTTAGGGAGCTGAAACCTTTGCATATTCGCATCAAAGAATACAAAGAGGCTAAGCTGAAAATTTTCGGGAAGGTTTCCGATCGAATAAGAAAAGCACGCGAGCGATATAAAATCCGTAAGCGATTACGGCGCGAAAATTTTTTATCGTCCCTTTACGAGGGTAAAGACTCACGTCTTTATGCTCGGGTTAAGGTAGGAGGCCATGAAGTTGAGGGATTATTAGATAGTGGAGCTACCCTTACGTGTCTGGGCCGCAACTGCCTTGAGTTTGTGGAAAGGGCAGGACTTAAAGTTCAAAGCTTTTCTGCAAATATCAAGACAGCTGATGGCACAGAACATCCAATCATTGGTCGTGTGCGCGCGAGTTAACATCTCTTATTTTAAGATAGTAATAACAAATCCATAAATTCAAATATAACTAAGATAGTAATAAAAGATGATAACAAATCCATAAATTCAAATATAACTAAGATAGTAATAAAAGATGATAACAAATCCATAAACTCAAATGTAACTATTCTAAGCTAGAGATAAGACAAACATCATAAATACAACTATTGTAACGATAAGTAACACATTTTCTCTTTTCTAACTTAATACAAATAACTCAAAACATGTTTTACTGATAAAAAAGGTACTAGTAACCTAAACAAAGAAAAACATATTTTGAGTTAGAACAAAGAAACATTAAACATAATTATCAGGTCTGTTCTGAAAACCGCGTGGTTTCAAATCACGCGATTTTACGGTTTTCGGCGTGGTTTTAATTTTTCGAAAACACGAGAAAACAGCTGTTTTTTATATTTTTTGTTTGTTTGTTTATATTGTTATTTTCTTAATTACAATAAAAAGTGAAAATTAAGTAAATAAAAATGCCGGGAGCTACTTTATTGGTAGTAATTGCTTTAAGGAAACAGCATTTAAGAAACGAGCGTGTTAAAAAACGTCATTTACGGGACTTATCGAATCCTATGGATACAAGCGAAACCTTGTAAGTAAGCACAATATGATGGATGTAAAAGTCTAGTTAAATTGCTTTCCAGCTTCATCTCGTTTTACCGGCTTAACAGAAGAGCTTTCCAAATGGTATTGGAAGATCTAGCACCAAAGTTACCACAGAGCAGTATTCCACGAAATATTCAGCTAGCGGCTGCGCTTAGATTCCTTGCCGTCGGATCTTACCAAGCGGTTATAGCCAATGATGTGAATATTAGTATGGGGCGGTCCACTTTTTGTAAGATCTTGTGGAATGTCATGCACGTGTTAGAGGAAAACTTGTGCCCAGCATGGATTTCTTTGGATCACCAAGTACAAAGTGCATCAAAAACACATTTCTACAAAAAGTTCGGCATTCCCGGCGTAATTGGATGTGTTGATGGGACACTTATTAAAATAATGAAGCCGCCGACCGACCATTCGGTATATTTTAGCAGAAAGGGGCATTACAGCCTTAATGCTATGATGGTATGTACTTTGTAAACCTACGTAATTAAATTTTTTATTTTAACATATGAATGCATCTATAATTTCAGATTTGTGACCACGAAATGCGCATTTTGGCCGTAGATGCAAGCCGTCCTGGCTCATGCCATGATTCCTTTGTTTGGAATCTGAGCGGTGCCAAGAGGTACTACACTGAGATATATGATGAGGGTGGCCGTAATTTTTGGCTCTTGGGAGATTCCGGATATGCGTTAAAACCCTATCTAATGACCCCCTATAAAAACCCTAATTACGGTACTGCACAGCACACATTCAACCAACGACATGCTTCAGCAAGAAATGTTGTAGAAAGAACCATAGGTGTTCTAAAAAGTCGTTTCAGATGCCTACAAAATGTTCTTTTTTACACTCCTTCCAAAGTGGTTAAAATTATTAATGTGTGCTGTGCTTTACATAACGTATGCAAACATTTTGCTGTAGCATTTGAGGAAGATATCATTGCAAATATCGACGATTATGAGAGCCCTTCAGAACAAGATGATGATGATGATGATATCACAACATCAACTATAAGGGATAACATAGCCCAATCTCTACATTCAAACAATTCATAAGTTTTAACAATAAAAAAACCAAACATTTCATTTTAAAATTCAGTTCTATTTAAAAACAAAACAAAAATTCACTTTTCAAAAACAAAACAAAAAACTTATTATTTAATTTATAAGGTACATTGTATGAAGCTGAGTACTTCACTGAGATCTTTTTTTATAATGGTGCAGTTCACGCAAAATTCGATAACTGTCGACTTGTTAAATTGGTAAAATTTTTCATATATGTATTTTGTTGCCGTAAAATTCATTAAAAAATTTTTTACAATAAAATGTATGGGAAATTTTACCAATTTAACGAGTAAGCAGTTACCGAATGAGGTATGAACTGCACCAATATAATTTTACATACATATAGTTACGTATAAAAAATTATTCTGATGATGATGGTGATGAGGATGCTGATGGTTTTATACCATGTTTCATTTGCTCAATCTCCAAAAATTTTAATTTTATTTGATTTCTATTCTGAAAGTTTTTTTCTATCACGAAGTTATGTCTGGTCATTTCCTTTAATTCTTTTTCTTTCAGTATTTTAATCTCTCTGCGATACTTTCGAACGTCTTTAATATTTAGAGCTATTTCCTTTAAATATCTTCTCTTTTCTTTCATTTCCTTTCTAATATCCACTAAATTAGCAGATATTTTTGAAAAATGCTCTGCTTCCATATTCAAAACGTCGTCAACATCAGCAATATGTCTTTTTCGTTTGCGACTGCTAGTCCGAGCTGATGCTGTTGGCGATGAACATGTCGAAGCAGGTGTTTCAATAACAGGTAAATCAACTGTTATGGATACATTTTCCTGTAGCAGCTCTTCAAATTGTGATAATGTTGGTGTGGAAGTCGTTGCTGATGTGGAAGCCGGTGCAAGTGAACGTTTATTGGTGATGTGAAAGTCGTTGCTGATGAGGAAGTCACTTTTTTGGTTGCTTTCACCTTACTTGGCACGCCGTAACTTTTTGAGCTTTCTACACCATCAACAGATGTGTATAAGCCACAGATGATCGCAATTTGCTCATCGATAGGCGATATCACATATCTGTTGAATAAGCCGCCACCAGTTTTGCTTACTTCAACTTTGTTGTGTGCCAGGCGTTGTTTGACGCTAAGTCTTAAATCAGACCAAACCTAAAAAAATATTTTTAGACACAATCCTTTATACATCATTTTCAAACCTACCTTTTTCCAAGCTACCGTTTCCTTCTTTGGAGGCCCCGATGCGTTGAGTTCGTCTGCCAACTCCTCCCACAACTGCTCAAAATGAACTCTATCGCCTTTCACAAATCCCCTTGCCAAGCCGGGATGCTTTTCCGTAAAAGCTACAAAAATTGCCACTTGTGCGCTATTCTTATGTTGTCCCCTGTAAAAATAGTAGATTAGTAAATTTTTATTGGTTTATGATATCTACTTACATTTTTTATTGGAGCGCGAAGCAAAAATTGTGGCATCAAAAGAAATTTTACAAAGCATAAATCAAAATGAAATAAATGTTAGCATAACAAAAACAGAATACAAAAATAACGAAGTTGCCACTGTTTTCATCGCTGAAATTTGCTTACATTTTCCACTTACTTATTTCTAAATTTGCACAAAAATTACTTTATTATTGACTATTATTAGATTTTTTAGCAACAATAATTAAATTTTGTTTTAAATAAAGAACAGGAGATATAAATTCCATATATCTTACATGACATTTAACAACCGTGTCACTTTGGCAACCTCAGAAATATCTTCGAAAAAACTAACCAGCTGACTGCTAAGGAGAAAAAGTAAATCACGTACATGGGTAAACAAAGCAAAACAATTTTTTACAAAACATGCACTGTTCTCAGAAATTTTTCAATATTTATGTTTTTATGTATATAAAACCTAATTTTATTACAAAAATAAACAAAAAACACATCATTTTATATATATAATAACATTTTTATTAAATTCTAAATGAAAAACATAGGAAAAATAATGAAGTGATATCAAAACGCCAGTCATTTAGCTCACCGGTTTAAAATCGCGTGATTTTAATATATTTTATGCGCAGAACACCTTTTACGTGATTTGAAATCACTTTGACAAAGTGATTTTCAGAACACCCCTGTATTATTATAAATAGATGCTAAGAAAAATACGATAGTTAGTCTTAATATATTTAATAAAGAAACGCACATTTCGGTGCAGAAAAAAAGAAAATATACTTTTTACTCATTTCCTATAAATTGGAAATTAGCTCGCGGACGTGACCTTAAGTTCGTCGACGAAGGCGATTAATTTCTATTTAGTTTAGAGCTTTTCTTGGGTATTGATTTTATGAAGGTTTTTCATATGTTTGCCAATTTAGAAAGCCTCACGACAAATGAGGTCAGTCTCTGCATAGAGGCCGATAGTAGTCCTGGTGTCGTGTCTCATACCTTGACAGCAGAACAGAGACAGAAATTGGATTTCGTGATATCGATGTTCCCCTGTTGTGGTAAGAAAGGTCTAGGTAAAACACGCTTAGAAATGCACTCAATAGATACCCGTGATGCAAATCCCGTTAAAGATAGACATTACCCGGTCTCCCCGGCTGTGCAAAAATTGATGTTCGCGGAGCTTGATAGGATGCTTGACCTTGGTGTCATTGAGCGCAGTGAGAGTCCATGGAGCCATCCGGTTACTTTAGTCCGTAAGGGCGAAAAGAACCGATTGTGCTTGGACGCTCGCAAGCTCAATGCCCACACGGTCAAGGATGCCTATCCTCTGCCGCACATCGAGGGTTTGCTCAGTCGGTTAGGAGACACAATGTTTATTTCTAGTGTCCACCTGAAAGACGCTTTCTGGAAGATACCACCAGACCCATCTAGTATAGAGAAGACTGCATTCACGGTACCAGGGCGGCCACTTTAACATTTTACGGGCATGCCTTTTGGGTTATGTAATGCAGCCCAAAGGATGTGCCGTTTAATGGATAAAGTGATTCCCGCGGCGCTTCGTGATCGAGTTTTCGTCTACTTAGATGACCTTTTGATAGTATCTCCAGATTTCGAGACACACCTGGATTTGTTGAATCGGGTAGCTATTAGTTTGGCTGACACAGGTCTTACCATCAATGTGGTGAAATCTAAATTCTGTTTCAAGGAGTTAAGGTATTTTTGGGTTACATAGTAGGTGGAGGCAAAGTAAAACCTGATCCGGCTAAAGGGAAACCATTACTCGTTTTGCTTATCCTAAAACTGCGAAACAGGTGCGGAGTTTCATGGGAGCGACAGGCTGGTATAGGAAATTTATGTCAGACTACGCTACCATTGCGGCTCCAATCTTCGATACGCTGAAGAAGGGCAAGCAATTCAAGTTTACGGAGGAAGCTAAGGTCGCGTTTGATCAGCTCAAGAAGGCTTTGGTTTCGAGCCCACTGCTTAGTCACCCGGATTTCTCCAGGCATTTCTTCGTTCAGTGTGACGCGTCAGATGTAGGCATTGGATCAGTTCTCTTCCAGAAAGACGATTCTGGTGGTGAACACCCAATTGCATATTTTTCGCATAAATTAACATCGGCGCAGAGGAATTACTCGGTTACTGAACGAGAATGCTTGGCAGTGGTCCTGGCGATTAGGAAGTTCAGGCCCTACATAGAACTGATGCCGTTCTCCGTAATCACCGATCATAGTAGTCTTAAGTGGCTAATGTCACACAAAGACTTGACCGGTCGATTAGCGAGGTGGAGTCTACACCTGCAGGCGTATGATTTCCAGATAGAGCATAGGAAGGGTAGACAGAATATTGTCCCCGATACCCTATCGCGGTACGAAATGGAGGAAGTCTCAGCAGATGTAGAAGGAGTTGTAGACCTGAGTTCTGATTCTTTTAGGTCTAGCGATTACTTAGAGCTTGTTTCTACTGTAGAGGCAAATTCTGAGCGATTGCCTGACTTGAAAGTGATCGATAACTTGGTCTACAAGAGGGTACGGCCATATGATGGTCAGGTTATGAGTGAGGATTTCTCATGGAAGTTATGGGTGCCTCATGAATTGACTAAAGCCATCATAGAAAAGTCCCATAACTCACCACAAGCTTCGCACGGAGGCGTCGGCAAGACTCTATATCGAATCCGCGAATATTTCTACTGGCCTAACCAAACTGCACAGGTTAGGGACTACGTGGCGAATTGTCAGATTTGTAAAGAATCTAAACCATCGAACATCACGTTACGGCCGCCTATGGGAACTGAAGTGTGTAGCGAACGTCCGTTTCAAAGAATATTTGTGGACTTTTTAGGCCCATACCCGCGCTCGAAGAGGGGTAATTGCGTTATATTTATCGTCTTGGACCATCTGACCAAGTTCGTTTTATTAAAGGCCATGCCTAAGGCGAGTGCCAAAAACGTAATAAAATTTTTAATTGAGGAAGTTTTCCATAAATTTGGTACGCCTGAGACGATAGTGTGTGATAACGGCAAGCAGTTTGCCAGTCGAGAATTCGCTGACTTGGTTAAAAATTTCGGTGTAAAGCACATGAGAACAGCTACACATTCGCCTCAGGCGAATGCCTCAGAAAGAGTGAACTAGTCTGTCCTGGCTGCCATACGCGCATATTTGAAAGAAGACCATAGCGACTGGGACAAACATTTGTCCGAAGTGGAGTTTTCGCTAAGGTCATCTGTTCACAGTGGTATAGGAGTTACCCCGTATTTCGCACTTTTTGGTGTTAACATGATTGGTCACGGCAGCATATATGGCCTAGCTAGAAAACTAAAAAGCTTGAGTGACCCTGAATTGGAAATTTGCCCAAAGGCCGTTAAAATGTCAATAATAAGACATAAAATACGTGACACATTACACCAGGCGTATATTACCAATGAAAAGAGGTATAATATGCGCTGTCGCCAAGTTAACTTTGTCCCGGGACAAGAAGTGTTTCGTCGCAATTTCCAGCAAAGCGATTTTAAAAGCGGTTTTAATGCAAAACTCGCGCGTAAATTTATTAAATGCCGTATCGTGAAACCCATAGGTAGAAGCCTCTATGAGGTCGAGAATTTGAATGGGAAGTCATTAGGTGTATTTCATGCGAAAGACCTGAAACAATGATTTTTTTTTACGGTTCTCGCGAAACAAGTTCGTTTAATTAGTCCCGAAACGGTTAGTAAAAGCACGAATTGATAAGTCGTTTTCTTTATTTTCTAAGCATAATCTACCTATTTGCATATCCAAGTCTTTCGCTTCATTGCCGGTGTTGCTTCAATACCTTTAAGTTTTTCTGCCGACTCAAGCGGACGTCTCAAAGCTTGAAAACGTAATGTCTCTATTGGTGCAACCCCATTATTACTCTGGGGAACCATGCCATTAAGAGCTAAGGGTTGTTAGTCACCTAGAGCATAACAAAGCTGAGTCGTGTCTAACGCGAATCAAAGCAAAAAGTAAAGTAAGTTGGCTAATGTAATTTTAGGTGAAGAAGTTGGCACCGATTGTGAGGCTGGGACTTGGCGATGCAATGATAATAAATAGTCTACGCATATGCAAAATCTTAAGGATAGTCTCGTGATATCTGCAATCGAGCCCATTTGAATTTATAGCCTGAGGAGATATATATATATATATATATATATATATATATATATATATATATATATATATATATATATATATTAGTATAAGTATTTCTAGAGAAAAAAAATCCTAAAAGGAAACGACTGAATAGTACTATGTTTAATGTACTTCCTTTTAGAATTTTTTTTATTTAGTATTATTTTTTTTTATTTAGTATTATTTGTTTTTATTTAGTATTATTTTGTTAAATATTTTTTTTCATGAATAAAAGAATATGAACTAATGGAAAGTTAGTCCGTTTAAGTTTAGTTTTCCGGGGAGGGGAAGACGTGTAGTAGGGCTACGTTAGGTATTGTAGAATGTTTATAATAAAACAAATGTTTAGGTCAAATAGAAAGAACTCGATTATATAAGCGAGTTAAAGGCTAATTTCTATTTTTGAACGCAGACCCTTTAGCGTTATGTGTTCTCGTATATACATACATAAACAAAAAAGCATAAAAAGTAGACAATCCGGTAGGTTCTACATTTCACTTTGAAGTAAAATTCAATTGAAATCACTTCCGCTTTAAATTTTTTTTTGCATTCATTTTTTTTTGCATTGGAGGTTCAATTTTCAGTTCAAATAGGTAGAGTATATTTGAATTGACAGGAGATCCAAAGGGAAAAGTTTACTTTTCATATTTCAATTTCACTACTCTGGTAAAACATGCCCAATAGTGTAAAAGTACACATCACTTACCTAAAATCTGGAAACACTGCATCACCCAGGAGTGTGATTAGATTGTCGCAGTATAGCCAGCGGTAGAGCCGGAAGACTTGCTCGTTTTTTTTGCATGTCAAAGTAAGGTGATAGGGCACGGGATGGAAAGAAAACGCATAAAGAGTTAAACTTTCCTGTCTTATGCATAGCATTTCCATATAATATGGTAGATAAGCTGCTGCCTGCAAAATCTCAGACGGCTAATCACCGGCCTAAAACACGTCCGCCTAGTAGTCTGAAAGAAAACAAAAACGTGATGATTCCGTAGGAAAAGTTTTTGTGTACATACACTACAAATTCACTCACTTACCTGTGTCTGTAGGTTACCTCTTTAGCAGAAGCTAAAGGACGATTAGCGTTCATATAAATATGTTAATTTTGTTAAATTTAAAAATTTAATTACATACCCATTAATATTGCAGCTACAAACGTAGTATGCGTTTTTTTTATTATTTTCCTTCTCATTCATTCCACAGACATAACATTCATTCATTCAGTACTGTCATTAATAGTTTCCAGGTTGCCAGATCACTCACCATTCACAATAGTGAAGTGGGGGTTTTCTGGATAGGGTGATCGTGATAAACTTACCCCGCTGGTATGGGAGATTTATCCCCAAAATTTCCAGAAGTTAAACGAGTATACGACAACGAGGGTGGTATCGTTTTCCCTCCCATTCTAGGTCCATAGATGTACTCTATAATGGTGGGGTTTGTCAGGTGCGCCCTAATATGAAAGGCAGACAAAATAAATAATAATAATAATAAATAGTGGGGAAAAAATGGTAAGGGGAAGGTGAAAGGTTAAATGGGGTTAAATGTTTTTTTTTTGTGGAAGAAAATAAAAAGGAAAGTAAGCTGCAGGATAGCCGAAGACGATCACGCCATTTTTTTTTGCGACTGATGAAAAAACAAAAAGGCGGTTAATGATAGGGGATCACTTATTAGTTTGGTGTGAGAGAAGACGGTTGAGTGGCGTTAGTTTTTTATTAAATAAATTAATGGATCTTTTTTTTTTAATAAATTAATTAAATAATTGAAGAAACAAAAAAAGTATGTGTATATTGTGGAAAAGATAACCAATTTAAAATTATAAAAAAGGAGTATATTATTTCAGGAATAAAAAGACAAAACGGAAACAAAATTCCTGAAAGTGAAATATAAGCTTGTATTGAATTGAAATAGATCCATTTGATAGACAAGTCACACAAGTTCAACAAACAACAAAATAATAAAGTAATTAAATAAAAGTACATGTAATCAACCAAAACACATACGCTAAACAATCAAACACACATATAAAAACTGAAACGAAGTTACAAAAAAAAAACATTTAAATATCCAAAATACTCGTCAGCCACTACAACCATAAAGCCGTGCCACGTCATCACACCCAACGAGGGAACATAAAAAAAACCCCAGCAGAAGCCCGTAAAAAGAAAAAAAGAAATCCTGCCCGGAATACAGAAAAAATTGTGAAAGTCCGATAAGCCAGCAAAAACCGCGCCACGGACGGTTTTTTTTTTCTTGTAGTTGAACAACAACGACAAAATATTATAAATCAAATATATGTATGTATAAATATCTAGAGTTTGTAGAATTTAATTAAATAGTTACGTTTAAATAAATAAGTTTTTTTTTTATTTTATTTTTTTTGGTAAAAAGCTAATTAATATTTGTAGGTTAGGGAAACAGACAGTGCCTCGGTATTAATCATTCCCTTTGCAATAAGGCAAAGGTGCGCGAGTAGACAGGAGGGTTGAGCTCAAGCCTTCAGGTCATCGTAATTATTGTGGTCAGTGGTTACCTTCAGAGGTAAGGGTATGTTTGCCTAACCAGTTGAGTACAATGAAAGCATAATTTACAACATACATATTTATAGATAGATCTATTTTGTTCATTTCATTTTATTAGTTTTTTTGTTGCTATTGTGCATTTACTAATAGTATAGGATGTAATCTACATGTAATTTTTTTTATAGTTAAATAGCTGAAATTTTAATGTAAGGAATACTTACTAATTATGCAAAAATAAAACTAATATTTTGTTTATAACTTTTATTGAAAACAAAAAAATTACAGTATGTGAAGGAAAGTTTATTTAATATGGCATAAATAATAAAAATTAGGTGATTGGATGTAGGTTGGTGATAAGTTCCATCGAGGTGAATTTAGGGGCAACAAAAGAAACAAAAGGAGCGTTGCCATGGAGGAATTCCAAAGTTCCATGGAATTTCTGAGGGGAGGGACTCCAGCGGACAGAAAACCAGTCTGTCATGATGGTGAGTGTCCTGAAAATGGAAAAAAAGGAAAGTGTGAGTAAAAGCTGTGTATAAAATAATTAAGTAAACTTACTTCGGGTTCCCTATCATTGATATACATATATACCTTTTTATTAAGTCTGGTATTAATTTTTTTTGTTAGTGTGGGATTCTTTGTGCCGGCTTGTAGACAAGAACTCCATCCCAATCCGACGAGCTTCAGCTGCAAACAATAATACCAGCACGTCTGCAATCTGGTCAACCAAACATTTTGATAAATACTTACCCAACACTGCACACTACAGTACGAATATATATATATTTTTAATGAATTTCATTTCGTTTTCAGTAATATTTTTAAGTTTGTTACAATTTTTTGCAATATATTGATTTTTTGTATGTATCATCATCTTCTCGATGGAGATGATATGTTTCTGATGTTGTGGCTTCTGATGATATTGTTGCTGTTGTTTCTGTCAATGTTGTTGTTGCTGCTGCTTCTGCTGATGTTATTGGTGTTGCTTCTGCTGATGTAGTTGTTGTTTCTGATGTTGCTGCTTCAGATGATGTTATTGGTGTTGCTTTTGTTGATGTAGTTGTTGCTTCTGATGATGCTATTATTGCTGCTTCTGATTCTGCTTTTTTCAAATTAGCCTTCATAACTTTGTGGTACAGCGGAGTGTTCCATATAGGCTTTCTTAATACAACGTTGTGTTGTTTTAAATAGTGTCTTTTTTTGTTCCACCATGTGGAAAAACTAATTAATTTAGATATTTCGGAAATATATTTTTTACATTCCATGTTTAAAGTTTTATAAATCTTTTTACGTCGCATAACTTCACAGAAATCTTACTATGTTGAATAATTTCACAGAACTAGAATTTTGTTCGAAAAATAGCTGATTTTATACTTTTCTAGAGGCACTACTATATACACATATCACCCTTGTTTGAAAATTTTCCATACAATTTTTTCTTAAGTAACAAAAGCATCATAACATGGGCTCATAAAATATTGCATTTAAACATTGAAGTAGATTGAAACTTTAAATACATATCAGGAACAGAGTTTTTGCACAATTTTTGCGGCTTTAGAGCATCTAGTCGTATCCTTATTTGCCTTCCTAAATACAGCTCAGCTGGTGATTTCCCACTTTGTAGAGGCGTTGCCCTGTATCTAAAAAGTATCTCGCGAATCTTTTTTGGTATGGGCAATGTATCATCTAACATCGCCGTCAGACGTTTCTTTAAAGTCTGGACATTTCTTTCGGCTAAGCCATTGGTTGCTGGATGCCCAGGTGCAATGAATTTTTGTAGAATACCAGAATTGCAACAAAATTTTGTAAATTCGTCACTCTTGAAAATGGTGGCGTTATCGGATACCATGACTTCTGGATATCCGTTTCTGGCAAAAATGTTGGATAACATTTCAATGGTGGATGTTGATGTTGGTGCAGCGGAGCATACGCCCACTTCTGCCCATTTAGATCTAGCGTCGATGACAACTAGAAATTAATGACCTTGAAAAGGTCCCGCGTAATCAATATGTATTCGTTGCCAATTCTCTTGTGGTTCTTCCCAGGGATGTAGTTTTGTTTTTGGAGGATTGTTTCTTACGGAGGCACAAGCTGTACACGAACGGACATATTTCTCAATGTCCTTATCTATTGAAGGCCAGAACACATATCGTCTTGCTAGTTGCTTCATCTTCGTTATTCCCATGTGGGTGTAATGTAGCTCATTTAGTACCGCTTGTTGAAGTGAATTAGGAATCATGACCCTTTTTCCCTTAAATAAAATTCCTGAATCGATGGTGTATTCTGTATCGGCCACGTTTGTACTACGTAGTTGCGTTATGATTTTCGAAAGTTGTTCATCTTCTTCTGTAGCATTACGAATTGAATTATAATTAAGTTCTAATGAACTTATTTGTAGTAAGGTTGCATTGCAAATAGGGTGTACCTCGTCGTTTATAGAGTTTATAATATTCATACCTGTGGTTAAAGAAGCTCTGGACAAACAATCTACATTTATATTGTCTTCACTTTTCTTTGTGACAACCTCATAATTGTAGCCTGACAAGAATGCGGCGTACCTTTGCAGTCTTGATGACGTCATTTGTGGTAATTTTGAATTTTGATGGAAGATGCGGGATAGCGGCAGGTTGTCTGTAATAAGCGTGAAGAGCCTCCCGTAGACGTACTCATGATAATGTTGAACAGAATACACAATTGATAAAGCCTCGCGGTCTAGCTGTGAGTAATTCTGTTCGGCTGGGGTTAGTGATCTAGAGGCAAAGGCAATTGGCCGTTCTTCTCCATTAACAACGTGCGATAAAACACCTGCTATCCCTGTAGGACTAGCATCACAAGCCAGCTGAACTTTAAGAGCAGGATTGAATGGCATTAAAACGCGGTCGCTTGCAATCTCATTTTTCAACTCATTGAAGGCTGTTTTACATTTGGAGGTCCATCTAAAAACGGCATTTTTGCGCATTAGTAATCGTAAGGGTGTG
>OY101443.1:30535459-30763669 GCA_956483585.1 Gymnocheta viridis
AGCAGGTGAGTACTTCTCCAAGATTTAATGCTTATAAAATGATATTAATTTTACTTTTTATAATTGTTTTCACATATTTAATTACATTTTACTTACTGTTTTCATTTATTTCCCAGAAATTTTGCTGCTGCTACAAGTTGTTGCACATGGATTTGTCTTCAACCACCTTCCAGTTTGTCTGTAAAGCTATGTACAGACGATTGACAGATCTTACAATATTGCCAGAAAAATGTTCAGAAAATGTCTGACAACCATCTGAACTTACAATTTTTGTCTTACAACGTTGCCAGAAAAAGCATTGTAAGTTCATTGTAAGACAATAATATTGTCAGACATCTCACAATCGTGAGAACACTCTACTTTGCCATTGTCAGATAATTGTCAGACATTGTAAGCTCTCGTTTTATTGGCAGATGTGTTTAATTTAATACATCTGACAATGGCACCATTGACAGATAATTTTTTTAGTGGCAACGCTGTCCATAAATAATAAATGTCAATAATAATCGCAAAAAAAAGCAAGATACATAAAAATATTAAAAAAATAAAAGTAAAACTGTTGTTACGAAAGTGAATAAAGAACTGAAGTTTTTTGCAAAGTAAAAGAAGTGTAATAAACTCACAATTGATAATTTCTGTCAAAAGCTTTGACAGTTCTGACAAAGTTTAACAACACATCTGGCAATTTTTCCACACAACAATCTGACAACCGTGAAAACTGACAATTTTTGTTGGCAGATAAATTTATTGGCTGACAATTGTCTGGCAATGAAATTGTAAGGTTTTCTTACAATCGTCTGAACTGACAATTTACCATTTGGTAAAAATTTTTCATTGTCAGTACGTTGTCAGCATATTGCCATATCTTACAATATTGTAAGATCTGCCAATAGTCTGTACATAGCTTAAGTTAACAAACAAATTACACTTCAAAAACCAACTATAATGTATTATATTTTCTTTTCAGCTTATACTTACCATTTGTTGATGAGATTGAGAGCAGCCATTTTATTTAAAATGACCATTTTTATATTTTTCAGATAAATAAATGAAAATTTATTGCAAACAAACTTTTTATTAATTTTCTTTGTTTACATTTTTTATACAATTAAGGTAATGTATATTTGTTGCCACTCACTCATTGTTTTTGAGAATGCCATATATATTTTTACTCTTCACAATATGGGGTTAACCTCGCATGATATGGCCATTTTCCAAATGTCAAAGTTGCCATATCTGGTTAACCTCGCATGATATGGCCATTTTCCAAATGTCAAAGTTGCCATATCTGGTTAGTAGTCTGTGCTAAATACCACAGACTACTAACCAGATATGGCAACTTTGACATTTGGAAAATGGCCATATCATGCGAGGTTAACCCCATATTGTGAAGAGTAAAAATATATATGGCATTCTCAAAAACAATGAGTGAGTGGCAACAAATATACAATACCTTAATTGTATAAAAAATGTAAACAAAGAAAATTAATAAAAAGTTTGTTTGCAATAAATTTTCATTTATTTATCTGAAAAATATAAAAATGTTCATTTTAAATAAAATGGCTGCTCTCAATCTCATCAACAAATGGTAAGTATAAGCTGAAAAGAAAATTTAATACATTATAGTTGGTTTTTGAAGTGTAATTTGTTTGTTAACTTACAGACAAACTGGAAGGTGGTTGAAGACAAATCCATGTGCAACAACTTGTAGCAGCAGCAAAATTTCTGGGAAATAAATGAAAACAGTAAGTAAAATGTAATTAAATATGTGAAAACAATTATAAAAAGTTAAATTAATATCATTTTATAAGCATTAAATCTTGGAGAAGTACTCACCTGCTTTTAAGATTGCCTCTATGGAAAAAATTGCCCTGGTAAACAATAGTGGACGGAAGTGTTGAAGACTCCCACAACAGTTTGGCGGCGGCGAAAACATCACAATTGATGGTAAGTAATTTTCATGCATGTAAAGAATAAGATAAAACACAATATTAATGTTTGATTTCTTTAAATACATTTTTATGCATACCATTTGAGTCAAAAGTGGACGGACATTCTGGTCGATTCTAGGACTGTTTGATGGTCGAAAGAGTAACCTTCTAAGCGGTGCGTTTTCTTAGCTAGCTGAAAATATAAAAATGGATTACTATAATTAATATTTATGCTGTAATTATATTTAATAATGAAATTAATATTGATATGTGTAAAATGTTTATGGTTAGATTATATTTATTTAATAAATTGTGTATTTTTATTATTACTATTAACAGCATCACCTCTTGTAGGATGGGGTTATTCACCACGCATAATGGTCTTGAGTAAGGAGAAGCTAAAATTAAATTAACAAAAACTAAACACAAACACTCACTAATAATTATTTTAACACTGTGTATTTTCTTTTAATCATGTGGGGTAGTGTTACAGCAGCACACCAAGCACTAGCTTTGCTTACCGGCCGCCACCGTGCCATCATTGATTCCGCTTAACAATGATGGTCTGTCTGCCATAATAAAAGCCACCCCATAAAAATACACTTTTATTAAACACGTTCCAATTGGTTAACTTAATTTTACCAATTTCCAATTTTTTTCCGCCACTTGTGAAAATTTAACACAAAAATGTAAACAAAGTTAACCCGTTCAAATAAAAGAGATATACATATCCAAAACAAACATTTGCTGTCCTTTAATGAAGATGGGGTTAACGTAGTGCTACCACTGGGATGCCATTTTGACAGATTTTAGTGCAAATACAAACCACCAGGTGGCCGTGTCCAATCTGGTTAGTTATCTGTGCTAAATACTATCAAACGTAGTGGTATTGGCAGCCGTTGGTGTATTCTGAATGGAAAAACAGTGTTGTATTGTCATAGTTTGTTCATTCATAAATGTGCACAATAATAGCACAATTACATGTCTGCGTTTTATGTTTTGACAAATGGAATATATTCCTGTGTAACTTCTAGGCGGTTTGGAAAACGGCATCAAAAAATGGAGATTTTTTAGAAAGAGTATAGGCTTTAGGGTTTGATTTAGTATAGAGAAGTGCCCATTGTAAAAGACCAGCTCGAATAAAATGCAAGTATAGAGTTTATGTAAGAAAGTTTAATAACAGACATTAAAAAAAAGAAAAAAAAATTAAATTCAATATATTAAAGTGGTAAGAGAAAAAGCCCTAAGAAGTGCGGACATTTGTTGCTGGTATCCTAGCCAGAAGCTAGAAAGGCACAAGGAAGAAAATCCGAAATAAAACCCAACAGGTACAATTGAGGTAAAGGCAAGCGAATAGTAAAGGTATTTATCATTTAATTCAATCAGGGTAATAGCCACCATATTTTATTCATTTGCCTGGCGTCCAGAAATATTGGCGCGAGGTCCAAAACTATTGCTAGCCACAAGGCTTCGGTTGTCCAGCTAGCAGACTATCAAAACAAGAAGTTCTATTTTTCCTACTAAGGAATCCATGATAAAGGAGGATAATAAAAAAGGTCATACCCAAATGAAGTTAAAGAAAGTTAAGTTTGGTGTTTTATGTCTGTGTTTTATGTTTGTATGTTAGAGTCTTGATATAAATTAAGGTTATTATAAGTTTTATTAGTGCATAAATTTAAAGATGAGTACAGTTTCTATACCCTTCACCAAAAACTTTGGAAAGGGGATATATAGGTTTGTCATTGCGTAAGTAATTTCTTCATTATTCATTTAAGACCCCATAAAGTGTATATATTCTGGATCCTTATAGATCGAGAAGTCGAATGAGCGATGTCCGTCTGCTACATTTTGGTGTAGTTAGAATTAAGACCAAAACACAACATAGAACACATTGTGTGTATACATGTGCACAACTAAACAATCGAAAAGCCATGAGTTGTTGTTTTGTTTTTGTTTGTTTCTTTAAACTTATTTTTGTACGTTTATAAGTATAATATTATGTATGCGTTTACAATATTTTTTTATCGCTTACATTTTCTTTTCGTATATAAATAACCATAATTATTTTATATATTTTTTATATTAAAGA
Source organism: Gymnocheta viridis (assembly GCA_956483585.1). Classification (NCBI taxonomy): domain Eukaryota; kingdom Metazoa; phylum Arthropoda; class Insecta; order Diptera; family Tachinidae; genus Gymnocheta; species Gymnocheta viridis. Next base: position 30,539,480 of record OY101443.1, read on the forward strand.
AATGTAATGGATCGTCAAGACACTATGTACGAGTAGATATACAAAATCAATGAAATTGAATTTTAGTTTTGTTTTAAAAATGTATTAATTTTTCATTTTTTATGACTATTTTTGATTTCAGAAGAAAGGTAAAATTTATGCTTACTTATATCCTGTTTTATACTTGTGTACTTTTAATTATTTTCTATATTCAGGTGCAGAGCGTACCTGCAGTATATCAGAACCCGGTATTATTATTGCAATTGTACAATGTGATAAAAAATCTTTTGACAATTAAAATGTTGTTTGGATACTACGTAACACATAACAAAGCGGAAAAATCTCTTCCCGTCTAGAGTTTGATAAGAAATGTTTTTTTCATTCTGTAACATCAGTGAGTTAATCTTCAAAAGCACTTCTTAATTGCCTTTTCTATAAAATAAAAACAAAGTTTGATGTAAGAATTTAATTTGATATCAAGCTCCAAAATGTAATTAGCAAAGAAACTAAAAAATTGAAAACCCCGCGAAAATAGCGCATATTCTAAAAATTGCAACTGCAATATTGGAAATTATTTCCAAAATTTATTTAAAAAAATCATATAATTGGCAATCGGCACCCAAAAATCTTGAAAAAATCTCTAAAATGCCAAAAATTCTATAAAATATGCGAACATCAGGAAAATTGTATGATTCAATATTGATTAAAAAAAAGCAAAATTATGGAGTAAAAAAACTTAAAAAATATCATTTCCATTGTGAAAATTAAACTTTTAGTAAAAACTATAGTTTTAATATTGATTTCTTACAAAAATCAAATTGTCATCCATAAGTCCATTTCATAGCTGTCATTTACGTTTTGTTATCCCAAGTCTGATTCTTTTTTGTTATACCACGTTTTATAGTGACTGACGTTTTATGTCAAGCCACACGGGAAAGCTGTTGAACGGGATAAACAGTATCGTATGTCCGTCTCCTGGGTCTAAGCTACCTACCCACCAATTTTCAGCCATATCGGTACAGCCGTTTTATTTCGTTGGCAGCCGTAGATCTTGGAATTACTGGCAGTGTTTGACGGAAATCGCCAAACAGTAAAATCATTGCTCCTCCAAAACATCTCGAGTTATTGCGTAAATCTTTCAATGTTCGGTTAAGTGCTTCTAATGCGCGTTTACGCGCCATTGTGCATTCGTCCCAGATGATGATTTTCGATGACGATAAAACTTTGGCCATTGTTGAGTGTTTTGCAATATTACACGTTGGTTCTTCAATATTTTGAAGATTTGCACGAACAGTGGCTAAACTATTGACGTGAGGAATGTCTTACCAGTTCCACCAGGGGCATCTAGGAAATATAAACCACCATTTTCATCATCGATTGCCTTCATTAAAGTATCATAAACTTCCTTTTGTTGGGAATTCAACAGGGGTAAATTCGTTTGAACTACTAAATCTAATTCCTGGTGATCATATTCACGTTCCTAACCTAATTAATAAACTACCGCGCATGAGGTAACACATATCTTCGATCAAGAGTAAAGCACGATTATGTATCTCCTCATTCATCTCAATATCGTGATTTCTGGAACTGACACGAATTTGATGTAAAATATCTTCTGCCATATTATCCTTGTATTTGTGCCACAGGTAACATGGGTTTGATGGAAAGCATGTCGAAATTATGATAGCGAATAATGTGCGTATCTGACTTGGAGATGCAGAGATAATGGCTTCAGTGATTGTCGTATCCCAATGGGTTCGTTTTCTAATAAGTTCAGTTCTTCACATGCAGCACGATATGTTGGGAATATTACACCATTAACAGTTCGTAGTGTCTCAAATGACGTTGGCCCACGCATATTTAACAGCAACAACCGCAAATAGAAATATTCATCATTCTTTGAATGAACTGTATACATACGACCAAGAATCGCATCGCCTTCCTTCTGTCTTTGAAAATTCTTCGTATAATAACGTGGCATCTCCGAGTAAAGCAAAGTTCGTGCAAACGGATCGCTTTGGCAGATCGCAAAGAAACTGGTCAATGTAGTTGCTGGAGGTGTTTCAGCACGTTGCATAGCATTTGAAGCCGTGAAATATACTCGTTCACCATTCTCCAGATGCACCGCCAAATGCACAACAGTAGGATGACGTTCGTGACTAGGGAATGCGAATATACGCCAATCGCTTCATTACAGTTAACATAACGACCAACTTGATAGCGTGAAATTTCATCGTTGGTATTTGAGGATTGCAATCCAAAAACCGCTGCCTTTCGTGATATATTTGCAAATATATTTTATGGACTTTACTGAATTGCAGTACTCAACGTTGCAATGTGTCTTGAACGTTTTAGAAATAAGTGGCGAATATGGAACAATCCAACTGTTGTCGACAATGAAATCCATTTTTTTCACTTTTGTTGTGACAGTTCGACCGTTGTCATCTGGTGATCGACACCGATACAGCGGATAACCACCGTTGCCAGTGACGGTGTCCGCCGTAAATTTCCGTGGATATCGTTTAGAGCACTATCCATCGACCATTCATGGTGATTGTGGATTGATGGCACCACACGGTCCATGAATCATATTTGTAATAACAACATCATGTAGGTCTGCATCGGCTTCACGATCAGGAATCTCGGCACATATGATATCATCTATTTGGTCAGGCTGAATTCTATCCGTTAACCAAATAAGAATGTGTGCGTGCGGCAGGCCTCGGTTTTTCCATTCGATTGAATACATCCAGCATCGTGTATCTCCAAAGACGCGTTGTTTAACAATGAAGTTCATCAGGAACGGAATTTTTGCCTGAATATACGTGCTGTGATGCCATGTCTATCACTTGATGTTTGTCCGGGAAGCAGCAATTGAATAATTTTTATCCATTTTGGTTTACAGGTAAAAGTAATAAAGAGATCTGGCCGACCGTAATGACGAACATATGTCATTGCATTTTGCGCATTTTCATGCATATGACGTGGACTACCAATGTACGTCACCGACAGAATAGTTAATCGACCAATATTAGCTGCATTTCCTTCAGTACTAATTGCATCACGAAAATGGGTGTACTCCTCAGAACGCAGTTTGGCTTGGTTCAACCTAATGAAAGTTAAACGTTCCGTTTCTATTTTGACATACATGTCGACGCAGTACTGCTGAAACAATTGACGAAACCGCAGCAAATAATTGTCAGCATTTTGACGAATCATCAAACGATATGCGTAATAATTCATTGAGCTAACTTCCTTTGTAGTTTCTTCACCTGAAATTAACACAGTAGATTTAATATTTCGTATGTAAATTTTTTGCATAATTAATTACCGGTTATCAGTCATTTGTCCAATTTTATCGATGTCAGCAACCCCTAATCTTTTCCTGATGATAAGTGTAGTTGGTTTTTTTTTGTAAACCAAAATTAAACAATGTAAAAATTTGATAATTAATCATTTAGACTCATAAAGGCAATCAAAAATAAGAGATAAAATATGCATAATGAATTAATTTTTTACTAAAAGTAATCGATTGTTTTTATATAGACATTAACAATAGTGTGCGAGCATATCCAATGTAATTTTACTATTGTATTAGTGAAAGCTTTTCTTTGGTGATGTATTTATTATATATTTTTTTAATAAACATTATTTTAAGTCAGTTTCTTTCCCAAATAAATAAAATAAATTATGATATTGATACTCAACATTCAATAGATTTATCATGTTGATTTTTAAATAATATCCATCTTCTCCTTGCCAAAACATCAGCGGGTATTGCAATGCGTTGTTATGTTTAAAATTAATACACTATGTTTTTTCTTTTATCTGTCAACTTAATTAAACTCCAATTCTATGACTATAAATATTAACTTCACTTTTACAACTCTTATCCTATTTCTTAAACCTAGCTTATTTATACTTAATTACTATTCAATAATTATTCTATTTTAATATTGCGCAACAATTTTTAGTCAGCTTATTTATTAGTATTTATTAATTATTATTCTTTAATATTTTAATGTTGCACAATTATTCTTATTCAGCTTATTTATTAGTATTCTTCTGACCCAGTTTGTATTTAATAAAAATAGCTTAGTAAGCTTTTGGGCATTTCGCAATTTATCAATGCAAACAGTTGCACAACTGGTCAAGTCAATGCACTGATCAAGTCAATGCACTGGTGACTGTTTGTGCTAAGAAGTTGCGAAATGTTCATGTAGGAGGGTTGATCAGGTCTGACTCATAACATTCCTCCCCCCTTGCGGAAGAAAAACATCCAATTGCAGATGTTTTCTCAATGTTTGGTATGCCTTGGGTCAGAAGATAGTTATTCTAAATCCTAAATGTAGTTGGTTTATTCTGAGTTTAAATCTATTGGAGCTTGTTGCTGTTGTTGTAGTTGTTGGTATTGATGCTGGTACGTGTATTTGGATACTTCAAACGTGGGGGGAATTCTGGTCCTTTAAATGGTTTCCCACAATTCTATTCAACTCTGGGCCACGTTCCGGGAATTCATTGTTTATTTTGACCTTTATTTGATTACGTCGTTTGCACAACACCCATATAGTTATTATGGCTGCTGTTACAATAATGATTATTGTTGTATATGTAATGTTATTTAAAACATTCTGTTGGAATTTCAGTTCCCGTATCGTGTTGATGTTGCTGATCTGATTTATGTGTAGATTCTCCAAGATAGGTATAATTTCCGTGGCCACATTGCTGTTACCTCTTACTAACAGAAACTTCTGGGTTACATATATGACATGGCTAACGAAGGTTTGGTCACCTATTGTTATGCTGCAATTGCAAAACGAAAACAGGTAGGTCCCTGTGAGGTTTAAACGTCGGTCGTCACAGTTTGTTGACATTGGGGGTTTGTCTGCATTGCTAACTACGATCGTACCTTCCTCTATTAGTTCCACGGTTTCTGCTTCGTATAGGATTAGGTTGCACTTTCCTTTGAAAACACAGATTTTCGGTTGTCTTAAGCTTTTGAAATCTCTTTCACCTTTATACCCGAAAACGTCCTTGTCATTCCTCACTACGTATTCTCTTTCGGCATCTATTTGGTGGCTTTCATTTGGAATGGGTATTATCAGGGATTTCTTTAAACTCATGGTTTCGATGGGCAATCTGATTATGAACATCAGGCTGCTATGTCTATGTAATGCTACTCCCATCTGCATGTCTTGTATAGTCTCCACATTTATTTTGTACTTCTGGATTTCTTCAATGGTCAATAGTGCTAGGTTGAAAATTTTCATTTTTGCTAATGCGATGGACTCTTGTACGGTCTTCACTTGGCTTTTCATCTCCATGAGTTTGAAAAGCTGGAAAATCGCAGCGTCGCAGTAGTGCTGGACCTCTGATTCCTGCTTGCTCTGAGTCAAGCTGTTCAGAGTCTTCCTGTTCTCATTTATTGCTTCCACCATCTGGTTAATTGACGTATTGAATCTATTGTTTATGTGGACCTGTTGATTTGAATGTTCGATGATTTGGTGCCCGTTAGTGTCAATCACCTCGAAATGTTGGTTTATTAGTTGTCCTCCTCATCTAGTGTGCCGTGGAGCCACTTCATCATTTTTCCTCCAATGTTCAGCAAACCACGTTTTACGCGGCCTGGCAGTAGTGTATGAATGCCGTTATCAATTTCACTGAGTTCTTTTATGATGAGTTCCCTATAGGGACTCGGTAGTATCTTTGGTAGGTTAAGGCGGACCTCGCTGACAGAGTCTGTTATTTGTTGGATATCGATGTGATGTAGGATGTAGTCAAATTTTGAGGCTATTTCTACCGACCCCATGTGTATTTCAGCGTAACCATCAACTGACTCCAGTTTCTCAATGTGCATCTCTCCGTCCGTGAACCAAATTCCCACCAGAAGAAGTTCTATATTCCAAGGTGAAATGCTGGGTATGATGATTCCATCTTTGATCATCTGTCCTACTTGTCTATTAATTTCATTTCGGTGGACCTCAGGCAGCCTATATTGCTTAGTATTAATTGGAGGTTGCCTGGGATCGGTTGGTATCTTATGGCTGAGTACATTTGTGCACGTAAGGTTGTCCCCGGATAGATGGAACACGTCGTCGTATGATTTCAAAATGTTATCGATCAAGCTCCGCTCTTCCGGATTCAAATCTGGGCTTAGCTGTACTATTTTCAAAGTAATTGTGTTCTCGCCGTATTATCCGTGGTACCTGCGGTATTTATGGTTGCCGTTGATTCTATTCTGAAGTTTTCGGCGTTCTCATAATTCAGTTTTATTTTGTGGTCTATGTTTACCGTAAAATCTTTGGTGTTCAGGATAGGGATGAATGCTGTTCCCTCTTTGATGGATGTTAGGGTTTCCCCCACAAAGACCCCTGGCACGATTTCTGCTTTTTCTACTATTATTTCTCCCTTGGCTGTTGTTATTGCTGATACAACTCCCTGGCAGCGACCCTTGATAGCAGTTTTTTCTGCTATATATAACTGTGGTGGTTCCGGAATAAGTGGTAAGGAAGCTATCTCCTGCTGGCTCTCAAAAAATTTTACATTTTTTGTAATTGTGTCCATTATTGATTTATTCCACATCATATCTCTGCCCAGTAGCCCATCTGCCGGCAAATTGCTGTCCTTTGGTACTACGTGCATTTTTAAAGAAAGTGTGTCTATGCTTTTATGATTTACCTTTATGGTTTCCTCAATACTTATATTCCCTCCAAATGCTCCAACTAACGTCTTATGTATGTATCATCTGTCCTCCGTACTTGTAGTACAGGTCTTCCGTCTCCGTTCTCTTTTGGATTCTGAGTGGTGTGCCATTGTCATTTGTATTAAATTAAACACATCTGCCAATAAAACGAGAGCTTACAATGTCTGACAATTATCTGACAATGGCAAAGTAGAGTGTTCTCACGATTGTGAGATGTCTGACAATATTATTGTCTTACAATGAACTGACAATGCTTTTTCTGGCAACGTTGTAAGACAAAAATTGTAAGTTCAGATGGTTGTCAGACATTTTCTGAACATTTTTCTGGCAATATTGTAAGATCTGCCAATCGTCTGTACATAGCTTTACAGACAAACTGGAAGGTGGTTGAAGACAAATCCATGTGCAACAACTTGTAGCAGCAGCAAAATTTCTGGGAAATAAATGAAAACAGTAAGTAAAATGTAATTAAATATGTGAAAACAATTATAAAAAGTTAAATTAATATCATTTTATAAGCATTAAATCTTGGAGAAGTACTCACCTGCTTTTAAGATTGCCTCTATGGAAAAAATTGCCCTGGTAAACAATAGTGGACGGAAGTGTTGAAGACTCCCACAACAGTTTGGCGGCGGCGAAAACATCACAATTGATGGTAAGTAATTTTCATGCATGTAAAGATAAAGATAAAACACAATATTAATGTTTGATTTCTTTAAATACATTTTTATGCATACCATTTGAGTCAAAAGTGGACGGACATTCTGGTCGATTCTAGGACTGTTTGATGGTCGAAAGAGTAACCTTCTAAGCGGTGCGTTTTCTTAGCTAGCTGAAAATATAAAAATGGATTACTATAATTAATATTTATGCTGTAATTATATTTAATAATGAAATTAATATTGATATGTGTAAAATGTTTATGGTTAGATTATATTTATTTAATAAATTGTGTATTTTTATTATTACTATTAACAGCATCACCTCTTGTAGGATGGGGTTATTCACCACGCATAATGGTCTTGAGTAAGGAGAAGCTAAAATTAAATTAACAAAAACTAAACACAAACACTCACTAATAATTATTTTAACACTGTGTATTTTCTTTTAATCATGTGGGGTAGTGTTACAGCAGCACACCAAGCACTAGCTTTGCTTACCGGCCGCCACCGTGCCATCATTGATTCCGCTTAACAATGATGGTCTGTCTGCCATAATAAAAGCCACCCCATAAAAATACACTTTTATTAAACACGTTCCAATTGGTTAACTTAATTTTACCAATTTCCAATTTTTTTCCGCCACTTGTGAAAATTTAACACAAAAATGTAAACAAAGTTAACCCGTTCAAATAAAAGAGATATACATATCCAAAACAAACATTTGCTGTCCTTTAATGAAGATGGGGTTAACGTAGTGCTACCACTGGGATGCCATTTTGACAGATTTTAGTGCAAATACAAACCACCAGGTGGCCGTGTCCAATCTGGTTAGTTATCTGTGCTAAATACTATCAAACGTAGTGGTATTGCCAGCCGTTGGTGTATTCTGAATGGAAAAACAGTGTTGTATTGTCATAGTTTGTTCATTCATAAATGTGCACAATAATAGCACAATTACATGTCTGCGTTTTATGTTTTGACAAATGGAATATATTCCTGTGTAACTTCTAGGCGGTTTGGAAAACGGCATCAAAAAATGGAGATTTTTTAGAAAGAGTATAGGCTTTAGGGTTTGATTTAGTATAGAGAAGTGCCCATTGTAAAAGACCAGCTCGAATAAAATGCAAGTATAGAGTTTATGTAAGAAAGTTTAATAACAGACATTAAAAAAAAGAAAAAAAAATTAAATTCAATATATTAAAGTGGTAAGAGAAAAAGCCCTAAGAAGTGCGGACATTTGTTGCTGGTATCCTAGCCAGAAGCTAGAAAGGCACAAGGAAGAAAATCCGAAATAAAACCCAACAGGTACAATTGAGGTAAAGGCAAGCGAATAGTAAAGGTATTTATCATTTAATTCAATCAGGGTAATAGCCACCATATTTTATTCATTTGCCTGGCGTCCAGAAATATTGGCGCGAGGTCCAAAACTATTGCTAGCCACAAGGCTTCGGTTGTCCAGCTAGCAGACTATCAAAACAAGAAGTTCTATTTTTCCTACTAAGGAATCCATGATAAAGGAGGATAATAAAAAAGGTCATACCCAAATGAAGTTAAAGAAAGTTAAGTTTGGTGTTTTATGTCTGTGTTTTATGTTTGTATGTTAGAGTCTTGATATAAATTAAGGTTATTATAAGTTTTATTAGTGCATAAATTTAAAGATGAGTACAGTTTCTATACCCTTCACCAAAAACTTTGGAAAGGGGATATATAGGTTTGTCATTGCGTAAGTAATTTCTTCATTATTCATTTAAGACCCCATAAAGTGTATATATTCTGGATCCTTATAGATCGAGAAGTCGAATGAGCGATGTCCGTCTGCTACATTTTGGTGTAGTTAGAATTAAGACCAAAACACAACATAGAACACATTGTGTGTATACATGTGCACAACTAAACAATCGAAAAGCCATGAGTTGTTGTTTTGTTTTTGTTTGTTTCTTTAAACTTATTTTTGTACGTTTATAAGTATAATATTATGTATGCGTTTACAATATTTTTTTATCGCTTACATTTTCTTTTCGTATATAAATAACCATAATTATTTTATATATTTTTTATATTAAAGAAATGTAATGGATCGTCAAGACACTATGTACGAGTAGATATACAAAATCAATGAAATTGAATTTTAGTTTTGTTTTAAAAATGTATTAATTTTTCATTTTTTATGACTATTTTTGATTTCAGAAGAAAGGTAAAATTTATGCTTACTTATATCCTGTTTTATACTTGTGTACTTTTAATTATTTTCTATATTCAGGTGCAGAGCGTACCTGCAGTATATCAGAACCCGGTATTATTATTGCAATTGTACAATGTGATAAAAAATCTTTTGACAATTAAAATGTTGTTTGGATACTACGTAACACATAACAAAGCGGAAAAATCTCTTCCCGTCTAGAGTTTGATAAGAAATGTTTTTTTCATTCTGTAACATCAGTGAGTTAATCTTCAAAAGCACTTCTTAATTGCCTTTTCTATAAAATAAAAACAAAGTTTGATGTAAGAATTTAATTTGATATCAAGCTCCAAAATGTAATTAGCAAAGAAACTAAAAAATTGAAAACCCCGCGAAAATAGCGCATATTCTAAAAATTGCAACTGCAATATTGGAAATTATTTCCAAAATTTATTTAAAAAAATCATATAATTGGCAATCGGCACCCAAAAATCTTGAAAAAATCTCTAAAATGCCAAAAATTCTATAAAATATGCGAACATCAGGAAAATTGTATGATTCAATATTGATTAAAAAAAAGCAAAATTATGGAGTAAAAAAACTTAAAAAATATCATTTCCATTGTGAAAATTAAACTTTTAGTAAAAACTATAGTTTTAATATTGATTTCTTACAAAAATCAAATTGTCATCCATAAGTCCATTTCATAGCTGTCATTTACGTTTTGTTATCCCAAGTCTGATTCTTTTTTGTTATACCACGTTTTATAGTGACTGACGTTTTATGTCAAGCCACACGGGAAAGCTGTTGAACGGGATAAACAGTATCGTATGTCCGTCTCCTGGGTCTAAGCTACCTACCCACCAATTTTCAGCCATATCGGTACAGCCGTTTTATTTCGTTGGCAGCCGTAGATCTTGGAATTACTGGCAGTGTTTGACGGAAATCGCCAAACAGTAAAATCATTGCTCCTCCAAAACATCTCGAGTTATTGCGTAAATCTTTCAATGTTCGGTTAAGTGCTTCTAATGCGCGTTTACGCGCCATTGTGCATTCGTCCCAGATGATGATTTTCGATGACGATAAAACTTTGGCCATTGTTGAGTGTTTTGCAATATTACACGTTGGTTCTTCAATATTTTGAAGATTTGCACGAACAGTGGCTAAACTATTGACGTGAGGAATGTCTTACCAGTTCCACCAGGGGCATCTAGGAAATATAAACCACCATTTTCATCATCGATTGCCTTCATTAAAGTATCATAAACTTCCTTTTGTTGGGAATTCAACAGGGGTAAATTCGTTTGAACTACTAAATCTAATTCCTGGTGATCATATTCACGTTCCTAACCTGATTAATAAACTACCGCGCATGAGGTAACACATATCTTCGATCAAGAGTAAAGCACGATTATGTATCTCCTCATTCATCTCAATATCGTGATTTCTGGAACTGACACGAATTTGATGTAAAATATCTTCTGCCATATTATCCTTGTATTTGTGCCACAGGTAACATGGGTTTGATGGAAAGCATGTCGAAATTATGATAGCGAATAATGTGCGTATCTGACTTGGAGATGCAGAGATAATGGCTTCAGTGATTGTCGTATCCCAATGGGTTCGTTTTCTAATAAGTTCAGTTCTTCACATGCAGCACGATATGTTGGGAATATTACACCATTAACAGTTCGTAGTGTCTCAAATGACGTTGGCCCACGCATATTTAACAGCAACAACCGCAAATAGAAATATTCATCATTCTTTGAATGAACTGTATACATACGACCAAGAATCGCATCGCCTTCCTTCTGTCTTTGAAAATTCTTCGTATAATAACGTGGCATCTCCGAGTAAAGCAAAGTTCGTGCAAACGGATCGCTTTGGCAAAGAAACTGGTCAACGTAGTTGCTGGAGGTGTTTCAGCACGTTGCATAGCATTTGAAGCCGTGAAATATACTCGTTCACCATTCTCCAGATGCACCGCCAAATGCACAACAGTAGGATGACGTTCGTGACTAGGGAATGCGAATATACGCCAATCGCTTCATTACAGTTAACATAACGACCAACTTGATAGCGTGAAATTTCATCGTTGGTATTTGAGGATTGCAATCCAAAAACCGCTGCCTTTCGTGATATATTTGCAAATATATTTTATGGACTTTACTGAATTGCAGTACTCAACGTTGCAATGTGTCTTGAACGTTTTAGAAATAAGTGGCGAATATGGAACAATCCAACTGTTGTCGACAATGAAATCCATTTTTTTTCACTTTTGTTGTGACAGTTCGACCGTTGTCATCTGGTGATCGACACCGATACAGCGGATAACCACCGTTGCCAGTGACGGTGTCCGCCGTAAATTTCCGTGGATATCGTTTAGAGCACTATCCATAGACCATTCAAGGTGATTGTGGATTGATGGCACCACACGGTCCATGAATCATATTTGTAATAACAACATCATGTAGGTCTGAATCGGCTTCACGATCAGGAATCTCGGCACATATGATATCATCTATTTGGTCAGGCTGAATTCTTTCCGTTAACCAAATAAGAATGTGTGCGTGCGGCAGGCCTCGGTTTTTCCATTCGATTGAATACATCCAGCATCGTGTATCTCCAAAGACGCGTTGTTTAACAATGAAGTTCATCAGGAACGGAATTTTTGCCTGAATATACGTGCTGTGATGCCATGTCTATCACTTGATGTTTGTCCGGGAAGCAGCAATTGAATAATTTTTATCCATTTTGGTTTACAGGTAAAAGTAATAAAGAGATCTGGCCGACCGTAATGACGAACATATGTCATTGCATTTTGCGCATTTTCATGCATATGACGTGGACTACCAATGTACGTCACCGACAGAATAGTTAATCGACCAATATTAGCTGCATTTCCTTCAGTACTAATTGCATCACGAAAATGGGTGTACTCCTCAGAACGCAGTTTGGCTTGGTTCAACCTAATGAAAGTTAAACGTTCCGTTTCTATTTTGACATACATGTCGACGCAGTACTGCTGAAACAATTGACGAAACCGCAGCAAATAATTGTCAGCATTTTGACGAATCATCAAACGATATGCGTAATAATTCATTGAGCTAACTTCCTTTGTAGTTTCTTCACCTGAAATTAACACAGTAGATTTAATATTTCGTATGTAATTTTTTTGCATAATTAATTACCGGTTATCAGTCATTTGTCCAATTTTATCGATGTCAGCAACCCCTAATCTTTTCCTGATAATAAGTGTAGTTGGTTTTTTTTTTGTAAACCAAAATTAAACAATGTAAAAATTTGATAATTAACCATTTAGACTCATAAAGGCAATCAAAAATAAGAGATAAAATATGCATAATGAATTAATTTTTTACTAAAAGTAATCGATTGTTTTTATATAGACATTAACAATAGTGTGCGAGCATATCCAATGTAATTTTACTATTGTATTAGTGAAAGCTTTTCTTTGGTGATGTATTTATTATATATTTTTTTAATAAACATTATTTTAAGTCAGTTTCTTTCCCAAATAAATAAAATAAATTATGATATTGATACTCAACATTCAATAGATTTATCATGTTGATTTTTAAATAATATCCATCTTCTCCTTGCCAAAACATCAGCGGGTATTGCAATGCGTTGTTATGTTTAAAATTAATACACTATGTTTTTTCTTTTATCTGTCAACTTAATTAAACTCCAATTCTATGACTATAAATATTAACTTCACTTTTACAACTCTTATCCTATTTCTTAAACCTAGCTTATTTATACTTAATTACTATTCAATAATTATTCTATTTTAATATTGCGCAACAATTTTTAGTCAGCTTATTTATTAGTATTTATTAATTATTATTCTTTAATATTTTAATGTTGCACAATTATTCTTATTCAGCTTATTTATTAGTATTCTTCTGACCCAGTTTGTATTTAATAAAAATAGCTTAGTAAGCTTTTGGGCATTTCGCAATTTATCAATGCAAACAGTTGCACAACTGGTCAAGTCAATGCACTGATCAAGTCAATGCACTGGTGACTGTTTGTGCTAAGAAGTTGCGAAATGTTCATGTAGGAGGGTTGATCAGGTCTGACTCATAACATTCCTCCCCCCTTGCGGAAGAAAAACATCCAATTGCAGATGTTTTCTCAATGTTTGGTATGCCTTGGGTCAGAAGATAGTTATTCTAAATCCTAAATGTAGTTGGTTTATTCTGAGTTTAAATCTATTGGAGCTTGTTGCTGTTGTTGTAGTTGTTGGTATTGATGCTGGTACGTGTATTTGGATACTTCAAACGTGGGGGGAATTCTGGTCCTTTAAATGGTTTCCCACAATTCTATTCAACTCTGGGCCACGTTCCGGGAATTCATTGTTTATTTTGACCTTTATTTGATTACGTCGTTTGCACAACACCCATATAGTTATTATGGCTGCTGTTACAATAATGATTATTGTTGTATATGTAATGTTATTTAAAACATTCTGTTGGAATTTCAGTTCCCGTATCGTGTTGATGTTGCTGATCTGATTTATGTGTAGATTCTCCAAGATAGGTATAATTTCCGTGGCCACATTGCTGTTACCTCTTACTAACAGAAACTTCTGGGTTACATATATGACATGGCTAACGAAGGTTTGGTCACCTATTGTTATGCTGCAATTGCAAAACGAAAACAGGTAGGTCCCTGTGAGGTTTAAACGTCGGTCGTCACAGTTTGTTGACATTGGGGGTTTGTCTGCATTGCTAACTACGATCGTACCTTCCTCTATTAGTTCCACGGTTTCTGCTTCGTGTAGGATTAGGTTGCACTTTCCTTTGAAAACACAGATTTTCGGTTGTCTTAAGCTTTTGAAATCTCTTTCACCTTTATACCCGAAAACGTCCTTGTCATTCCTCACTACGTATTCTCTTTCGGCATCTATTTGGTGGCTTTCATTTGGAATGGGTATTATCAGGGATTTCTTTAAACTCATGGTTTCGATGGGCAATCTGATTATGAACATCAGGCTGCTATGTCTATGTAATGCTACTCCCATCTGCATGTCTTGTATAGTCTCCACATTTATTTTGTACTTCTGGATTTCTTCAATGGTCAATAGTGCTAGGTTGAAAATTTTCATTTTTGCTAATGCGATGGACTCTTGTACGGTCTTCACTTGGCTTTTCATCTCCATGAGTTTGAAAAGCTGGAAAATCGCAGCGTCGCAGTAGTGCTGGACCTCTGATTCCTGCTTGCTCTGAGTCAAGCTGTTCAGAGTCTTCCTGTTCTCATTTATTGCTTCCACCATCTGGTTAATTGACGTATTGAATCTATTGTTTATGTGGACCTGTTGATTTGAATGTTCGATGATTTGGTGCCCGTTAGTGTCAATCACCTCGAAATGTTGGTTTATTAGTTGTCCTCCTCATCTAGTGTGCCGTGGAGCCACTTCATCATTTTTCCTCCAATGTTCAGCAAACCACGTTTTACGCGGCCTGGCAGTAGTGTATGAATGCCGTTATCAATTTCACTGAGTTCTTTTATGATGAGTTCCCTATAGGGACTCGGTAGTATCTTTGGTAGGTTAAGGCGGACCTCGCTGACAGAGTCTGTTATTTGTTGGATATCGATGTGATGTAGGATGTAGTCAAATTTTGAGGCTATTTCTACCGACCCCATGTGTATTTCAGCGTAACCATCAACTGACTCCAGTTTCTCAATGTGCATCTCTCCGTCCGTGAACCAAATTCCCACCAGAAGAAGTTCTATATTCCAAGGTGAAATGCTGGGTATGATGATTCCATCTTTGATCATCTGTCCTACTTGTCTATTAATTTCATTTCGGTGGACCTCAGGCAGCCTATATTGCTTAGTATTAATTGGAGGTTGCCTGGGATCGGTTGGTATCTTATGGCTGAGTACATTTGTGCACGTAAGGTTGTCCCCGGATAGATGGAACACGTCGTCGTATGATTTCAAAATGTTATCGATCAAGCTCCGCTCTTCCGGATTCAAATCTGGGCTTAGCTGTACTGTTTTCAAAGTAATTGTGTTCTCGCCGTATTATCCGTGGTACCTGCGGTATTTATGGTTGCCGTTGATTCTATTCTGAAGTTTTCGGCGTTCTCATAATTCAGTTTTATTTTGTGGTCTATGTTTACCGTAAAATCGTTGGTGTTCAGGATAGGGATGAATGCTGTTCCCTCTTTGATGGATGTTAGGGTTTCCCCCACAAAGACCCCTGGCACGATTTCTGCTTTTTCTACTATTATTTCTCCCTTGGCTGTTGTTATTGCTGATACAACTCCCTGGCAGCGACCCTTGATAGCAGTTTTTTCTGCTATATATAACTGTGGTGGTTCCGGAATAAGTGGTAAGGAAGCTATCTCCTGCTGGCTCTCAAAAAATTTTACATTTTTTGTAATTGTGTCCATTATTGATTTATTCCACATCATATCTCTGCCCAGTAGCCCATCTGCCGGCAAATTGCTGTCCTTTGGTACTACGTGCATTTTTAAAGAAAGTGTGTCTATGCTTTTATGATTTACCTTTATGGTTTCCTCAATACTTATATTCCCTCCAAATGCTCCAACTAACGTCTTATGTATGTATCATCTGTCCTCCGTACTTGTAGTACAGGTCTTCCGTCTCCGTTCTCTTTTGGATTCTGAGTGGTGTGCATGATATCGCAGGAAGTTCCTTTTTCCCTTTACCTTGTCTTTTATATCATATTTTATTATTTTTAGATTATTAAATGCCACATGTACGTGGGGTAACATCATTTCCATATAAGTCAGGAATTTATTTAAAATGTCTTTACTAGCGCGGCAAATTGATTTTCCCTTTAAGTTGTAATTTATATTATATTTTATTATTTCCATATAATTCCATGTCACCATTAGGTAATTTAACACTGTTGCCATACAATTCAGGACTTTCTCTAAAATGTCCCTACTTTCGTGGCATGTCGATCCTGTGGGTCTTTTGTCAGACAACAAGGTGATGCGAGTATTTTTCCTCCAACGTGGCTTTCTTGGTGAACTGCAGCGTTTCTTCTCTTTGGTTGCTTTGTTGGTTTGTATTGTTTCCGTATCTGGGTTTCTATTTTCTGGTTCTTCTGATAAATATATTCTATTGATATCCAAATTTGTAATGTTAAATGTCTTATCTTATTTATCGTGAGCGTCTTCCAAGTGTGGTGTTCTATTTTCTTTCTGTTTAGTACTGGTTTTATTTGTGTTATCTCTGTATTTATTGGCGTTCCAGTCAGTTAATTTTGACTGGGCCGTTCCCCGTTTCCCGAATCATTCCTATAATTTTTGTGCATGTAGTTGTTTCTATTGCCGTTGTTATTGCCTCTATCATTATTATTGTCATTTCTACTGCCGTTGTTACTATTTCCAGGGCAATTGGGTGACATATGCCCAAGTTGATTGCAGCTGTAGCACCGTCGTTCTCTATCGTTGTTGCCTTGGAAACGAGTTCTGTTTTGAGTGAACGGATTCTGAAAATTCTGTGGTTTGGATCTAAAGTTGTAATCAGCATACTCCTGCCGTCTGTCTTGATTATAGTGGGTGCTGTTTCTTTTGGTAAAGCATTCGTTCAACGAATGACCTTGGCTATTGCAAAAACTGTGGTATTTTGTGGGGTTCCTCTGTATATTATTGTTTGGTATGAAATGGCTAAATTTTATGTTATTCAGGGATAGTTGTCGCACTTCTCTTACCAGTTGTTGAACCGTTTCGTGTAAAGGTTCCTCGCCTTGCACTGTTGTGACGTTCGGACAATACATGCTAGTATCCAATAGATTTTGAGCATTCTTGGTTATTTTTAGCAGGGTAGATAACTCGGCGTTTCCGTGACCAATGAAGTTTGATACCAGCTTGGGATCTCGTAAACCTCTTATGTAACTTCTTACAGCTGATTGGTTACAATGGTCTATCATGGATTTTCGATGGGAAACGTCTTGGCACTGTGATGCAATTAGTTCTTTTGCATTACCAAGGAGTGCCTCTAGTCTCTCTCCGAATTCATAAGCGCTTTCCGTTGAACCTTGCTTACTATTAAAAATTAATTCCTGCACTTCTGTTAAATATCTGGTTTTCATAAATTTTTCTCGGATGGCCATGCATAGTGCTTCTACTGTTGCGAATTCCTTATTATGTAAATATTTGTATGCATTTCCAAACAGCCTCGTTTTTATACACCTAATTATGTCGACCACATCACCTGTTTCCCCTAGTTTATCCTTCGCCAACATGCACCCTTCAATAAATTTATTCGCTTCGGTACTAAGGTCTGGTCCATCTGTTCCATAGAAAATCGGTACCACATGGGAAATAGTTTTCACAGTTTTACTAAAACTTGTCATGTTGTTGATGATTGTATAGTTGTTAGCCGAAATCTCTTCTCTCGTTCCGCCTTCCTTCAATTCGTGAATCTGTGCCCTCAGAGTTTCGTTTTGTCGGGTTTTATCTCTGAGTTCTTTTTTATTCCCAATGGCCTGCTGCAGCTGATCCGTAGTCAAATTAGCACAAGATCTTTAAATACTTGCGTCTCTTCTTCGCTTTCCATAATTTGCTGTTCCGCTTCCTCAACGGTTTTCTTTAAGCTGTCGTTTTGCTGCTTCAAGATCCTGTTCACTTGGGAATATTCTTGTATTTCCGCTGATATAGTTGGATTTTTTTGATGATCCTGCAGCCCCAGTAATTCTTCTAACAAAATATCTATCTTCTCGAATTCGGTGATGCTCCCTTGGCTTCTTATCTTATGCTTTACTAATTCTGTATACTTTTTTGTGTTGTTAAGATACTTAATAAGACTCCACACTCGTTCTAAAATTTCCCTTGACTCTTCTTGTGTTTTCTTCAGTTTCGTTTGCAAAACCTCCTTATGTTTTAATCCTATCTATTTAAATATGTATATCTTCTTGCGTAAATGTTAATTCCCTGCCAACGAGCTGTGCTTATTCCTTAGTTTTAAATCACTCAATATTAAAATTCTATTAAATTAATTACCAAATATACTGGTCCTATTTGCCTCGAGTAACAATGACCAAACGTTTAGTTTACCAATAGAATCGATACAAGTTAAGGCAGCTAAAATAGCTAATTAAAACTTTTAGTAGTTGGTGCTATTAGCTTAAAAAACAACGACTCCTTTTAACAAGGATTATGTATTAAAAATTAAATTGAGCTTAAATAGCTTTCTAATATCACAATACTTTTTTCCTGGTCGAAAGGTATCAAACCTGTACTCTGCAAATTGAAATACCGGCTGCGCCAAAATGTTATGTTTAAAATTAATACACTATGTTTTTTCTTTTATCTGTCAACTTTATTAAACTCCAATTCTATGACTATAAATATTAACTTCACTTTTACAACTCTTATCCTATTTCTTAAACCTAGCTTATTTATACTTAATTACTATTCAATAATTATTATATTTTAATATTGCGCAACAATTCTTAGTCAGCTTATTTATTAGTATTCTTCTGACCCAGTTTGTATTTAATAAAAATAGCTTAGTAAGCTTTTGGGCATTTCGTAATTTATCAATGCAAACAGTTGCACAACTGGTCAAGTCAATGCACTGATCAAGTCAATGCACTGGTGACTGTTTGTGTTAAGAAGTTGCGAAATGTTCATATAGGAGGGTTGATCAGGTCTGACTCATAACAGCGTCATATGATCGATGTGTTTCAGATATTTATTGCAGTTACCAAGTATCGCGACGTGTAAGCACAATATCGCGTGTTTCCAATTGTTCACCAACAATTAGGATGGCAACTTCATCTATGGTTGGAGCGTTAAATGTGCGTTCGTATGTTCCAGATAGTCGTTTATCTGCTTTGATGACAACTTTAGGGTCATCATTTGGCATGCGTTCTAAAGCACTCTGAAGCAGTTGCTGCAAGTCTTGAAGAATTGCTCGCTTCATTCCTGCATTGATCTTTCGATCAAGTTGTTCTCCCATGTTGCCCATGAAATATATTTGTAAGAATTTATGCTGTGTATCTTCGATAGGTAGTAATGATCCAATTCGATGGTGAATCTGACCTTTTATCTACAAAATAAAAACCAGTAAGAGAAAAGAGTTCAGAATTAGCAAATATAATACGTTCGAATAAGTAAAGTAAGTTATTCTCTAACTATATTCTATGTAAGTACAAAAATAAATACCTTAAATCCGAAAAACTTTAATGCACCACAATACTCGTAAACAACGTCCATTTGCCCAATGCAAACGCTAAGGATGCAAGCTGTAATCATTGCTGCAATTTTCAGCCATATCGGTACAGCCGTTCTTTAGTTATAAATAGTGTAACTAACACGACTTTCTTTTATATATATATGTATATAGATATACAGGTTATATTGAACCAAAACCTTTAGTGTCTGGTCCAACCGCAATACAAATAAGTAAGTGGAAAAGTTAACAAAATCTTAAAAAGACAACTATCAGAATACCATTAGTTTACATACATACGTACATCATACGAGTTTCAAAGAAAAATTTGAATTAATATAATGAATTAAAATATGTTGTTATATTTTATAATTTAAATTTTTTTCTTACACCGTCAAGTTATTTTTATTTTTTTTATTATTATATTATATCAAATAAAAACGTCGACAACTTACTGAATTCATTATCTGATAACATATTGGATATTTTTGAAAAATAAACCTTTTATCCTTCATAAAATTGAAAAGAACGCAAAAATTAAAAAAAATATATTATAAATGAGTTTTTTAAATAAATTGTGGAACAAACTTTTTCAAATAAAAAGTAAAAGTAATAAAAACAACTAAAATGTATCGAAAATTCTAAAAAAATAGCATTTTGTTGTGTTCAGGATTCGAAACCGTGCCACCGGGTAATGTACGTTTTCAAATCCTAAACAACCATTCATTAATTTTTTTTTTAATTTTTGATACATTTTTGGAACATTTTAATCATTAGACTAACAGATTTATGTAATAGTAGGCGATTTTTTAATCAATTTTGGGAGAATTTTTTCATTATTAAATCTTCTCTAACGTTTCAAATCATTTCTTTGTTTAGTCGAAAACCACTGGCTTGGATAAAGACGTTGAAACACTTCTTGGATGTGGGAAAAATTATATAAGCGCTAATAAGGGGATGTTAATATTTTTATAATGCACCCCAGACAAGAAAGTGTTACAAATTTGTTACGAAATTCATAATATATGGCTGACTTTATAAACGCAGTTTGCAAAGCAACACTAGAATGCCTTGTACACTCATGCTTCCAGTGTTGCTTTGCAAGCTGTGTTTATGAAATCAGCCTATACTATGAAATAGAGATTAGAACCAATAATGCGTGATCGTGATTAATTTTTTGTTTCCATCAAGTGGGACGCACCCGTGAGACGGTGAATGGCAATTTTTTTTTTGCTTTAATGTAATTTTTTCCATTTAAATTATTTTTTTCGTGTTTCGTGGGCGTGAATTTTCGTGGTTGTGACCACTTTCGTCACTCCATACTGTGGTGAAGGTTATATAAGATTCGGCACAGCCGAATATATCTCTCTTACTTGTTTTGTTATTATAACGCGCAGCATTTTCTATAGCCTTAAAAAATTGGAATTTGTTAAGGTATAGAAAGTAAAGTAGTTTCCCTGTCCAGAGAAATAAAAGGACAAATTGACCACCTAAGAGAGATTGTTTAGGTAGGAGTTTTTTTACAATTGCTGAATAGATTTGGAAGCGTATATTGTATTTTTCACATTCGTATTTAAAAGGAAATAGAAATAGTATTTGCGTTGTAGAATTTAGTAAGTTTTAAAAATATCGGTTTTTTTCTTTTGGCTTAGGCAATAAACAGAAAATTACTTTTAGGTTAATGTTAATTTTGTTTTCGTTTTAAGCCATTATTTAAAGTCTTAGTAAAGTTAAATTGTTTTTTTTTGTAAGCCGTTAGATAATAATTTTAGGTTAAGAGTTTTGTTGAATCCATGTATTGAAATTCTTTAAAAACATTCTGGTACTTTTTTATGGTCAAAAGACCGTTCGGTCAGCTCAAAAGGAGCGATAATTATATATATATATATATATATATATATATATATATATATTATGTGAATAATTTCAAAAAAATCACAAATTGTGTGAAAATTAATTAATAAAACAAAATTAATAGTTTGTAGGATTTTTATTTAGTTATAAGATCATTATTTAAATAAATATAAATGTAATTGTTGAAAATATTTGTAACGAATATGTTTGTGTTCTAATTCTTTTGTTCGGGTGAGGTTTGATGTAAGGTCAGGGTATGAGGTAACTGTGTGTGGATTTTGGGGGACACTAAAAAATGTGTGAGTAGTGTCAATGTCCTAGGTAGGGAGGGCAAGTAGGGAGCCTCTACACCCGGTTCTCTCTCCGAAATATTTCCGTGTTATGTAGTTCGTTTTGAGGTTTAGTTTAGTTTTTGTTTCGTTCTTTTACTTGTTCTTGTGTCTGCTGGGTTGTTGGTTGGGACCTGCCCTGCAGATGCCACGTTGAGCTGGCTGGCATCACAACCATAGCGGCAAAAGGGAAGCAACAATATATAAGAAAAATCCTTATTCGTAGGAATTTTCTTCTAAAAATATGGACGTTGGGAGAAAATTACAGATTTATTGAAGTCATTTTGTTTCTTTTCCTTGTCTTATTTACATTTGAAACATGTTAAAGTGTGCTTTTTTAATAGTTAAGGTACGTTAGTAATACATATGTAATCAAATTTTGCCAGACCCGAAACCAAAAAAAAGTCCGTTAAGGGTAGGGTTGCCAGAAGGGCCTGATTTGGCCTTATTGTCAAGTTTTTAATGTACGTCAAGTGTCAAGTGAAAAAGTTGTCAAGCTTTTTTGTAAGTTATTTTTTTTTTCTCAAATTTATTCCAGCTATGTAATAATACTTTAAAAAAGTATGTGTATATTTCTAAAAAACAAAACTAAAGCCCATATTTTTACTATCAATAGAACTAAGGACAAATATGATACATATAGGGTGTTCTTTAAGCCCGATAGAACTTGAAATTGTAAAAAATAACACAAAAAATTAAATTGTAATCAAAATTTTTTTTTTATTCGAAAGATCAATACGTGACATTAACATTTGAAAATGATTTCGGGCATATGGGCACCGGGGCTGTTCTTGACGAAGCGCATTCTGGACGTCCAATTTTGGGCCACTTTTTCGAGCACTGCTGGCCGTATGTCACGAATAACACGACCAATGCTGGCCTCCAAGGCGTCAATTGTTGCTGGTTTATCAGCATAAACCAGTGACTTCACGTAGCCCCACAGGAAATAATCGAGAGGTGTCAAATCACACGACCTTGGAGGCCAATTGACAGGTCCATTTCTCGAAATCAACTTATCGCCAAATTTTGATTTCAATAAGTCGATGGTTGCGTTCGCCGTATGGCACGTAGCGCCATCCTGTTGAAACCACATCTCCTCCGGATCAATGTCATCCATATTTTCAAACAAAAAATCATTGATCATGGTGCGGTGACGATCTCCATTGACCGTAATGCGAGCTCCGGCCTCATTTTTGAAGAAATAAGGTCCGATGATGCCACCAGCGTGAAAACCGCACCAAACGGTGCATTTTTCTGCATGTAATGGAGTCTGTAGGGTCTCTTGTGGATTGGTCTCACTCCATATGCGGCAATTTTGCTTATTAACAAACCCGTTAAGCCAAAAATGCGCCTCATCGCTGAACACAATTTTGCGATAAAACAACGGGTCAGTTGCCAAGTTGATTTTCAAAGTAAATTTGGATAATTTCTTAGCGTTGTTCAAGCGTGAGTCTATTCATGTTGATTTGTCAGAGTATACTGAAACAAATAAAAAAAATGTTTCATCAAAATTTAATTTTTTGTGTTACTTTTTACAATTTAAAGTTCTATCTAGCTTAAAAATTTATTTTTTTCTGCAATTATAGTTTAAAAAATTATAACTTTATAACTTTACCCTATTACTCAACACTAGTAAATTGACAACATTGAACCAGAGAAGCAAGTCGTGGAATTTTCGTAGGCGGCGATTCGGCTTGAGCCGGGGTTTTACCGGCGCGAGTTAAGATGTCGTATCTTATATACAACAACAAAATTATATTATATTTACAAACGTGATTACAAGACATAGACAGACGTACAAAGTCCAGCATTGAATCATAATGATAACATAATTGATGGAAAAACCCATGATGTACAAAACCATATGCTTTGTAAACAGTAAATAAGCAATTAGGAATAATAATACCCAAACACATGTGCTAACTGATAACAATATATACTTTAAGAAAAATATCCAATTTTGTAAACAGTAAGTAAGCAATTAGGAATAATAATACCCAAACACATGTGCTAACTGATAACAATATCTACTTTAAGAAAAATACCTAATTATGAAAAAAAACACATTTTTGTAACAAAGAATCATTACTAACCGAAGGGTTACTAATACATAAATAAACAAGTAGTATAAATAGTCTTTAAGAAACATTTTTGTTTTTAGTTTTTAAGAGAAATATACCGAATAAAGAAGAACGTATGTCGTTCAGGAAAAAAAAGATATATTTTTTTTATTACTCAAGAAAGGTGTGAAAACCTTAACTGGCGATCCTGCCAGGAGACTAACATATTGTTATTCTCCGAAGAGCAAATCTGGGAAAGCTATCCCTAATAAGGACCACAAAATAACAAACACTGACTCTTGGAAAGTAACCCAAAGACTCTAGTGAAGCACAACTTAGGCAAAGGAAGGTCTAACTTGTGAACTCTGACCACGATAAAGTAAATTCGTGCTCTAGAAAAAATAGAGAAGACTAAAATACTTATGTCGAAGAAAAGGCAATCTAACTTCGATAACAACAGAATAAGATTGGAAAAGGAACCAACGACTAATCAACTAAACAGTATGGAAGCACTAACACAACAAATTGCACTAATGCAATTGACCATAGAAAACTTGGTCTCAAAGAATCAGCAACTCGAAAATAAAGTGAGTCAACTGCCAACAAATCCTCCGGCTCCAGTCGCAATACAACCTCTGCATCCCATCGGTATGACGTACAACTCACCGAGTGAAATAAACTTGGATATATTCAAAGCATTGCCTGAATTCAAGGGTAACCAGTTTGAATACAGATCATGGAGGGGAGATGTGTGTAGACTGATGGATAGTATTAAGCAGCACGAGGCATCAAACAGATATTGTGAGGCACTATCTATTGTAAAGACAAAAATTAGAGGTCCAGCCTCAGACGTCTGCAGACCAACGACCACTCTATGTTTTACAAGATGAACTAAGAAGAATAACACAAGGGAACAAAACCCTTTCGCAATATCATGATGATATAAACAAATCATTAACATTAATAACATCAAAGTTGTCAATGTCTGGTTACCCAGACACTACAGTTGAAATAATGATGAACGAAGCTGTTCAGGAAGCAGTTAGAGTATTTAAGGATGGAATAAAAAACTCTTATATAAGATCCACTCTATATGGTAATCAAATTAAAGATTTAGAACATGCATATGCAATCGCAAGGACAATTGAGCATGATAACGAACACAGGCGACTAAATCTAAGTTATGAAGAACCTAGACAGGAAGGATATTCTCGTCCAAAGCATCAACCTAGACAAGAATTTCAAAGGCGTCCGAATATAACAATATTCAAACAACATGAACACCATCATCAACAGAATTGTACTCGTCCAGAACCAATGGATATATCATCAGGAAACACTCGACAGTTTGTATCAAAACCTTGGATCAACAACAGATCAACACAACAACAACGATATAACCATCAGCAATCGAGCTTCAACCAACAAGGTACTTACAACTCCAATATAGCTAAAAGGCGACGAGAACCCAGTGGCAGCTATCAGCAACAAAAAACTATGAGAATGAACAACCTATGCATGGAAGATGACAAAGATGACATTTATGTAGAAATCGGAAACTCATCAAATATTGTAAGTAATAAAGAAAAAAATCCTTTTAAGCATTTAAACTAAGATACGGGTTGCCTTGTCTCACCTTGTCAGACGGTAGCAGAGACTATCTTGTACTAGTTGACACAGGCGCAACCCATAATTATGTAAATTCGAATATTAAGTTAAGCGAATCAGAAAATTTAAAAGAAAATCTTAAGGTTTATTCAATTCACGGTACATCCATTTTGAAAAAGAAACAAGCTGCTAAAATATTTAACAAAGTATCAGATTTTTATGAAACAAATGAATTAAAAGATTTTGATATATTATTGGGTTACAAAGGATTAAGGACATTAAAAGGAAAAATAGATTTAGATAAAATGATACTTAAATTAGGGGCAGAAGAAACAGTTAAACTTAATTATTTAGTTAATGAAAAATATGAAAATTATAGAAGAAGAATAGATGAGTTAATGGAAGAAAACAATGGCATTGGGCCATTACCTTTTACAAATCTGCTAGAGGCGACAATTAGAACTGTGACAGAAGATCCCATTTATACAAAACAGTACCCATACCCAATAGCTGACAATGAATTTGTCAATAAGGAAGTTAAAAGATTACTTGATGAGGGTATAATTTCAAAAAGTAATAGCCCTTTTAACTCAACGATTTGGACAGTCCCAAAAAAAGTTTTAGACGAATCTGGTCAACCCAAGCGTAGAATGGTCGTAGACTTTCAAAAGCTAAATAAAAACACAATTGCAGACAGATATCCTATACCAGATATTACTACAGTACTGCAAAATTTAGGACAGGCTTCGCTATTTACGACACTTGATTTGGAATCAGGATTCCATCAAATAAAAATTAAAGACTCTGATCAGGAAAAGACAGCTTTCTCGGTATTAGGTGGACATTATGAATACAAAAGAATGCCTTTCGGTTTAAAAAATGCTCCTGCCATTTTTCAAAGATGCGTAGATGAAATACTTCGCGATTACATTGGAAAATTTGCCTATGTCTATATTGATGACGTTTTAATATATTCATCATCGGCTGATGAGCATATGAAACATATTGAAATTATCTTCGAAGCCCTAAATAAAGCAACCTTAAGAATATACAGGGAGAAAAGTAAGTTTTTTCAAACAGAAGTAGAATACTTAGGACATGTAATTAAGCATGGGAAGATCTCAACAAATCCGGAAAAAATCGAAGCAATAGATAAGCTGCCCATTCCACAAAACTTAAAGGAACTTAGAGGTTTTCTAGGAATGACAGGTTACTAATGTAAGTTTGTAAAGAACTATGCAACAATAGCTAAGCTTCTTACTGTTCATTTAAGAGGAGAAAATGGTAATGTTACAAAAAATCAAAGCAAAAATACTATAATAAAATTAGACCAACCGGCCATAGATGCGTTCAATAAACTAAAAAATTGTTTGAAGGAACAAGTGGAACTTCAACAACCCAGAGTTGATAAACCATTTGAACTCACTACAGATGCATCAAACGTAGCTTTAGGTGCAGTATTAACGCAACTAGGTAAACCAATTGCTTTTATCAGCAGAACCTTGACAAGTACTGAGGAAAATTACAGTACTAACGAAAAGGAATTATTAGCCATAATTTGGGCATTACAAAAATTCAGAAACTACGTTTACGGAAGTCCAGACTTAACAATATATACTGACCATCAGTCACTAACATTTTCCGTTTCGGACAGAAATCCGAACACAAAGCTAAAACGGTGCAAAAACATAATAGAAGAGTATGGTGCTAAACTTCAATATAAACCAGGTAAAGAAAATGTTGTAGCTGATGCATTGTCGAGACAGGTTATTAATGTACTAAGTACTACGTCAGAAGATACAATACATTCAGCAGAATCATCAGCAGAGAATATTATCAAAACCGTTAATGCTCCATTTAACGCATACGGTGTACAAATTGAATTATTACCAAATAAACATATTAACGAAGTTAGAACTCGTACAGTCTTCCCAAAAAGAGTCAGACACACAGTAAATTACACCAATGAACAGGAATTAATTAAACAATTAAAAAAGATAATCGTACCCAATCGAGCTACAGCCATACATACAACAGCCGAAACTTTATATTTAGTCGGCCCCATACTAAAAAATAGTTTCATAAATATAATATGGTAATATTCGCCGTCCAAGAAGCAATATCAAAAGTGCAAGTAAGAGATGTGAAGGATCAGAAGTTAGTTCTGACACAAACTGACGACGTATATCTATTCGAAGAAACAACGTTTTTATTCCATATTACGAATCTCACAAAAATACTTACCCCATACGAATCAATTTTTAAAAAACAAGATACATTTACAACGGAAGAACTAATCTGGTTGAGGATGATTGAAACATTAGCAGACCAGTTGAATGAACACGGAATAACTGAAGAGTTTAAAGAAATTGAAAAACAAGAAAAAGCGACGTTCTATAGAATATTCAAGCGCTCAATAAACTTTTTGGGATCAGCACTCAAGTTCATCACAGGTGTCCCAGACCATTATGACTTAATTGCGATTGAAGAGAAAATAAATCAACTTATTAACAACAATGAAATACAACACCAAATGAACTCACGCTTCGAAAAACTTATTGAATCACTTAGTGCAAGGAAAGTTGAGGACCATCTTATTATACAACAAATTCATGATCAATTACTACTCTTGGTAAGAACTATAAACGCCGCAAAAAATAATCAGTATCTTTCAGAAGCAATTGACTTGAACGATGTCAAGGAAATTATGAATAATGAACGGGCATCAATACCAATAATAAATGTACTAGAGTATTCTACAATTCACATAGCAAGATCTAATGAGTTAATTATTGCCATTTATAAATACCCAATTGTAACAAAGCATTGCAAATTTTTTAAGATGACGCCACTCAGCTTTAAACACGGGAAGGTAATCACAGATAAAAGTATAGCACAGTGCGGCATTAACTACGTCAGAACAAAATATTGCAAAAATTATTTAGGAAAAAATATATGTCAGATCAACAAAACTCAAAACAATTGTACAATACCACTACTTGAGAATAGGAGCACCAAATGTTCAGTAATTCAGGAATATAATGAAAACTTGTTAGAAATAGATGAAGGACACATATTAATTGATGGAAATCATACGGTTGAAAATAAATCAATGACAGGTACATTTCTAGTTTCTTTCACAGACCTAGTTAACATTGATGGAACAACATATAGAAATCTTCATGATAGATTAATTGAGGCTATACAATAGAGAAAATAATACAATCAGACAAGGAAAATGCATTCACTAACATAAACTCATTACAGAGATTTCTTATACCATATGAAGAACACCCCTTCAGAACAGTTTCTTACTCTTTGCTTATAATAGCAACCACAATAGGTATAATTATATTAGGACTGAAAACATTTAAATACATTATTGCTTATAGACAAACCAAACAAACAGAAGCTTACAACGTCTATTATAAATCAGTTTTAGAAAAAGCTAGGAAAGAGCGGGACGCTCTTGTTTAAGAAGGAGGAGAGTTAAGATGTCGTATCTTATATACAACAACAAAATTATACTATATTTACAAACGTAATTACAAGACATAGACAGACGTACAAAGTCCAGCATTGAATCATAATGATAACATAATTGATGGAAAAACCCATGATGTACAAAACCATATGCTTTGTAAACAGTAAATAAGCAATTAGGAATAATAATACCCAAACACATGTGCTAACTGATAACAATATATACTTTAAGAAAAATATCTAATTTTATAAACAGTAAGTAAGCAATTAGGAATAATAATACCCAAACACATGTGCTAACTGATAACAATATCTACTTTAAGAAAAATACCTAATTATGAAAAAAAACACATTTTTGTAAAAAAGAATCATTACTAAACGAAGGGTTACTAATACATAAATAAACAAGTAGTATAAATAGTCTTTAAGAAAAATTTTTGTTTTAAGTTTTTAAGAGAAATATACCGAATAAAGACGAACGTTTGTCGTTCAGGAAAAAAAAAAAGAGATATTTTTCTTTTTTACTCAAGAAAGGTGTGAAAACCTTAACTCGCGCCATCCTTCTATCAGCTTAGCCGACTTGATATACCCATGGTGGAATAATACAGGCGGTTTTTCATTGTTTTTTTTTAATAAAACTTATGTGTTTGAAGAATTGTCAAGTTATTTATGAAAATTAATATTTATTTATTATAGACTAGCTAAAAACTCTCAGCAAAATTGTTTTTACGAGTAAAAGTTGAAATTCAATTCGTATTTTCCCAATAATAATTATCCAGAAGTTCTTTTTTAAAAACTAAAAATCTCTTTTATATATTTAGTATGAGTGTTTTTATTTGTCAAGTTTTTTTTTTCAAAATCAAGTTTTTTTTGGTCAATGTCAAGCTTTTTGACAAATTAGATCTGGCAAGCCTAGTTAAGGGCCTTTCACACTATAATACTTTGTATTAAGACTTGTCAAAATTTGTGATAATACGTGCAAATGTATAGCGTGAAAGTAAAATGATATTAAATTTAACATACCATAAGACTTTGCCATTTTTAGAAAATTTTCTAAGCGATTAGATTTTTCGTTTGATCAGTGATGAATTTTCATAAAAGCAAATTGAGCAGTCGATTGTTTCGCTACCGATAGCTTGCCGTTTCTGATGATTTTTTTTTGTCTTACACAAGCTCAAAATTTGTTTATTTTCTACTCATACATATTTTTCATTTTATTTAAGATCTGATAGTATGAAAATAAAATGTAATGGTACGTTAAATTTTTTGACAGTAGCAACAAATTTCGTTGGATTCCTTTTTCACAAGATCAAATGAAAATAGCTTACAATGCAGCCACACTATCAACTTTTTCTTTCAAGTTTTTCACACGTACTGCTTATTAAAATTCATATAAATTGGTATCTGTGACATGGCTGCACGCAATTTTAAAGCAATTTAATTTTTCTAGATGTCATCGCCAAGAAAACAGCTTCAAATGGTCGCCCTATGCATCACACAACATGATTACACTTATTAATTTTGTTTCCAAAAATATTTTATTGTTTGATTTTATTTTGTAGTTTTCAATTGCGGCAGAATATGTATTTGTAAAAAAATAAACCCAAAAATGTTTTTTTGGCAGTAAATTGAAATACTCTATGGAAAGAGAATTTCAAAAACAAGTTCGTATCAAGGCGTATATAACCAGGTGACGGCACTACGGCAGCTGACTATTTGTTGCGAATGTCAAAATACATACAAAATACTTTTATCTTTTTTACCTTTTTTTCTGTATCAGTTTTCTTTGTTTTATGGGTTAGGTTTTAGAAATACGCAATGAAACTACACAAACAAAAATGCCTGTTGTTCTTGTATTGTTGTAATTGTTTACCTAATGCTTTCACTTAGTAAAGTTCACCTTGGCTCGTATCAAGTTCTAAAAGTATGAGTGTATTAGTAAAAATGTGTAATTTGAAACTGATAAATTGATAAATTTTGAAAAATTGATCGTGTAACCCCTAAGTTATAACCCCTCGTCATACTGGCAATAAAATTGTTGGCAATATAGAAATAACGCCGGCAGAATAACGGAACAATATTACTTATTGCTTTGATTATTGCTTTGCTACGGGTAGTGGTATTTATGTTAATACAGAATTTACAAAATTTCAAACAGAAAGGTTCTATAATAAAGAAGAAGAAACTGCAAGACTTTTAGAATTTTCATCGGAAAAACTCATCCTGAAATAAGAAATTTTGTATTTTTTAAAAGATTTTCTTTTTAACTTACCTTTTTAATATCTTTTAATAATTTATTTAATTTTTTTGCAAAATATTTCTTCTTCTTGTTTTACGGCGCTTCTGTTTTTTCTTTTATTAGGAAATGTCAAACGGCTTATGACGTTTTATGTTCGCAATAATTGTCAACGAAAAACTATTGACAATTATTGCCAAGTACGAAAAAGATGCGTCTTCACTTGACATAACATAATTTTGACATTTCCTGCAATATATGTCAATGAATTTATCAACAGTCATGTCGGACGGTAAGTGGTGGCTCAAGAGTCTACGAAAAAGTTAGCGGCGACCCTGCCGCCATTGTAAAACTGTCAACTTTGTTGTTTCTGTGCGGTTTGCATTAATGAAACACTACAATATAAAATGTCCAATAGTCATTTATTTTTGAAATCCGGATTTCCTAGTGCTCCTTTGCAAAGTGGACTTGGTCGTTGTGTCTGTCATCTTCAACGAGTTACTCTAAAATTTTGTAAAAATAATGGATCGAGCAAAGGCATGCGGTAAATGAAACGAAAAAAAATTCAGTTAAGTGTCAGTTCCAAAAACTACATTTTGGGGTAGAAATTTTAAATAAAAAAATGTAAAGTAAAAAGTAAAGTATACATATGTATGTATGTATATGCAATTTTCCACAACATTTCTAAACGTTTGAAAATATAATAAAAAAGTTTTCATTACAGTTAGGTAAGGTTAGGTAATGCTGCCTTTACACGCTATAGGTCTTATTCACCAACGATTAATGAAGTTAATGTTTGCATTAAAACCGGTTTTCCCACATAAAAATTCAACATTAAACCCTCCATAACTTTATGAATATTTTGTGAATAAGGCCATACATAAGTATTTTACACTGTGTTTGTCAGCTTGAAGACGCATCTATAATTGTTACAGTTGGGTAAAATCGTTTCTTTTGTAGAATCGTTCCGGGCTTAAGTCTAGTTTAGTAACACAGCTCCAAAAAGAAAAAAATATATATAGGGGTGTAGAAAATGCTGAAATTAGAAGAAAATGTAAAATAAAAAATTGGGGGAAACGTATAGTTCCCGAGTTATGGGCTTCTGAAGTTTTCATATATATACGTGATTTTCCACTGCATTTATAAACGTACATACATATATGACCAATATTGATATCATTTTAAAGCTTTTGAAGAGTTCTTTTAGAATATACAAAATTTATGCGAAAATGCTTTAGATAGCGAAGCCGGTGTTCGTTATACATGGAGGAGAAAATCGTTAAGCCCGGCCAAAGGCCGGCTATGCAAAAATGCTTTAATTAGCGAAGCCAGTGTTCGTTATACATGGAGGAGAAAATCCTTAAGCCCGGCCGAAGGCCGGCTATGCGAAAATGCTTTAGTTAGCAAAGCTTGTGGTCGTTATAAATGGAGGAGAAAATCTTTAAGCCCGGCCGAAGGGCGGCTATGCAAAAATACTTTAATTAGCGAAGCCGGTGTTCGTTGTACATGGAGGAGAAAATCCTTAAGCCCGGCCGAAGGCCGGCTATGCAAAAATGCTTTCGTTAGCGAAGCCGGTGTTTGTTGTACCATAGATTACAAAATCCTTTCATTTGAATAAATTACATACTTACCTATTGCACAATCGTAACATTTTCGGATAAAATTTTGTATAAACTGTATTGAGAGTTAAATATTTTCATAAAATTTTGTATACTCTAAAAGAAATTTTCAAAAGCTTTAAAATGATATCAATATTGGCCAAATACGTTTATAAATGCAGTGGAAAATCACGTACATTATATATGGAAACTTCGGAGGCCCATAACTCGGGAACTATACGTTTCCCCCAATTTTTTATTTGAAATTTTTTTCTTATTTCACCATTTTCTACACCCCTATATATTTTTTCTTTTTGGAGCTGTGTCACTAAACTAGACTTGTTCCTCGTTCCGAAAGATGTAAGGAACTAGGTCGTTCCGTTCGTTCATCGTTCCTTTTATTACTTTGAACAGTGAAATAACGAGAAACGAGTGAAATTCTCTGTCGCTCATTAAAACGTCAACAAACATTTGTTATTGTTTGTTTTCATTTTCTGGCCATGATAAAAAAGTAATAAGTGCTTCCATAAAATATTTGTAAAAAATAATTTCTATTAGATGAATTGTAAATATAATTTTGTCCATTAAGATGGCAACACTGATCTCTATACAAAAAGTCAATCTTGTTCTTAGTGTACATAATATGTGAACGAAGTAATTGCAACAAACAGTCTTGATGCGTGAACGATTTGCTCGTCAAGCATCAGCCATAAAAAATCGGAACAAGTTCATGATTCTTCAAGGCGGTTTGCAATTACGGAACGAGGAACGATAAAAAAAGGAACGCTAGGATCGGTCCGCATCGTTCCAATTAGGGAGTCGTTCAATGGAACTAGATCGTTCCGACACGACACAACTAATAATTGTGCATGTTTGTCATAATTTTCAATTTACAGACGGTTTATAATTTTTTCTTTCACACTTCGTTTCATCTGATAGGATCTATAGTCGATTACAACAGTATGAACAATTGTATTTAAGTAATTTAAAATATGTATAAACAGTCTTTTTAATATATGTATGTATGTACGTATGTATATTTTAATACATTTTTACGGTGCAATTACACATGCAAGTAGTGGCATGCCATTGATGTATACGTATTAACCACTAGCTTTTGCACTTACACATGCGAGTGCAAGTTCATTTTTAAAATGTCGAAGGGTAAACCAGAGAACATTTTTTCATTTTAACGTTTTGTTTTGTTTACAATTTAGAGTTACCGACTTAATCATATAGGCACATTTTTAGGGAAATTAACACCCTGGCGTTTTGTATGTGGCTTAATTCTGTGGTTTTCAAGGGTAACAGCCCATGTTTAACTTTTCTCATTTCAAATTAATGATACCAAATTGTTACATTTTAAATCCTTTTTCAGAAGGTAAAACAAAATTTTGACAAATACGAACCTATATCACTTTTCTAACACAACAAACCAACTTCTAAATTTTTCAAATAAGTTTCAAGCCTAACGTAGTATGTTGACAAACATCGGCTTGCTGAAAAAAGTCTCATATTTAAAACACAGCGCAACCTACATTATATTATCTAAACACATTTAAAAATAATATTTTTATATTTGTTTAGTTAATAACAAATCACTCAATTCATTGTTTAAATAAAATAAAAAAATTTTCAAAAACTTTGAAAGAAGATATCGAGGCAATCTCGATTAATAAATTAAAAAATTAAAAAAAAAATATTGTCATTACTTAAATATACATTATTGTATAAAAAAATATTTTCGATATTAAGATCGTAGATTCAAAAATAATTAATTTTGGATCCCCTGTAAAATTTGATTTTTAGACATGCGCTGTTATTCATAAAAACCACAAAATTATTCATTTAACAAGATGAAACTTTAATTACAGTCCGGTATGTTCTACATTCCACTTTGAAGTAGAATTCAATTGAAATCACTTCAGTTCCAATTTTTTATGTTCTGAATTCTTTTTTTTTACGTTTGAATTTCAATATTCCATACAAATATATTCTAATCTTCCAGCTTATCAAAAATGAAAAGTTAACTTTTCATATTTCAATTTCACTACTTTTGTAGAACATGCCTGAGTGTTTTGGTTCTATAATAATCCAGGAAAGTTGCATTAAATGCTTAACAGGGTAACATGGTTTATCATTTTTGACATTTAGTGGCATGCAAGTGCCAAATTTTCACTCGCATGCAAATTTAGCTGCCATTGCGAAAAATATGGTTGCATTAGTAAAAAATGGCGTGTATTGAGTTTTTCGAACTGGCAGTGGCATGTGTAAACGCTAAGTTAGTTAAGGCTGTGATTCACTATCCTACATAATCGTACGATCTGCCAAATATGGCACGTATGCTAAAAAAAGTATGGTAGTGTGCATGTGACAGATTTTTTTGGCAAGTCTTGCAAGTTGGTAAATCTTATAAAAATGTTCATAAAACTATAGTTTTCATGCGATCAGAGTAGTATTTATTGTTAAACAGCACCAATGAATCAATATTGGAACTACATATCTGTGGTCACAAGCAATAACAGCCTAAGTCGAAAATTATACTTTAGAGAAAAATCACTTTTTATGTAGAGAAATGAAAGCATCATTACGACCTAGGTCTATATGTTTTTATTAATAACTTTTAAAAGAACATCGTTAGAGAAATGGGGATTTTACGTAAATATAAAGTTTTGTTAGTGGAATATGATAGCATACATAGCTCACATTGACTTAACTCGACTTAGGCGGTTATTGATTGTGACCACAGATATGTATTTCTTTATTCGTTAACATTTCATATTAAGTTTTTCCATTTTTAAAACAACGAAAGCAAAGTATTTTTTATAATAATGGATTAATGTATTTAATGTGTATCATTATTGTTGAATAGTGTGGCACCTAAGGGTCTGAACAGAGTGGTAGCTTGTTGCCACAAATTTTTTTGTGTTATGATTATGTTATGATTTCAACTTGTTTGGAAAACATAAAAAAATTAAAAACACAAATTTAAAAATTAAAAAACTAATAAAAATTAAAAAGAAAATAAAAATTAAACAAAAAAATAAAAATTCAAATAAATAATAATAAGTGAAATTTTAAAATTCAATGTCAGTTTTTTTTCTCTATTTTCTAAGAAAAGTTATAAATGCACACAAACATATGTACATAAAACACAAATAATAGATAAAATATCAGCTCTGGGGGCTAATTCTCGCAGTCGATACCGTGCGAAATTTAATCAAAGTTGCGATTTTTTTTGTAATTTTGGGATTCTCGCACTCGCTATCGAGTAAGTTGTATCGAAATTTCTTATGATGGCACTCTATAGCGAGTGTACGATCGAATGTAACCGTGCGAGTTTTATTCGGTACCAAATTTGGTGTCGAAATTTTATTTTTAAATAGTTCGTTGGATAACAAGTGTTCATTTAATTAATTTATTAATTTATTTAATTTAATAAAATCGTTGCCGACAGTATTTTGAAAGCCTCCGGAAGCCAAAAGCAATAAAGTGGTGGCCAATTGTATTTTTGGTGGTACGGCAGTTGTCAAATGTCCAGCAAATTCTAACTCTTCAAGAATATAGTTAAAAGCTTCCTTGGAAACTCTAAAACGTTTCTTAAACCTATAAAAATAAAT
Source organism: Gymnocheta viridis (assembly GCA_956483585.1). NCBI lineage: Eukaryota > Metazoa > Arthropoda > Insecta > Diptera > Tachinidae > Gymnocheta > Gymnocheta viridis. The sequence continues at coordinate 30,575,973 of OY101443.1, forward strand.
TTTTACACGTAATTTTTACAAATCAAGGGGATGTATACTTACTCATTGTTTGGCAAGCCCAATGGATCACTTGTTACTCGGATTTTCCTTCTAATTGCATTTATATCACACTCACTCTCAGACTCTGATGACGAAGAATAAAAAAATAAATTTACGTCCATGACCGCGATTAAAAAAAGGAAAAACTTTCAAAATTATAAAACAAATTCGCAATTCTTTTGATAAATTATTTAATTTTCTTTGTAAGCATATGTTTTTTGTTTACGTATTTGTAGTGTTGGTTAAGGCTTTTTTATCTTTTACAACACTTTATTAAAAAATCGATTCGCAAGGTAACGAGTTCCATCATCAGAAAAACTCGCACCAATGAACAATTCTCGCAATAAGCGTCAACCAGCTCGGCTCGGCAACAAGCTGCCACTCTGTGCAGACCCTAAAACGCCATTTCGAAGCGATTTTGTAAAGTCGATCAGACTTATGTAAAATTTTCCTGTGAATGAATCGTGCGATCATGTAGTATAGTGAATCAGGGCCTTTACTCATTTGACGAATGACAAACACTATGTGCGTCATGACCATACACAATAGACTTGTAAACAGCTGATGTCAGATGCTTTGTCAGTTGAAAATAGAACACGCTCTAATTGAAAGTGTTTGCACTGTAAAGCCGCCTGACATTTACAGAAGCATGTTTTTTTTTGCTTTTACACACAATGTGCATTTTGCAGTGGGAAATTTACCAAACACACTGTAAAATACATTGCGTGTAAAGCCGGCATAAGTATGCTGTTAACTTAAATGAAAGGATTTTCATGGAAAATACGAAAATTTAATGCGCTATCAGCCTGCTTTTACAATGTAAACATTTTCAATTAGAGTGTGTTCTATTTTCAACTGAAAAAGCATCTGATAATTCAGCATATTATTCAAAATGTATTAAAATATACATTTTGTACATACATATATTAAAAAAAGTATTTATACATATTCTTAAAAAATAAATTTTTAATTACTTAAATACATTATTTATGCTGTTATCTATTCTAGGTCATGTCAGATGAAACCAAAAACTCAAGTGTGAAATTATAAACCATCTGTAATATACAATTTTGACAGACATACGCAATTACACATGCGTCTTCAAGCTGACAAGCACACTGTAAAATACTCGTACATATGTAGTATGTACAGGCAACATTACTTTGCTTATGTACGGTTTTTTACGGGCAACACGACCAGCATTTTGAAGGACTTTTCGAACTGTATTTGCATAAACTCATTTATTAAATCTTTTGTTAAGATTTTTTCTCAATTCTGTTACCGGTATTTTAGAATTTTTTTTACTTTTCGAACAACAGCTTCGGAAAGTGCTTGAGGGCGTCCACATCCTGGCACGTGAGCCATTTTTTTAGTATTGTGTTACTTGTCTACAATTTTTTTATAGTCAAGTAAAGCCTTTTGATCATTGCTGCAATTTTTCTCTTCTTTTACCAAATTCTGATGTTTCTTTGCGTTTTAGAGACATTGAATTTTTTCTTTGTTTCAATATGTCCCGTTACTTGTTTTGCATGAGATTATTAGTGTTGAGCACTAACTTTTTGTAGCTGTAAATTAGTACCAGTTCTGTTTTTGTTTTCTAAATCATACATATTAAAGTAAAATTCAATTTTTATGAATTTATTTCTTATAGAGGCCTGCAATACAAATATAAAATAAATTAAAAAGTATAAATATTAATAACTAAAAAGTATATTCGAAGAATAAAAGTTAGCTTCAGCAATCACTCTCTGAGCGAACTGCATATACATACATACATACTTATATGAATACTTTAGATGTCCATATCTTGATACCTACATATGCGTTTGTCCCACATATTTATTTAACATTTTCTTATTTTTGCATTTTCTAATTTGGATTTTTTTAAACTGTCACTAAACTGCTATTAGAATTGACATCTCAGCTTTTTCGTATATAATGTACTTGAATAAATAATTTTCAGAGAATTCATCGAAAATAACTTGGTCAATTTTGTTAAAGAAAATCCTGGTATAGTTGTATACGTTAAGCCCAGGCGGCATCGCACTCCCGTACTGCTGGGTGAATACCGTAAGTTTAGTTTCCAAACATCTAAAGACATGCAAATACGTACAGACCCGGACCAAATTATTCGCGCACATATTATTCAAAATATCAAGCTACATACAACTTCTAATCCATAATATTTATGCTGCATGTACTACATTTGAAAGTAGGTATAGATATTATCAACAATAATTAAGAAATCAACAGTCACTTGTAAGTTTATTTTCAAAATGTTCTCTAAGTGTAAACATCTTATGAAAATATGTGATTACATACATATCTTTACCTTAATATAGAAAGGCCCTAGGTAATTTTTATTTTAAAAATATTTTAATACGAAAAAAATTAAAAAAATAACTAATATGGAAAAATCACATTAAAGCAAAAAAAAATTTCCACTCACCGTCTCACGGACGCACCCTCACGTGATGGAAATAAAAAATTAATCACGATCACGCATTGTTGGTTCTAATCTCTATTTCATAGTATAGGCTGATTTCATAAGCACAGCTTCCAAAGCAACACTGGAAGCATGAGTTTACAAGGCATTCTCGTGTTGCTTTGCAAACTGCGTTTATGAAGTCAGCCATAAATTATGAATTTCGTAACAAATTTGTTACACTTTCTTGCCTTGGGTGCATTATAAAAATATTAGCATACCCTTATTAACACTTATATAATTTTTCACATATCCAAGAAGTGTTTCAACGTCTTTATCAAAAAGCTAGTGGTCTTCGACTAAACAAAGAAATGATTTGAAACGTAAGAAAAGATTTATTAATGAAAAAATTCTCCCAAAATTGATTTAAAAAATCGCCAACTATTACATAAATCAGTCTAATGATTAAAATGTTCCAATATTATCTTCACATTGAAAATAATTTAAAGCTATCAAAAATTCTTAAAAAAAAGAACGAACTTTTTAAAATAAAAAGTAAAAGTAATAAAAATATCTAAAATGTATTTGAAAAAGTTGTTCCACAATTTATTTAAAAAAACAGTTGCAATCTCATTTATAGTATTTTTTTTTTATTTTTGCGTTTTTTCAGTTTTATGAACGATAAAAGGTTTATTTTTCAAAAATATCCAATATGTTATCAGATAATGAATTCAGTAAGTTGTCGACGTTTTTATTTGATATAATATAATCACAATGCCAAAAATAAAAATAACTTGACGGTGTAAAAAAAAATTTTAAATTATAAAATATAACAACATATTTTAATTCGTTATATTAATTTAATTTTTTCTTTGAAACTCGTATGATGTACGTATGTATGTAAACTAGTGGTATTCTGATAGTTGTCTTTTTAAAAATTTCTTAACTTTTGCATTTACTTATCTGTATTGCGGTTGGACCAGAAGATAGGTTTTGGTTCAATATAACCCGTATATTTCTGATATAGAAACACAATGGAATTTCAGCTACAATTAATTAAAAAAATACGAATCCGGTAATTCATATTCAGCGTGTTAAGAAAACAGATGGATTTAAAAAAAAACATTTTTTATTTAAATCTGCGTTTACTGAGTAAGACAGAGAACTAAATATGAAAAATTACGATAAATTAAAAAAAAGCTTTTAAATCTCTTTATAAACAAACAGACGGCTTTGCTCAAAAAATTCCTAAAGAAGAGCACCGAAGGTGTTCAAAATATCGAATAAAAATAATACATGAAAATGGTAAACAATAATTAATAAAACAAAAAGAAAGAAGTTTTATTTTCAATAGTATTACCTAGAGCCTAATTAATAAAAAACCATATATACAACTAAGATCGAATAAATCAAGATATTCTTATATTACGATAAAATCGCAAACAGAAAGCTTTTTGCTCTCAAATCCAACCCATAATTTGGTTTATTTTCGTAATATTTTACTATTAATCCGCGTCCAATTCCGTAGTGCGTGCTATCGACAATGCGATATTCCGCAAAAACGATGATTTTTTAGGTGTTTTTAATGAATGTAAGACCAGTTTATTTTATATGAATATAAAGAAATCAATTTTTTATCTCGTAAGATCTTAACTTGTCATTTTGTATGTGTTGAATTGGGGAAAATACGAAAATATGCAAAAAAAAAAAAAAAATACAAATATGTATGCATATGTGACGCACACAATAGAAAGGGACCTAAGGGTAAAAACCGGTTTTGTTCAGGAGAGCCATTTTAAAGATTTAAATACGTGTATCTTTGGTGTACTTCAATTTCATAAAACGCGCACATATCTGGGAACACTTTTGGGGCATGGGATCGGTTTCATTCGATGCTCAGATGTTGTCCACATCAAAAAAAAGTGAAAATTGATTTTTTTTACCCTTTCTATATGCGCTGTCGCATATACTATTTTTGGACATTTTCCCCAAACATTCCCATCTAAAAATCCAAAGTTCATATGTATGTATACGATATGAACTGATTGTTTGAAAAATATTTGATGAATTGCGAACTATTCTTAGAATACATTTTAATTAAGCCCACATTAAATTATTCAATTGGATAATGCAATCTAGAAGCTAAATATAAATTTGTGGAAAGTAGGTATTTGCAATACTTTTATTCAAAATACAAATGCATTTTAAATTTTTATTCCAAATACAAAATAGTTTTTAATAAAAGTTTAATTTTCACAATGGAAATGATATTTTTTAAGTTTTTTTACTCCATAATTTTGCTTTTTTTTTAATCAATATTGAATCATAAAATTTTCCTGATGTTCGCATATTTTTAAGAATTTTTAGCATTTAGAGGGTTATTCAAGATTTTTGGCTGCCGATTGCCAATTATATGATTTTTTAAATAAATTTTGGGAATAATTTCCAATATTGCAGTTGCAATTTTTAGATTATGCGCTATTTTCGCGGGGTTTTAAATTTTTTAGTTTCTTTGCGAATTACATTTTGGAGCTTGATATCAAATTAAATTCTTACATCAAACTTTTGTTTTTATTTTATAGAAAAATGGCAATTAATTGAAGTGCTTTTGAAGATTAACTCACTGATGTTACAGAATGAAAGAAACATTTCTTATCAAATTCTAGCCGGGAAGAGATTTTTCTGCTTTGTTATGTGTTACTAAGTATCCAAACAACATTTTAAACGCGTAAACTACTATGAAAAATACAACTGCTCTGTGGTGTACAAGAAGCGCTTGGGACTACCAACCAATAGGTTGTGGGATTGAATCCCAACGCAACTTTTTCAAAAATTTTTTAAAAGTAAAATTATTTCGAATACCATTTTTTTGCTCATATTTTAGTTGTTAATGGACCGACTTCAATTATTTTCAGTCTAAACCTTCGTAGAACTCCATACAAGAGATCTTGACCGTAGGACAGTCGGGGCCATAAAAAAACAACAGAATAGGAAATATAACAAAAAAAATCTTTTGGCTATATCTCATTAATTATTGGACCGAGTTTTGTTATTTTCAAACCGAACAATTTTATGAAAAATTCCAAGAGAATGGTATAAAATTTATGTCTATGTTGTGTTTTCGCCTTAATTCTAAATACACCAAAATGTAGCAGACGGACAGACGGACATCGCTCATTCGACTTCTCTATCTATAAGGATCCAGAATATATATACTTTTTAGGGTCTTAAATGAATAATGAAGAAATTACATACGGAATGACAAACCTCTTTCCATTTTTTGGTGAAGGGTATAAAAATACTCAAAAAATAACAAACCGGCGAGTATGGTGGCCACCATTTAGCAAAACGAGCAAGTATGTATTGGGCGTTGTCGTGTTGGAAAGTCCACGGCAATAAAATTCAAACAATGGAAACCCCTTTTCTAGAACACCCTGATATGTTTTAACGTTCATAGTGGAATTTAAAATTGGAGCTCACAGGTGCCATAGTAAGAAATCGCACCCCACACCATAATTCCGCCGACCCGACTGTGTAATCGATCTAAATGGTGAGTCTCCTTCCTCAAATCGTGAAAATAATAATTGTTGCCACCAGGGCCCTCCAAATTATACTTATCGTCAGAAAAAACAAAGCGATTCCACTCGTTGTTCCATCATGTTATATCTGCAAAATTTCAAGCGCGATTGTTTCCATACAGAGTTAAGTGGTGGGTTTTCCTTTCATTTGAGTCGTTTGAGGTGATTTGTTCCTGAAATAACACGCCGTACAGTGGTCTTGCAAGCATGGACACTTACTTTAGCCTTAAATTTGTCTACAGAAACGTACGAATTTGAAGCTTCTCTCAAATTAGCACTCTTATCTGCGTCAGAGAGCACACTACTTACACGGTGTTTCGGCGTATATCCGATTGAAGTTGGAAATGAATAAAAACAAGAAATATATAATATATATAAAAGAACGAATTCTCTATTTTTATTTCCAGAAATTTCTCTTGAAGAATGCGTAAAAAGCTAGGAAAATATAAATTGTTGAACACGGTGTTTTTGATGGTGTCCGAAGAGGCATTAAAACTATGTATGTAGATAAATTTTCTTACATATTTGTGGCCAACAATAAGTAAACACCGTTAACGCTTATATAAATACATATGCATATATATATATATATATATATATATATATATATATATATATATATATATATATATATATAAGATAAGTTTTAATACACTTAGAGAAAAGCTAAAAACCGTAAATAATTCAGCTTGTGTTTGAACACATGGCCTTTCATGTATTTCCATAGTACGTCTCGTTTCGAATAAAATTAGATACCTACTTTTCTGATTTTAGCAATTTTTTTTTTGATATTTCAGTTACAGAAAGCCAAAATCTCTATATGTTTTGTTTTTAAGCTATTGCATAGCTTTTATCGCGGGCTTTGAGCAAGGCGACCGCATCAAGAAATTCCGTAACAAAAAAAACCCAACACTAAGTTTGTTTCTTAAATCTTTTTAAGTATTTGAATCGCCTAGCGTATGTTAACCCCTAAAGTATGCTATTGATTTCATTAACACAGTATTGCCAGAACAGATTTTTACATGTAGGAAAACACAAAATGGTGTACTTACGAGCAATCGTGGTTGACAAAAAATTATATACACAAACAAAAACACTTTGACGACTCTTCCTAGGCTGGGGTATAACTCGTCGTGGTCTAGGGTTCGCCAACGAAAATTTATTTGATGTTGGAATCAAGAGAGAAAGAAAACGCTTTATCAAATATAATTCAAGTATTTATTATGGATTAACTACACTAAAAAATCAAGTACAATTCGTAGGCTTATATTTAATGCTAAGCGAACAGCTTGTTAAGAGCGTGGTGGCAGCGTTGCGGATGTAGATCGGACGTAGAGCGCCCTCGTATCTACAACCAGCGCGTGAGACACGCAGCGTGAGTAATAAATAGAGCAAAAGGCCGATTGCAGATCGGACGTAGAGCCCTCTCGTATCTACAACCAGCGCGTGAGATACGCAACGCGAGTAATAAAGAGAGCAAAAGGCCGATTGCATATCGGACGTAGAGCGCCCTCGTATCTACAACCAGCGCGTGAGACACGCAACGCGAGAAACCAATGACTGTTGTTAGACCGAAATCTCGTTCGGGCACACAAGAGTGTGTACTGGTAGTGCTACTTAAGGCAGTTGAATGTTTACTTTCAAGGCAAGACAATATTAGAGGATGTAGAGCAACCGTCCAACTTTATGGTCTTACCTCGTCGGCAGCCAAACACAGACTGACTCTTTTCTTACTGCCGTTCCTCCTTATATACTAAATTCTGCTACACTTATTAGTTGCGATAAAAAGGTAACTTACTAAAATTTTTGCTGTATTTTAGTGTAAACTTAATTATGCTAATACTCATTCACAACTATAAGCGGTATTTTCCAGATATTTAGAGGATATCAAATCTCAAACTTATGTTTTTTATTTTATTTACCATAAACCTATAGTTTCAATGATAAAAATTACTGAATAACCTACATGTATTGTAAGATAATGAAAATATTTTAAAAGATATTAACTTCTCATTTATTCAATAAAAAATTTGTTTTCTTATGGGTCACCACGCTCAAAAAGTGTTACTTGAATTAATATCAAAGAAAAAACTTGAATTAATATTAAAAAAATACTGCATAAATAAAAAATAAATAAATAATTATAATTGCATAAGTTGATAAAAATGCTATACAATAGCTTTGCCGCGGCAGTCCGCGAGTGCCACTCGTCTTTTTTATGTATTTGTTCGTCGTTGGGTTGGTTGAAAACCCAATTTGTTTGAAAAAGATAAAAAAATTATATTTTTACTTGTACATCAAACTGAAACTGCAACGTGCTGTTCAAGTGAAACAAAAAAATGGCATGCCTTTCAAAACAAATTTAAACAAAAGCAGCAAACAGAAATAACGGTATTTTTTTCAGTGAACAAAATTTGATGGCGAAAATAAAACAGCAACAACAAGTTCAACAAAGTTAAGAGTATTGATAGATATGCAAATTACAATAAAAATAAGACGGGGTTCACACGGGGCAATTTTTGTTGCGGAACTTTTAATTCAGCTGGGAGAAAGACAGAAAAACTGTATGGCTTTCTCTGTTTTTGTCTTGGCTGAATTAAAAGTTGCTCAACAAATATTGCTCTGTGTGAACCCCGTCTAAGCGAGTGTGCTATTTAAGTGAAACGCAGTGTATGAAAGGCTGTTTTGAATAATCCTTCTACAGCCCTTCTGTGGATCTCTCGCTAATGCACAACGCTAACCTGTTTCGGAATTAACTAGAGGGCGTTGTAGGATCTTTTTGTATTGCTCTCTTAATCAATGAAACTTCATGAAGTGATGTTTTACGAGGGAGGACGTCCTCTGCAATGTACTGGTGATAAGCGACCTGTCCGCAAAACCGGCTTATTTAAGCCGGGAAATCACAGATCGATTTATTAAATATTTTTTGCTCGTCTAATGCCTTGATAGGCCAGACCTGCAATCAATAATAATTTTATTTTTAAATTGTTTTGAGTACTTGTACATGCCATCGAAATTATTTAAACATTATCTGTAACAATTTTATTGTTATGCACCACTTTTCTGTTTTTCGATACATAAAATGCGTTTGTAATTGGTACCGTTAAAACGCATTCCAAAAATACAGCAGCATGGCAAGGTTTTTGAAACTTCTATAAGGCGGGTGCCATTGTTTTGTCCGACTTGGTTCCCAACTTTTTTTAAATTTTAAAAATATATTTAGAGAACAATTATTTATTTATCTAATGTTAATTTTAAAATAACGATAATACAAAAACTATTTATAATACCTTCAAAAAAGATTGTTTTAATAAGAAAAATGCAGATTTCTAGAATGTGTACTTTGGGGTGCTTTAGTTATGGCTATAAAATTACTGAAACAAATATTTTCATTCACATTTTTTAAAATGAAGCTTCTGTTTATGTAAGCCTTATATATTCGGAGGTGCCAAATCTTTGGTGAAGGATAACCAAAGTGTGCTGTATAACAAGGCCCAATCATAATATGCATAAGCTAGCTTAAGCCAGTTTAAGCAACTGATAAACTATAATGCACTTAAGGAAACTTTTCGTTAAGTTTTACAAACTGTCGTTTGCTTAAGCAAAGTACGAAACTGATCGCATATTCCGTATGGAACCAGCTGTTTGTAAACTTTTTGTATGTACATAAAAACTTTTCATGTATAAAAAATGGAATGTGGGGTCGAGAATATGTCTTTATTTAATATATTAGAAAATTTTGAATAAGTTGTTTGCCCATTTTTAATTAAAAAACATAAGAATTACAACATTTGTTTTTTGCTTTGAAATGATTGCTGACAATCACAGTATTGCAAAAAATGTAAATGGTAGATTACTATATACTTATGTGGGTAAAAAAGTTATGCCAAAAAGTTCTATAAAAGATAAATTTAATGTTAAATTAAATTTGAAATACTCGCAAAGTATTCTATTGTGTCCAATTTGTTTTAATTGACTGTCATAATACTATTTTGATACGTTGATTTTTCATTGTGTATTATGTTAGTTGTTTTTTGCTTACAAATTCGAAAAAAAATTTGTTTTCTATATTATTTTATTAAAGATTTCCAAAAACTTTTATTTATTGAAAGGTTTTAGCTATATACATGAATTTCACCAAGCTAATCCCAAATCATCAGTAGACTTTAAACCATATTCTTGAATTCATATCGAATATAATTTGTTTGTTTGGTTTTTTGAATAAGCTTCAAAGTCTACTATGCTTATACTTTTGTAATTTTTGAAACTCTCGAGTTTTTAAACGCTTTTGTAAAAGATGAGAGATTTGAAACTTAAAGAATATTGTTTAAGGTCTACTGATGATTTGGCATTAGCTACCAATGAAATGCATAAATAGAGTAAATAGAGTAGCTAAAGAACCCTCAATAAACAAAAGTTTTTTAAAAATTTTTGAAAAAATTATCGAGGCAATCTCGATTAAAAAAATATAAAAAATAATTAATGTGCTGTTTATAGAATTCAAGCAATAGACTTGAATAGAAAATATGTGTGGAAACCAATTTAGATAAGAGGTTTGAAACTTTTCAAGAATATAGTTTAAGGTGTACTGATGATTTGGCATTGAGCGCAAGATGTTGCTGTTGAGCTCAACAGTTGTGAAACTGTTGCCAACTGCTGAGCCCAATAGTTACGTCTTATAAACGGTTTGATGAATAATTGGGAAATGAACAGCTGATTAATGTAAACAATTGAAAAGAAAAGTGCTGCAAAATAAATATAAACATATTATAAATGCGATTTCCAATGCTATTGTCAGCAGTAGCAGGCGAGGAATTTTTCATTTTTATTTTAAAATCTGCACCACAAATGAAACGCTGAAATAAAATGATAAAAAGTCGTTAAGCAGCTCTGGGCTGAAGAACAGCTCTCGCGTCATCGTAATTATTTTTTAAGTGCGGTCAGGCTTGCGTGTGTTGCTTGGCCTTCGACAGTTTTTGTCTCGCTCGCACTGGTTGACTAAATTGCCAACCGTCTCATGTTCTTCTTTTGTGGAATTTCGTTGACGGCAACGTTGCTACTTCCTATGTGAAGGCATAGGTAGGGTATAGTCAGTCGCAAAAACATTTTTAAAATACCGTTAATAACATCATGGACATAGTTACCGGCGCCATTTTTTGCAACCATATTCTGCAAATATTCTACAAAGTAAATTTACACAAATAAATAAATAAAATGATAAACTTGCGCCGATCGTATTTATATTTCAACCTTACGTTGAACTAAATATATAATTAAAATAAATAGACACTATATAATAAGCCTATGTATATTTAATAAAATTAGTATTTTTATTTTATTTATTTTCGTTACTTAATCGCATTTGTAATGCAAAATTTAGCATATTAATTTGCAGCCGCCACCTAACAAAGCAGCGTTGCATTAGAATATAAAAGCGTATAACTCTCTTGATCAGCTCTGCAGGATAAACACAAACTGTTGACTATAAGTAGCGAAAAACTTTGTGATGGAAAAATGGTAGCAAATACTCAACTTATGTGTGGAGCGGAACTACTCAACTCTGCGTTTCTAACTCAAACAACTTTTGCGCAACAGTTACGTCTTGTGAACATGACCATTACCAATAACGAAATGCATGTATATATGTATATAGACTAGCTAAAAAACCTCAACAAACAAACGTTTTTAAAAATTTTTATGATATTTAATACATTTAACTAATTTTGTATTTTTGTGTAATTAATTTTAGATTTTGACAATTATTTTTTAAAAAAAATGTTGAATAAGTTTTTTATTGTTTTGTAAAAACAACAATTGTTTTCATTAATTTTATTTACATATATCCCTGAAGAAGCTTTCCATTGAGAAATCGAAATATTGGATAATATATATAAGTTAAAAACAACCAATAATACCTCCCACAATACAAATAAGCCCCGTATTCTTTTTCGGGTCATAATTTGTATAAATACAAATTTGAAATCACATTCCACACTAATGATGGAAATGTAGCGACTCCCGTAAAACAATGTTGTGTCTTTTCTGCCGTGTAAGTTGAAATTAATTGATGTTAATTTATTCCTAGTACCCTTGGAATATTATCTCATATCCAATTCTTTCTACAAAAATGTTACGAACTTTAGCCAAAATAATAATCACTTTGGATAAAAAATATCATTAATATTTATATAGTTGACCTTAAGCTTGAAGAAGCTATTTAATAAAATATAAATAAAAATGTCGAAAAATTATAATACTTGTTTTTGATTGTTCAAAAATTTAGGCTTACAATCCCGGGTAATAGAGGTAATTACTGTAAATCGATGCAAAAAAAAATTTTTTCCGGATAGTTGATGTTGCGGTTAATCGAATGACATTGCATCGTGGGTTATATCCGTGACAGAATAATTAATGGGGCTTGGTCCGCTTTTATTATATTCTATAATAGTTGGGAATCTAGCTAATCTATGTTGTAAGGCTTCTTATTGGACGTTTTTTTGATTGATAAATAAATAATATATTTTTCATGTCGAATTCTTTTTGTTCTTTTTTCAGTCAATGGCGAACGTGAGTGGTTAAACTGCAGGAACTCATCTAAAGATGATATTCACAAATGGATAGAATTTTTGAAGACACAAAATGGTCCATCAAGTTCCATACGATTACGTAAAATGTGGCATACAGATGTGCCATCTATTCAAAGTCCTTGGACACCTTTTATGCTGCGCGCACATGATAATAATTCAATAATTTATCCCTACTCCGAACTGTCGCGTCCTTTGGACACACAACCTTCAGCAACAGAAACATTAATTAAATTATTTAAAAAACAGCTTCATCTAACAGAAGGAAAATCTGACAATGTAATTTTTAATTCAAAGCGGTCTGAATAAATATCCTTCTTTTCCAATTTAGGTTTGCGCACATTTATAAATGCAGTAAAAAAAAACACAATTTGACCGCATACGTTCCTTGAAAGTTTTTTTATGCAAACAATCGACATTGCTTCCGCACTTAGCTGACACTACGGTAGTATTTATTTACAATATATTACAGATAAGTTTTACGTTTACTGCATTTATAAATGTACTCTTTCTTATAGATGAAAAGTAAATACATCTTTAATAGTCGATTACACAAATTTGAGAAATTCTCTAAGGTTATCGTTTAAAAATTTGTTTCTTATATTTTTTAGTTTAATAAAGACTACAGAAAAAATACGATTCGTTTTAATATTTGATAGCTGGAAAAATAAATGAGTTAAATAAATCCTTCGATAAAGATTGAGCCAAAAACATAATTTTCATACCGACACACTGAAATGTGTGTGTTTTATTTAGATATATTCTTAAGACTAACACGAGATTGTTTATTTTTAAGCAATAAATACGTTTTATGTGATAAAGACTCACCTTGAACGATATATATATTAACTCCCTTCCTTCTTAAAACAAAGTGTCCTCACTTTGTATGTCGAGTGTTATTACACGCTCTTCTTGTATGTTGTTTAAATCGATTTGATAGTCGTTAAACCTTTTTTGTCTTCTTTCCCATTTGCTTTTGTTGGTAACCCTTGGTGTCGGCCTCAGGCCAGGGTGAGTCGAATGATACTGTGTAAAAGATTAATCCGGTGAATCAACCAGGACGAGCTAATACGCAAGCTACTGACAGCAAACGTAGTACAGGAGGGGACAAGGGGAGACCCGAGTCCACCAAATGTCAAAAACAAGCCGGAGGGGGCAAAGGGAAACCTGAGCCCGTCAAAAGTAATCCTACGGCACCTAAAAAGTGCCCCATAAATAAACCACCGCCTGGTGGTGCTATAAAACTCGGCAGCGGAGTGCCTCTGGACTTTAGACCAGGCACCTCAAAATCTGTTATGGCCCAGTTCTCCAAAAGGTGACCAAAACCCCCGTTTGGGAGCTATCATCAAACAGACAACAGTAAACCCAGTGCCTATTGTGAGAATGGGTACTGCGACCACGAAGTCGGGTTTCACGGACTCACACGCCCCCCGCCAGTAAAGAAGCTGCGACCACGAAGTCGTGTTCCAACGCAGCGCATCACGCTACCCAAGGCATACCCCAAATGCACATGACACCCGCAAGAAGGGCCTTCACTCAACGGCTTCCCGCCGTTGCAGGTAGGCAATGGGTCAGCTGAGTCCCTCACACTGGAAGAACGGGCAAAATTAAAATGGGATCAAAATCTTTCTGGCAAACTGCATAGAACCCCCCTCCGCCTACGGACGCGTCTAAAGGCTGGTATTGTGTTCAATTTTCCACGCGGAATGCTGTTAAAATGCCTGCATAAAAAATATGTGTGGAAAAATGTTGCCCGGGTAGTACTGTGTTTTCTTGTGGAAAAACATGAAATGTTTCTGGCAACATTTTATCACAGCTGTGAAATGAAGCAAATGGCCTTTATTTCATATGGAACTTTGACAGCAGATCTAAATAAATATGGACTAATCTAAAATAAATACATATAAATAAAAATAATAAATGGCAAATATTGAAAAAGAAAAGTTTAGTGAAGTGGAGAAGAGAACTTATTTTAGGCGTCAACACCACATTTTAAATGTTAAAATTTCCAATTTTTCACAAATTTGAACAGAGTACAGAGCTTAAAAGGAACGTTCAGAGGAGGAGGTTCAGATGCAGAGCCAATAACCCAACGTAAAACGTCACCTATGAACAGATCATTCAGCGAGGCGTCGAAAGGCTATCTTGTACAAGCTGTCATCGACAGAAGTGACGCTTATGGCTCTGTCGGAGGGTGAAGCTAATAGCTTTCTCGGATGAGCGATCAATCTCTTTGTATAAGAAGGCGATCGCAAATCTGGAAGGGCTATGGGAGGGAGCTAGGCTCGACGTGGTACCTATTAATGAGGTGCCTCGGCGACTTGGAGCCTCTGCTGGTATCCCAGACGAGCCATCGAAACCCGAAGAAATTCTGGAAATCCTACAGGATCACCGTGGTCCTGAACCAAGAATCCTTGGCGTCGCACAGTGGCTGAAAATCGTTTTTCATTTGCCAAAATTCTGTAACTTTTGAACCGATCAAAATGTTGAAGTAATTTTTATTTTATTGGATAGATATTTAGTTCAGCTTGACTCAGTTTAAATTTAATTAAAAAATTGATTGAGGACTTTTTAAGGAATTCTAGGTCAAAGTTGAACTTTTGAATTTTTTTAACTTTTAGAGTGAAATATGGGTTTATTATTTTTTATTTATTAAAAAATTGAATATTTGGAAATTTATAATAATTATAAATAATTTTTGTAATAATGGATTTTTTTAATGTTACACTTAAAAAAAATTTTACACTGAAAAAAATGGTAAAATCAACTGGAGATTTTGCTATTACAGAAAAATTAAAAATTTTTTGATGACAAATTTGCAAATTTGTTTACACTCAAAGAATAGTTACACTTAAAAAAAACGTTAATAATATTATCTAAAAATATTGCTATTACTACAGAAAAATTTATAATTTTTTGCTGTCAAATTTGATAATTTTAAAAACATTTAAAAAATAAAAACTGCAATAAATTTTAATAGCATTTGCAACAATGGTAGGTTCTGTTTATTATTATTTTTTACTAATACTATGTTTTTCGTACTTAAATAACAATGAAAGGCAATTATAATTATTATTCATTTGACTCAAATATTGATTGCAAATATTCCATATTTTGTTCTGTGCTATCTCTGTTCTTTAGTAGTTTTTTGGCTTCTTCATCTAAATCCCGATGTTCCACTTTCCATTGATTTCGAATACTGGAGATAAACGGATCTGACGTTGCCAATAATATATTAAATAGATATTCATTTGTTGTTTGCTCTCTATAAAATATGTAATCCTTGTTCGTTTTTTCCTGAGCCTCCTCTGATAGATCTCCAAGTGGCACCAAATGATATTTAATGACAACTTCGCCATGATAAAGGATTTTGTGAACTGTTGCAGACATATTTCTCCATGGGTAGTTGGTTGTATATATTTTTGCAGTTTCCTTAGCCTAATCTCCAAATTTTCTAGAGTCAATTTCTTCATTGCACGCAAGTACTTCTAGGATTATTTTAAATCTGAAAATAAGGTTTAAATCCACTCCTGTTATTTCAGATGCTGTTTCTGGATCTGAAAAGAATCTTCTTGCGATATTGCCATCATTTGTATTGCCTGACCCTTGTTTTGGCTGATCTATAATCAATCCAAATTTGCGATATTCATCTTGAACATGTTTCTTTTTTGAACTTCTTAACTCTTTGTTGGTTTCGTTGTTTCTTATTGATCCTGAAGACCCGAAATCCAAATCATAACTGATTTTTAGTATGTGTTCCATAAGTCGTATTCTTGCATGTAGTGGTGATAATCCAAATTCATATGTTTTAACAACTTTTTCAATGATATCCACTTTTGTTAATTGGTTCTGTGATGTAGGAAAGATTCTTTTATATTTGTACAACCAATTGCACCGTTAATATCTTTAAGTTTCCGCCTCTTAGATTTATCGCTGCAGTTGTCCAATGATTTGTGTGGTCTCTCAGCCTTATCTTGCTTTGCTGTTTCTGCAGCGACAGTAAGTTGGCCTTCTAACCAGTTTGCACTTTTTATATAAAAGTTTTGTTTACTGTTGCGAACTTCTTTGTAGCGTTTTTTAGTGCTTTGACGAAATTATATAATTGCTCTTGCATTTCGGTGCTACACGAATTAATTTTATTTTAACGTAACTAAGAACATCTTCCTGGTTTTTGTCTCTAAAATACTCTTCCGCCAGTTCTTTATAACTGAAGCTCTCCATATTTTTCTGAATATTTTTATTTGCGTCTGTTATGTTTTACCCGTACACCTAGAGGATTAACTTATTACTGAGTAATCCCTTATCGAATCCGTAGTTTTATACATTTTTAGATACATGTTATTCACACATTGATCTTTAATTTCATAGCAGGTAGTGCTTAAATTGCACAAAACTGTACATGTTGTCCAGACCTTAATATCGGGTAAAACTGATTAGTATCTCGCCAATATTTGTTGTTGGGTAGTTTTTTTTATCTTTAGTGGTTTAATGTCCCGATTATTGTTATAAAATTGCTTATGACTTTGGTTGACCCTAGCATTTGATAACAGGTAAATTTAGAAAGAGATCATATGTTTACTGTAGAATTTTGTGATAATTTTATTACCAATTTTTGGCTGATCAAAACAAAGCCATTAAACCCTTTCGCAGGTATTATATTTAATTTTTTTAGTTTTACGTAGTCTAAAGTAAAAAAACATAAGCTTTTAGGCAAAAAAGTGAAAATTATATACACCATTGTATACGAATACTTTGGAGTAATTTCATTAAAATGAAAAAAGTGTTCTACACACGGCTCGTCACGGGTGCAAAAGTATATATAGCGGTAAAGAGGACACTTTCTCCGGGTGGTATACATTTCTTGTTCCCCTTTGTTCCCTAGAAGTTCTATTCCACTAAAGTTTAAATTTGAGAAAAATATAGTAGTTTCATAAATATTCCGTAACGCCCTTAATATTAAACGCTAGAGCTCTGACCACTTACAACAACTAAAGACTATAATCCTACCAACATTATAAAAAAGACCGCAGGCCAATATCGATGATAGCTTGCGAGTAGTAACCATTTATTTTTTATAAAAAACAAAAGAGAAACACCTTTTTCTGAAATTAAAAAAAAACGTTGAGTTTGACAGCATGCCACGCTCACAATTATCAATAGTTTAACCTAATTTTTTGGCTACCTCAATCTGGATATATTAGCTGCAAAAGGGCGTAAAAATTTTAAAAATCGGTGACAAAAAAAAAAAGACTTGGCCAATGAAAAACGATTTTCAGCCACTGTGCGTCGTTGAAGAAGAAACAAGGGAAGATAAATTACGGATTCGATATCATCTTTCTGAGTGTCTACAGAGGCGTCGGCAGGGAAGCTCGGGATCCGGATGTTGGAGATGCAGCTTCAGACGCTATATCGGTAGACGAAACTGTCAGTTCGGCCTCGCAAGGGGATACCATATGAGGTAGTTGACGGGTACGTTTTCCTGGACTCGGACCTTCAGAACGCCAACGTCACAGCTAAACCGGACGATGATGACAAACGTTACACAGGTTAACCTTCACCACTCTAAAGCAGCATCCGCTGCTATGCTCTTCCGCCGAGCAGAGAAAGGGGAGGAGCTCGTCCTAGTCCAAGAACCCCGGCTTCACCAAGGTAGGGTTTGCGGACTTAATAGGAAAGGCTACAGGCTACTTTATGCTAGTGGTCAAGGTAATACCAGAGCATGCATAGTGTCCAAAAGCAATCTTTACATCTCCATTCTATCTGATTACAGCGATGAAGACACACTGACTGCAGTTTTGGAGACGGACACGGGTACTATTATGGTCATCTCCAGCTACATGGCATATAAACTCAAATCTCCGAACGAAAAGATTTGCAAAACAGTCAGAATGGCGAACTTAATAAATTGGCCATTCATCTTTAGAGCGGACGCAAACACGCATCATGTCGTTTGGGGAACCTTGAACATAAACGAAAGTTGTGAGTCTTACTTGATTTCATTCTTTGCCATAATTTAGATGTCTCAAATCTCGGGTCAAAACCCATTTTTATTGTAGCACATAGAAGGAAGGTTCTAGATATTACATTAGTTAGCGATATGCACTCAAATATGATCAAACAATGGAGGATCTCCAACGACTGTTCTTTCTCTGATCACGGATATATCGAATTTAAAATAGAAATTCTACTGGCCCGTTCAGGGCCCATAATAAACAGGAAAAAGACAAACTGTGTTTAAAAACAGCTTCCCCTGAATTTATCCCACAACCACCTGTCATAAACGATAGGCACGACATTGATATTGCGGTTGATACCCTGAATAATGCTTTCAACTTAGCGACATCTGAAGCTTGCTGACCTAGTGTTTGCCGAGGTAGGAGTAAACCACCATGGTGGAACTCTGAAATAACAACTGCTCGTAAAGAGAGCCGTAGACTTTTCAATGAGTCCCAAAGACTAGGCAACTGGTCCGATTATAAGTCCTCCGTAAACAGATTCAAAATCTTGGTAAGAAACGCAAAGCGAAAAACCGGACCACCTGGCAGTAAGAGGGTACCTCAGAGACCAGCAAAATGCATAAATCTTAACCTTCATTCCTTCAGCTCTCACTTTCATCAAAAAATCTGATGGGAGTTGGACTAGCGGGCATGAGACCCTTGTGGCTCTGATGGACACGCACTTTCCCGGAGAATACAATCGTACAATAGCCCCGTTTTCCATACACAGGGAAAATTACAGCGGGTCCCGATGGCATTATACCTGGTGACCTCCAGCGGACTGCAGACCTGATTGTCCCATGGCTTTCTCGGATATACTCAGCACGCCTTGCATGGTCTAATATTACGAGGGCATGGACCAAATGCACCGTGGATTTCATACCCAAATGTGGAAAAACTACGCACTCAAACGCAAAGGATTTTAGACCTTCCTACAAAAAACACTGGAACGGTTAATTGATCTACACCTTAGATCGGTAATTAACTCGAACCTATTATCCACCTCTCAGCATGCCTATACAAAAGGCAAATCTGTTGAAAGGGCACTTTACTCGCTTTTTGGAAAAACTAAACAACAACGAATTTGCTCTGGCGGCCCACAGTGGGGCAAATTAGAAAAAAGGTTAATAAATCCGTATCTTTGAAACTTGCGATCCGATTAGAAAACAATGTATGTAGGAATCATAGAGAAGGACCTATGCCTTAAGGACTTGTTAATTTGAAACACCCTGTTGAAACATACGGTGAGCTATAGGATGTCAAAGCTGACTACCTCCTACATGTAAAACTTTAATGGCTTTATAGCTTTTACAAATATTATTTGATTTTAACAAATTTATGCTTTTTGTAAAGCTTTTTAATAGATAAAGAAAATACATTTTATTTTAAAGAAATATTTTTATGATGATGTTTATAAAAAAGAACTAATGCTACTAATATCAAATGAAAAGGGTTACAAACAATTAATAGAAAAGCCAACAAGAATTACTCCAAGCTCTCAAATGATTATTGATTTGGTATTCTCAAATGTTATAAATATTAAACATAAAATCGATTCAGAAACAGCAATAAGTCATCATGAGTCTATTATAGTAAGCTTTGAGTGGTTTCAAGAGAATATTAATACAAAACGAATCATAAAAGTTCTCAAATATAATATAAATCAATTATGTACTACAATGATTTTGGAAGGCTTATCTTATGAAAACAATATTCTTAATTTAGATGATAATGCAAAACAATTTGCAAATAAACTAATTGCAATACTTAATAAATATGTTAAAGAAAAACAATTTCAACATCATGATAGAAGTTGGAACAATAATGAAATTCGCGATAAAAAAGTTGTTAAAGAAAACCTAAGAAAGAAATCGCAACTAACAAAAAGCATTATAGATTGGCATTTATATAAAGTGGCTAGAAATGAATACAAAAACGCGTTAAGTAAAACGAAAAAACATATGTGCAAAATAGAATTTTACGGTGTAATGACAAAAACGAATTATGGTGTGAAATTAAAAATTTTGTATTAAAAAAAGAGAAGATGTATAAGATATTATATTACAAAATGAAAGAGGAACGGACAGTATATCGATTGCAGAAAAATTCAATAAGTTTTTTATAGACAGTGTACGGTTGATAAACAATACAATTCCTCTAATGCCGTATACAAACTTAATATTAAGAGTAACAACAAATAACTTTGAATTTTAACCTGTATCATTAAATGTTTTAAAACTTGCGCTGTGTAAAATGAAAAATAAAAAAGACTTCAACTTCATCAGTCCGAGCTTAATAATGGAGTGCTTAGGTGTTCTTGGTGGCGGTTTAGTGGCGATAACAAACATGTCATTCCAAGCAAGCGTATTTCCAAAAATTTGCAATTCAACAGTCGTAATAAAAAGTGCAAGGCACATTAAATAAGAAAATGAAAATAAAAGAAATATTGTTAACCTAATTAAAAGTGCATTAGCTAAGATTAATGGCTTGTTATTGCAAAAGAAAATTGAGATATATTATTATAAGCAAAATTTTGAAACTAAATTAAATAGAATTGAAACCAATAGATACGCACTTTGTGCATTTGTTATTTTTATACCCTTTACCAAAAATTTGGAAAGGGGATATATAGATTGGTCATTCCGTATGTAATTTCTTCATTATTCGTTTGAGACCCCATTAAGTATATATGTATATTCTGGATTCTTATGGATAGAGAAGTCGAATGCGCGATGTCCGTCTGCTATATTTTGGTGTAAGTAGAATTAAGGCCTCACACAATATAGAGACATAAATTTTATACCATTCTCTTGGAATTTTTCATAAAATTGTTCGGTTTGAAAATAACAAAACTCGGTCCAATAATTAATAATATATAGCCAAAAGACTTTTTTTTGTTATATTTCCTATTCTGTTGTTTTTTTATGGCCCCAACTGTCTTACAGTCAATTTTATGAAGCAGATCTCTTGTATGGAGTTCTGCGAAGTTTTAGACTGAAAATAATTGAAGTCGGTCCATTAACGAATAAAATATGAGCAAAAAAATGGCATTCGAAATAATTTTACTTTTAAAAATTTTTTTGATAAAGTTGCGTTGGGATTCATACCAACAACCTACTGGTTGGTAGTCACAAGTGCTTCTTATACACCACAGAGCAGTTGTAATTCTCTTAGAAGTTTACGCGTTGAAGTACATAATATATCTTATCTATATATCTGTGGTCACAATCAATAACCGCCTAAGTCGAGTTAAGTCAATGTGAGCTATGTATGCTATCATATTCCACTAACAAAACTTTATATTTACGTAAAATCCCCATTTCTCTAACGATGTTCTTTTAAAAGTTATTAATAAAAACATATAGACCTAGGTCGTAATGATGCTTTCATTTCTCTACATAAAAAGTGATTTTTCTCTAAAGTATAATTTTCGACTTAGGCTGTTATTGCTTGTGACCACAGATATATAAAAATGACCGTTTTTCTTTTGGTCGCTCTGGACACGGAAACCGCTCGATGGATTTTGATGAAATTTGGTGTGTGTGTTTCTTTTGGTGTGTAGCAGGTTATAGGCTATATTAGGTTTTGCTTGTACAAAGGGGCGTGGTACCGCCAACACAGCTCCAATTTTGAAATGGCTATATCTCACGAACCAATAGAGGTATGAAGATGAGATTTGGTACATGTGTTCGTCGTACAAGAAGAATTACTTTGTTTTGTAGAAAGTGGGCGGTGCCACGCCTCTTTTAAAAAAGTCGTTATGGCGGCCATAATAATGGACCGATTGTTATGAAATTTGCACAGTGTGGTACTGTCGACCGGGACTCTATCTTTGGATATATAAGGACATAATTAGATAAACAGGCGTGGCACCGCCCATACAAATCGCAATTTGAAACGGCCATATCTCACGAACCGGTAGCAGTATGAACATGGGATTTGGTACATATGTTGGTCGTATAAGGAGAATTACTTTGCTTTGTAGAAAGTGGGCGGTGCCACGCCCTTTTTAAAAAATCGCTAAGACGTCATAATAATTGGTCGATTGTAATGAAATTTTCACGCTGTGTTACAGTCGACCGTGATTGATATATCATTTAATGCTATGTTAGGCCATATTTAGCTATTAAGCAATTTTTCCCCCTTTTGACTAAATATTGTTTGTGTGGAAGATTCTTGCAGTACGTTTTCACTACAACTTCGCACATGTATTGTATACATAGAATAAGGGGATTAAAATTTGATTTAAGTTTAGTTTAAACGTACTATTAACATAGTTGGGATTATTGCCGGTAGGCGGTCGAAATATAAAACTACTTGCGTACGTTGATAACACTATTTTTCTGTGTGCAATTTTATTAGAAGTTTAACTGCAACGAACTGCAGTTTTGTTAAAATACTGTGAATTATTATTATAAAAAAAATACGTATAGAATAGAACTTTACATGTAAAAAATAAATGTCGTGTTTTTTGGCACAATCTAAATTAGAAACTTCTAGGCAGTGTTAACAAGTGTGTGCGTTCCTTATGTTGATCGAACCTTACTTAAATTTCAATAATTGGTTTTGTAAAAAAATATTGAGACAATTAATTGAATCTTTTGTCCAGGTTTTGTGAATATACAGTGAATTTTTCTGTGGCACCATCGATATAACTCAAAACATATCTCTCTATGTATAAACAAAACGTAGTTTGCATAGTTTAATGGATTTCACATTAATGGATTTCACAATAATTTGTCCTTGGTAAAGGTTATTACATTTACAGTACAAATTGAAACACCTGTCGTTAACGTTTAATATCACGATAAAAACATGTTACCTTTGCAGAATAAATGTACTTTTAACATAACAACTTATTTGATTTGCAGTGCAAGCGTACTGTTAAGTTAATTTGGTTTCTTAACGGTAGGTGGCGCTCTGTGCGATCACTATGTAGAATGTTCTTAGCATAGCCTCATTAATTTACGATAGGTGGTATTAAAAAATTTAGGTGCGTGCATTGATTAATTACATTTTTTACGGTTTCCTCACAATTTAATGACGTTTTTCGTGAGACTACAGTTAAACTTTTAAGTGATTTTTGTAAAATTTTGAAAATTTGAAATTTATAACGTTAAAAAGTGTGCACAAATACAGTGAATTTCGACAATTTTGGCTAAACTAAAAAGGTAAACACTAAATTTCGGAATAAGAAATATTAAATATTTTAGCTATTAATACTTTAACATTTAAGATCAATAATTAGAAACAATGCCGCCACAACGTAGTAGCATTGGTCGACGTACGCGAGCATCCAATCGCCACGCGGGTAGAAGAAGAGCTGAAAGCGATGAGCAGCACACACAACGAATCGAGATGGAGCGACATCGAATTTCAAGATCACGTCTTAATCTTACACCAGAAGATAGAGAGGCACTCAATACTGCCGATCGATTAAGAATGCGACGCAATCGGGCTGTTCAACATCGATCAGATGTAAGTCATGCGACTTTTACAGGAACACTACACCGTGCTGCGTTCGAGTATAATAACACAACCGATTATAGCTTGCATAGGTCTGTGAATATTGGCACAATGAATAAAGTATGCCAACATTGCAAAGCTTTCAAATTCAACAATGAAACACAAGGAATGTGCTGTGCAAATGGAAAAATAAAATTACCAGCATTAAATTCCCCCCCGAACCATTGCGCTCATTGGTTTCCGGAACAACCACACAATCAAAGCATTTCTTGACGAATATTCAGAACTACAATTCGTGTTTTCAAATGACTTCGTTTGGTGCAACGAATATAATCAGAGACAACTATATGCCTACTTTTAAGGTAATTTTTTTACATGGTATAACGAATAACGATATCAACACCTATGTGATGTGGGGTAACATCATATAATTTTACATATACATTACAGGTTCAAGGTCAGATTTACCATCAAGCCGGATCATTGCTGCCATTCGCGGATGCAAACTACCGTTTTCTGCAAATTTACTTCATTGGCAACTCAATTGATGAAGTAAATCAGCGTTGTCAGATTGGTTCCAATACAAGAAGAAGAATACTCGAACAACTTCAAAATTTATTTCATCAACAAAACGAATTAATTCGATTGCTTCAAACAGCCCTAGATCGAATGCCGTCAGATGATCATAAAATTGCTATTCGAGCTGACAAAACACCGGCTGGGGAACACTTGAGAAGATACAACTCACCGACAATTGACGAAGTTGCTATAGTAATAGTTGGAGAAGAATTACAATCACGCGATATTGTACTTCAACGCAGGAATGCTCAACTTCAACGAGTCTCCGAAACACATCGTTCTTATGATGCTTTGCAATACCCGATTTTGTTCTGGCAAGGGGAAGATGGCTACCATTTTAACATCAAAATGATTAACCCTTCAAATGGTAACTAAACTTATTTCTCAAAAAAAATATCTCACAGCGATCCAAATTTATAATTCTTTTAACCGCAGGCGAGGAAACAAACAAAAAAGTAAGCGCGATAATTATTACGCATATAGATTAATGATACGCGATAATGAAGACAACCACATCCTGAAATGTCGAAGACTTTTCCAACAATATGCAGTCGATATGTAGCGAAGATTGAGACTGAACGTTTAAATTTTATTAGATTCAACCAGAAAAAGCTTCGGTCTGAAGAGTACATACATCTGCGCGATGCAATAAATAATGATGCAAATGTTAATGACATTGGAAGAATGACAATATTACCAGCAACATATACTGGAAGTCCGTGGCATATGCATGAATACGCACAGGATGCAATGTCGTACGTACGTCATTACGGCCGCCCTGATTTATTTATTACATTTACATGTAACCCTCAATGGATAGAAATTAGAAATAATTTACAGGCCGGTCAATCACCTTCAGATCGCCATGACATAACGGCACGTGTATTCAAGCAAAAATTGAAATCACTTATGGACTTTATCGTTAAAGAGCATGTATTTGGAGACACACAATGCTGGATGTATTCTGTCGAATGGCAGAAAAGAGGATTACCTCATGCACACATTTTGATTTGGTTGATTCATAAAATAGCACCGGATGAAATTGATAATGTAATCTCAGCAGAAATTCCAGATCAAGCGATCGATCCACAATTGTTTGAAGTTGTCACAAATAATATGATCCATGGCCCATGCGGTGCACTGAACATAAATTCACCATGCATGATTGATGGAAAATGTTCAAAGCGTTATCCAAGAGCATTACTTGCGGACACTGTTTCTGGCAACGATGGATATCCGTTATATCGACGTAGATCAACTGCGGACAATGGCAGGTCGACAATTGTCACAATTCAAAATCAACATGTAGAAGTTGACAACCGTTGGATCGTGCCATATTCACCATTATTGTCAAAAACTTACAAAGCCCACATAAACGTTGAGTATTGCAATTCAGTAAAATCAATAAAATACATTTGCAAATATGTCAATAAAGGAAATGATATGGCCGTTTTTGGAGTATCTACTGAAAGTAGAAAAGATGAAATTACTCAATATCAAATTGGGCGTTATATTAGTAGTAACGAAGCAATATGGCGGATTTTTTCTTTTCCAATACATGACAGATATCCTGCTGTTGTTCATTTAGCAGTTCATCTGGAAAACGGTCAACGTGTTTATTTCACAACTGAAAATGCATTGGAAAGAGTAGCTCGACCACCATCTACAACGTTGACTGCATTTTTTATTTTGTGTCAAGATGATATATTTGCCAGAACATTGCTTTACTCAGAAATACCAAAATATTACACTTGGAATCAATCGTCGAAAGTTTTTCAACGACGCAAAATGGGAAAACCAGTTGAAGGTCACCCAAATTTGTTTTCAACAGAGACTTTAAGACGCATTTATACAGTTCATCCAAACAATGCTGAATGTTTTTACTTGCGTTTGTTGTTGATTAACGTCCGTGGACCAACATCGTTCCAAAATTTAAGAACCATTGATGGCCAATTGTGTGCGACATATCGAGAAGCATGTACACGATTGCATTTACTCGAGGATGATACTCATTGGGATCTAACACTTGCCGACGCATCCATTTCGGCTCAACCGCATCAAATACGGACATTGTTTTCTATAATAATAGCAACATGTTTCCCGTCAAATCCACCTGAATTATGGATAAAATATCGAGAATACATGACAGACGATATTTTGCATCGAATGCGTCTCACCACGTCAAATCCAGAATTACTGATCACAGAGGAAATGTATAATGAAGCATTAATTATTACTGAAGACATGTGTTTAGCAATAGCAAATAAAGCTTTAACACAATTAGGAATGATAACTCCCGATCGTCCAATGCACGACATATTTATTCGAGATTTGCAACGCGAACAACAATTTAATTGTAATGAATTGAGCTCATTTGTACAATCAAATATTCCAAAGTTGAATGAACAACAGAGACAAGCCTACGATTCAATCATGCAAGTTGTTAACGACGAAAGAGGTGGAATATATTTTTTGGATGCGCCTGGAGGCACGGGAAAAACATTTTTGCTCTCATTGCTTTTAGCAAACATACGATCGCAACAGAAGATAGCATTAGCACGTGCTTCTTCTGGAATTGCAGCCACTCTTCTGGATGGCGGTCGAACAGCACACTCTGCACTGAAGTTGCCACTGAATATGCAGTTTACCGAAACCCCTACTTGCAACATCCCGAAGACATCTGGAATGGCAAAGGTTTTGCAGCAATGTAAACTTATCGTATGGGATGAATGTACTATGGCCCACAAGAAATCTTTGCAAGCTTTAGATAAAACATTGCAAGATCTACGAGGAAGTCAAGAATTGTTTGGTGGTGCCACAATATTGTTAGCAGGTGGTTTTCGGCAGACATTACCTGTTATTCCTAGATCTACTGCTGCCGATGAACTAAACGCGTGTTTGAAATCTTCAAATTTGTGGAGAAAAGTGAAAACGCTCAAACTCACTACAAATATGCGCGTTCAAATGCAAAATGGTCCATCAGCAAATGAGTTTTCGAAGCAATTGCTGGCTATTGGAAATGGAAAAATACAAGTTGATATTTTAACTGGCTTCATAACACTACCAACCACGTTTTGCAATATTACAAAATCCAAAGAAGAATTAATTCAAAAGGTGTTCCCAAATATTGCGCGGCAATACAAAAATCATGTTTGGTTGAGCGAACGAGCCAAAAACAAAGATGTCAATGATATTAACCAAGCTATACAAAAAGATATAGCAGGCCAATTAGTTACATACAAATCAGTGGACACTGTTACGAATCAAGATGACGTTGTAAATTATCCAACTGAATTTTTAAATTCACTTGATATGCCAGGAATTCCACCACACAATCTACAGTTAAAAGTTGGAGCTCCGATAATTATGCTTCGCAATATAAACCAACCGCGCCTTTGTAATGGCACCAGACTTGCAGTAAAAAGGCTAATGAACAACGTTATCGAAGCGACTATATTAAAAGGAAAATACAAAGGCGAAGATGTTTTAATTCCCCGAATTCCAATGATTCCCACCGATTTACCATTTCATTTTAAACGACTTCAGTTTCCTGTTCGTCTTGCTTTTGCGATGACCATCAATATGGCACAAGGTCAGTCTTTGGAAGTCTGCGGAATAGATTTAGAAAATCCATGCTTTTCACATGGACAACTTTATGTAGCGTGCTCACGAGTAGGTACACCATCAGCATTATTTATTTATACGCCAGATGGAAAAACAAAGAATGTTGTATACCAAAAAGCTTTAGAATAGGCATATTTTAGTATTTTTAAAACAATAAATTAAAAAAATAAATCACAATTAAAATGTTTTGTCGTATGTAAAAAAAATAGATTTTATTTACACGCTCAGCGAAGCGGGCGAGGGTACGCTAGTTTATTATAAAATACTAAAACTTCCAATTCTTGATGTAAATTGGTGTGGTTCGCCTTTTTGTCACACATACATCAATACTGAAATGCGTTAATGGGCACGTGTACACATTGTGTGTATACATGTGCAGTCGAAATGCAAAGATTTTTTTTGTTTGTTTCTTTAAACTTATTTTTGTACGTTTATTAGTATAATATTATGCATGTTTACTACAGCATTTTTTCGTATATAAATATGTAACCATAATTATTTTTTATAATATTTATATTAAAGAAATGTAATGGATCGTCAAGACACTATGTACGAGTAAATATACAAAATCAATGAAATTGAATATTAGTTTTGTTTTAAAAATTTATTAATATTTCATTTTTTATGACTATTTGTGATATCAGAAGAAAGGCAAAATTGATGCTTCTATCCTGTTTTATACTTGTGTAATTTTAAATATTTTCTATATTCAGGTGCAGAGCGTACCTGCGGTGTATCAGAACCCGGTATTATTATTGTATTTGTACAATGTGATAAAAAATCTTTTGACAATTAAAATGTTGCTTGGATACTTAGTAACACATAATAAAGCAGAAAAATCTCTTCCCGGCTAGAATTTCATAAGAAATGTTTCTTTCATTCTGTAACATCAGTGAGTTAATCTTCAAAAGCACTTCAATTAATTGCGTTTTCTATAAAATAAAAACAAAGTTTGATTTAAGAATTTAATTTGATATCAAGCTCCAAAATGTAATTAGCAAAGAAACTAAAAAATTGAAAACCCCGCGAAAATAGCGCATATTCTAAAAATGACAACTGCAATATTGGAAATTATTCCCAAAATTTATTTAAAAAAAATCATATAATTGGCAATCAGCAGCCAAAAATCTTGAATAACTCTCTAAAATGCCAAAAATTCTTAAAAATATGCGAACATCAGGAAAATTGTATTGTATATATTGATTAAAAAACAGCAAAATTATAGAGTAAAAAAACTTAAAAATATCATTTTCATTGTGAAAATTACACTTTTATTAAAAACTATTTTGTATTTGGAATAAAAATTTAAAATGCATTTGTATTTTGAATAAAAGTATTGCAAATACCTACTACATTCCACAAATCCAATTAAATAATTTAATGTGGGCTTAATTAAAATGTATTCTAAGAATATTTCGCAATTCATCAAATATTTTTCAAATAATCAGTTCCTATCATATACTTACATATGAACTTTGACTTTTTAGATCGGAATGTTTGGGGAAAATTTCCAAAACATTTGTAAAGCGTAGAGATAATAGTTCGCGAGCTGTACCGTGTCTTAAAATAGTATATGCATACATATTTGTTGTTTAGACTTAGACTTATTATTCCCATCTAATATTCTAAAGATTTGCTTAAACGAATGCCACAGTGTGGTTGGATGTTATTGAGGGGGTTGGCGAGGTATAGATCATGGACAAGGGAGCATATATGCTCGACACGGTTATAGGGCAGGAAGGGTTATCTGGGTTCATGGGAGATCGGATTTCAATAATAAAACTGTCAAATACTTTTTACTTACATTAGTAATTCACAAAATTATGTTTTATTAAAATATCAAAAGTATAGAAATTCAAATTGATGTAGGTTTTTACAATACTTGGATGATAAGAGTTGTGGGAAATGGTGAGGAGCCGTAGGATGTCTTCTGTATTATCTCTGAAAGTGCTGTTACAAAAATAGATAATTCAAATAAAAAATAGCGCGAAGAAAACTTTTTAGTACGACAAAGTAAAGCCAAGTTGGCAAACGAAAATATATATTGAAAAATTCATGGTTGTATTCAATGACAATATTAATACGATATAAGTGCGTTGAATATCCTGCGGCCCCTTGACAGGTGGGTGTCAATATTCCTTCACGCCTTCAACAGAATGATTCGCGGACTAGACTGTATTCCTCGGGATGGACGCCTGGTACGAGCGGTTGAATCAGCCGTGTACGAACGTGTTAGGCGACGGTAGGGACCAAGCCGATCATGTACCCTGCCGCGGCGAGGGCGAGAGCCACGCTGGACATTCATATTTGGCGTGGTGTTTGATGCAATAGAGTGTGATGTACCCATCCGAAGTTCTGCCACACGTCCCCAGACGTACAATTATCCGTACGATGGAACCTGGCTAAGCAGTTGAGACAGTATTTGTGGATCCTAACTTAGTGTTGCCGAGCCTCTATGCTCATGGTTAGAAAGGTTTTACAAAACCTTAACGGATTGTATCGAACGCAAACAAGGCACTTATGAACATCTAGGTTTCTCGGAGACCTGTGAAGAATAAATGAAATTAGTATAGAAATAGTGTGGGCTTGAAAGGCGATTGAATTAGATGGATATATGGTGTAGCTGTTGGGATGGAGTCGAAAAACCTTCTATAGTTGGGTATTAATTACTTTCTAACGAATCTATGGGTTTGACACAGAGCTTATTAATTGGTCGAGTAATTACTCCGTTCTGTGTTTTCATGTCTGCGACACGAACAAAACCATCATTACCAAAATATTTTAATAACGCGAGTTAACCTCCACTCATTGGGAGGGAGCAAATCCTCTTTGACAACTACAAGTTCACCGACAGAGAGATTGATTGTCTACAGAGTTTTGCCATTTGTACCGTTTTTGGAGCTCTTTTAGGTACTCGTCCTTCCATCGTTTCGTGAATTGGTGGTGTAAAACTTTCAGTCTCTCCCATCGATCGCGTACAGTTATAGATAACGTGGGACTTTCGGGTGAAGATATCAAGGGTGACCCGTGAAGGAAAAGGCCGGGAGTGAAGGCAAGTAATTCATTAGGCTCATTGGACATGGGGACAGTGGCCTAGAGTTGAGGACTGATTCTGTTCGGGTTAAGAGAGTTGTGAACTCTTCAAACGTATATTTGTTGTTTTGGGCTATTTTTGTAAGGTGAGTTTTTATGGATTTAACACCGGCCTCCCATATGAGGAGCATTTTCGGGAATGAAGTGCCATTGAAAACCATGATATGCATATTTTTCTTTGATGTCCGGAAACACCGTACTTATAAATTGTTCATATTCTATGCGAAGAGATCGCTTTGCACCTACATACGAAATTGGTTCCGTTATCAGACATTACTTTCTTCGGTAGGCCACGACGACTAATAAACCGAGTAAATGCACCTAGAAAGGCGTTTGTGGTGAGATCGAAGCATAATTCGAGATGAATTGCTCGAGTGCAAAAACGCATTATAGTAAGGAGCATTTCTGAGGATGGAGGTTTTTATAGAGAAAGTGTTCTGCAAAATCTAAGCCCGTCGTAGTGAAAGGTAACGAGAATGAGCATCGTTCTAATAGGAGGGCACCCATTAATTGAGATTTTACCTTCTGTTAGTAGCGGACATAGGTGACACATTTTCGAACGCAGAGCCGAATAGCTGATCTCAATCGAGATACGATATATTCTCCTCTTACTGCGCGTTGCATTAAGTTAGTTTGGGCATGCATGAGCAGATTATGCAAAAAATCGATGAAGAGTTTGCAAAAACAGCGCTCACGGGAAGAATAATTGGGTGTCGCTCATTATATGAAAGGGCAGAGTTAGCTATTCTACCATTCGTACGAATAATATTATTTTCGTATAGGTACGGACTTAAGGGATAAAGAATACTTTTCTTGCTGATCAATTTATGTTTGGTTTTGGCGAACTCATCGTGATCAATAGATGAAACTTTCTATATTACGACGGCCACAGCTTCGGCGGAAGATAAGTTTTGAGACTTTGAGACAAGCACCAGTGATGAGTTAATGTTAGATTTTAACATTCTCTTAATGAAATTCAAAAACCGCCATACGTAGGTCATGACTCTAATAGCCTTATCCCATTTTGAGAAGCTGCTAAGCACTTCATCCCTGGTGAAGAAGTGGAAAACTTCAACTTTCTCAAGAGAATTTTCGCCCGGGTTTATGGGCTTTGGTCATTCTTCGGGGGACTTTTTAAGGCAAACTGGCCCACTCCACCATAATGGGTTATTCACTAGTTATTCGGTATCGCAGCTACGAGAACCTAGTCCGCAGGATTTTCATGGTAGGGAACGTGGCACCATGACACGGGTCAAATAGCTTGGCGACGGTGGAAAGAATTTCCCTTTTTTTATGGAGTTAACACGGCAGGTGGGTTCAAGAGTATATGAAAAACAATCTGATAACGCATCCCAATGAATGCCAAGAGTTTTGGTCGTACTAGCTTCCTCAAATTTTAGAAAATCTGAATCTAATAAGTCATCTTTTGGGGCAGATACTAACACGTTAGGGCAATTTGAAGTGATTTTTTCCAAGAGAAAGCCTGCTGACCTCAGGACTAAAATTAATTAGGATAATGAGTCAATTGCAGATGGAATATCATGAGCGCCGAACAAAATGTCGTCCACATACGTTTCTCGTGTTAGCGTATGTCCTGCCTGGGGTTACATTTCCTTTGAATCGTGGGCTAACTGAAATATAGTCCTAATAGCTAAGGAAGAATCACAGTTTACTCTAAAAGCTACCGTTTTCAGTGCGAAATCTTGAACGGGTGTCTTTGGGTCTTGGCGAAATAGGATTCGCTGAAATTTAATGTCTTATGGATGAGAATTTGGAGATACAGATTTTGTATGTCGCCATTAAAAACATTTATACAGTCGCCAGATTTAAACCAAGGACAACAAGTCAGCTTGTAGTGTGGGGCCTACCTGAAGGACGTCGTTGAGTGCGAGTCCTGAGCTAGTTCTTTTAGAAGCTTTGAACACAACTCTGACCTTGGTACTGCGACTTTCGGGTTTAAAAACCGCATGATGTGGGAGATAAAACGACTCACATTCATGACCGGATATGGGTTCTGATGAAACTGTAGCTTCCACGTGATTGAGATACGATTATTCATCTAAGACCTCGTGATAAGTTTGTGCTAGTTGCGCCTTTTTCTTAAGAGATCGTTCCAATTGAGGATACTGAGCCATAGCTGCCGTACGGGAGACGCCAATGCACATACCACGAGAGAATTCTGACTTAAGCGGGAACTCGACCACATATCGCCCTTCAGAATTACGAAAGGTGGTCTTTTGGTAAAGAGTCTTACACAATTCGTCTTCTTTGGAGATTTAGTAAGGTTTGGAGGTTTAGTAAGGACTTCCTCTTCCTCCCAAAACTTTTTTAA
The DNA here is from genome assembly GCA_956483585.1 of Gymnocheta viridis. Classification (NCBI taxonomy): domain Eukaryota; kingdom Metazoa; phylum Arthropoda; class Insecta; order Diptera; family Tachinidae; genus Gymnocheta; species Gymnocheta viridis. The sequence continues at coordinate 30,609,689 of OY101443.1, forward strand.
TTGATGGTTAAGAGACTCATCGGCAGTTTCGGTGACACTAATTGAAAAGGAAGAACTCGTTTCAACCCCTATTGGTCCACTTATTATCCAACCAAAATAGTACATTGCGCCATAAGGGATGGGACGATATTTTTACTCCTACGAGAAGGATTTGAGGGAGGACATTACTACCAAGTAGCAACTCCACGTGGCTGGGAAATCGGAATTGTGGATCCGCAAGGTCAATATTTTTCAAGTCCGCTAAGGAAATGTTGTGTCTTGATAGATTACAGCTGGGTAACATCCGGGTTATTTTGGTTACAACGATTGCTTGGATCGGGATGAGACAGTCATGTTTTGCCGAATACAAGGTTAATTTGCATATAGCGTTAGAGTTTGCTACCGCCTCACCTGAGGGAAAAGTCGAAGGTTTTTCATTATCAGTGTGGTTTTGGCTCATGTTATTTTAAGATTTAGGAAAGTGTAACAGGGTGTGATGATTCTTTTGACAGTGAGAACAAGAATATTTACTTGGGCAGTCTTTTCGTAGGTGGCTGTAGGCTAAGCAGTTGAGGCAGATCTTATAGGGACTGTTCCCATAAAGAGAGAATTTCCGACGGGAGCTTACTCGAGCACAAAATTATAATGAAGGGGTCCCATTCGCCTATTGGGACGTCTTGAGCCTTTATTGCGGATAGACAGTCATTGATAGTACTTTGAATATTTTGAAGGGATTCACTACTTTCAACGGTAATCAAGGGCAGATTAAGAAGAATTTCAATCTGATTTTCTACGAGAAACCTTTGATTCTCATATCTATCTCACGCAATGGAGAAGTTGTTGGCGCACAATTTGTATTTTCGAATAATACTACCAGCTTGACCTTGGGCTTTCAGTCTCAGATGGTACAACTTTTGTACTGGCGGTATTTTAGGGTTATCTATATATACGGCGGTGAATATGTCCCGGAAGGACGGCCATTCTTCATAACCACCGTAGAAGATGTCAGTATCACAGGGAGGAACTTTGACGTGAGCGAAGACGTCTTCACTGAGGGAAAATTGATTTGTGGGTGTGGGGACATCAGATACAAATGTTTTTTGCACGTCTGGAATCTTTGAGTTCGATTTATGAAAGGACGAGTATTTTGCTCTAGCCGCTTCTATGAAGTCTTTCTTTGTTTTCTCATCCTTCTCAGTGCAAAGCAACCGGTGTGATTTTTGCTCATTTTCCCGTCTACCGTTAAGGTCTTGGAGGTTTACATCGAGAAGTGATTATGTGAGTTGGTCAACTGGGATACTGTCAAATTCCGAGCAGAATGTGACTAAATCATCCCAGTCGAAAATGAATTATGCTTCCATGTTCGAAAGGGGCTGCCTAGTATACACAATTTTGAAGAATAGAGAAACTTTGAAAAGGGATGGCGGCCTTAATTTAGGGATTGACACAAGTAAACTCTTTTTAGGATACTTGCGAATGTATCTTGAACTTTAAATCGTATGCTAATTCGAAAATAGATATATGCTGGGTTTTGTAAAACAACATTTTCTTACAACCGAGAGTAAATTGCTTGCTGGGGTTACACTACAATTGGAGACTGCAATTCGTTTATTTGAGGGTACCTTTATTAAATATTAAAATAAATTGTTCGCTGGTATTAGCGATCGCACACTTCGTTTGTACGAGAGTTTCCGCGTAAAATTATAAAACTTAAAAAAATTGTTTTTAACGGTAAGTTGCTCGCTGGGATTCGCGAAATCACTATTAAATTTTTTGTATTTTTTGTTTGTTTAGGATTGGGATTAGTGTGACACTTCTTTTGCTTAAACCAAAATGCAAACTTGAAAATTAAATGTTTGCTGGGATTATTGAGACCACACTTCCTTTTAATAATTATTTTTTTAAGTTGCAAATAGATTGTTCGCTGGGATTCGCGAAATTACTCTGAAAATTTTTTGTTAGTCTAGGATGGGGAAAAAACAAAATGCAAACTTGAAAATTATTTGCTGGGATTATCGAGACATCTTTTGTTAACAGTAAACTTGAAAATTAATTGTTTGCTGGGATAAGCGAACCGTTAGGTTTTGATGTTATCAACAAAAGGTCTAAATTTTTTGGGGGAACGAGAAAAAAAGTTTCCCTTTAATTTGTCACTTTCACGTATTTAGAGAGACATTGTTTGCTGGGATTTGCGAGCGCACACTTCGTTTCTCATGAAATAAATTTCCATCAAACTTTCCTTAAACTTGGAAATAAATTTTACGGTGGGATAAGTGAGATCAAACTTCGTTTTTTACACACCTTTTATTTAAACTTGCAAATAAGTTGTACGCTGGGATTAACGGGGACCAAACTTTAATTATTAGAAGGTAAGTTGTTATTAAAAAAACTAAATAAATTTTGTTAATATTCCTTAATGTTAATTTTAAATTGCCCGTTGGGATGCAAGATCACACTTCGTTTATTAGCAAGTAAGTTTTATATTTAAAATTAATTTTTCACTGGGATTAGTAGGAAAAAACTTTATTAAAATTTTAAACAAATTTAAAAACTTTATTATTTTTCAATGTTTCCATGCTAAAATATTTAATTATACACTCTTCGCTGGGATTTAAAAACAAATTTAAAATTTTTTATTTTTCAATTTTTTAAATTTTCTATGCTAAAATATTTAATTATAAGCTCTTCGCTGGGATTAGCTAGAATGTTACTCGTTCGTTGTACATTATTCTTCTTTTATGGATGCGTGTAATTTATTCGCTGGGATTGGCGAGCATGCCTTGCGTTCGTTTCCAATAAATTCTCACCGAATCTTCATTGCATCCGTATGCATGTATGTATGTACATAGCTATACTCATTAATTTTTTCATTATCGCACTTTATGAGATCGCTTATTAACAGTTAAAGAGCACGAATTTAAGAAATGTCTCTTAAATGAATGCAAAAAGGGTGGTTGATTTTAGAAACAACAAAATACCTTGCGATTGCGGTATTTATTATTAATGCAATGCAAAGTTATGTACGAAATGAATGAAAATATATGTATGTACATACGTATTTGTATGTATATATACTATACTCACAGTTTTGCTTTATTTAACTCTAACCTGCAGACAAAATAACTAGTATGTGGATAGAATTATACTAGTTGCTGTCAACTTCAGACTAGTTACCTGTCTGTTTTTTTTTTCATACATCGAACTATCGATTTTAACTAGAGATGGGCACCGCTCACGTGATTAGCGTGAATCATGCATGATCATGAGCAATTTTTTGTTTCAATCACGTGAGCGTGAGTATAAAAAAACTTAACGTGAGTGAGCGTGCATGAGTAGATTTTTTTCGTGATTGTTTCGTGATTTTTCGATTTTGGAATTTTTTCATATTTTTAATAGGTACGTGGTTTTCAATTCTGCAAAAATTGGCTAAAGAAAAACTGTGTTTACCATCCAGCTCAGCTACAAGCGACGGAGTTTTTTCAACGCCAGGAAGAATACTTGAAGAAATGTGAAACAGACTTCTCGGGAAAAATGTTGACAAAATTTAATTTCTGCATAAATCTATTTATGTATGTATTATCTATTAACGATAAAGTACAATATCGTACTTAATCTTAATATTTTACACCGATTGCTTATGAGCAATAAAATTTAGTTTGAAGTTTGAAATTGAATGATACATATGTACATAAATACATATGTGTAAATCCTGCGTGTCGAACCCTACATTCGTATGCGTTTTCACATTAATATATAAAAATTTTTTGGTCTTTCAAAAGAGGTACCTTTATCTTTTGAATGGTGTTTAGTAGGATATAAGTGTACTTTCGAATGACCTAAGCTATAATTATTTAGCAGATATTTGTTGCGAAATAATTGATCATACAATTTTGTTCCGCACGCTACAAAATGCGGAAGTAACTTAAAGTGTGTTTTCGTAATTTTTTGCGAAAAGAAATATTAGTATAAGAGAATTCTAAAATAACTTATTTGCAGCCAAGAAATTTTGTCGTTTTTTGTCAGAAGACATGAACCCTTTGTGACGCACCCTACGTGACTTACGTTATATTTTTTCTATTATATTTCTGTTCTGAAATTTCATACCTAATTTCAATGTTTCGAAAATAGTAAATACAAAATTTCTTTACTAAAATTGAAGTGAATTCAATGTATAAAAATATGGCCTTCAATTGCGCCTTCTTCATTAAAACTAAAGTAATGATATGAATACCTAAAAATGGTTAATTTCTGGTATGAAATTATAAGATCTGAAGTAGGGTAGGATTTGGTAATAATTTGTGAATTAATGATCATCGAAATACATTTATTTTATTTATACAATTATATATCTAGTCTAATATTCCTTTAAAAAGATAAATAAGTTAAATCACTATCAAAAAATTTTGTTTGGTGGACCGTTTCTTGGGCTTACCGATATCTCAAAATTGAAAAATTGTGTTTCAAAACTAAAAAAGTTGTTTTAGAAAAGTATGTATATTTCTCAGTTAAACATAATTTTCCTCTTTTATTGCAGAATTTTTTAATTGCATTCAGAAATTTTAATGTATAAATACTTATAGGTTGTGTTTGTTTTTGTGAGCGTGAGTTTTCGTGATTGTGACTAAATTTTTTTTCCACTCACGTGAGCGTAACTGAACGTGAGCCAAAAATATGAGGTCGTGCGTGAGCGTGCATGAGTGAATTTTTTTTTATCGTGAGCGTGATTTTCTCTAATTTTAAAATTAGGCTGTCATAGGAGCCCAACTAGTTCATTCATGTATAGTCATATACTAGTTCAACTACTAGTATTATTTGAATCAGTTTTATACTAAAAAAAAAACTAGATTCGTAATTAAGGTCTTCTACTAGTACTTTTTAAACTTCAAAACTAAGCAGTTTTCTTCTCAGAAAAAGTTAATTACATGCAATTTAGAGATACTGTAACGTATAGAGAACAGAGGTCGTAATTTCTTAATTTCCTTTTTTACACTTTTAGACTAGCACAAATCTACAAATTTTGCGACAGTCTGATTACAACTAGTATTATAACTGTCTCAAAACTGTACTAGTTACAATTTTGGCTGCAGGGTACCTCTGTCCATCATTTTATAGAAATGTATTTTAAATTTGTGGAGTTTTCAAATACATTTGATATTTTAAATTTGTGGGGACAGCTTATGCACCCAACTTTGATTACCCAAATCGAACCCAAGTTTTCGCTTCTGCAATGAATTTGCTTTGCGTTTGAGCTTTTCTTTTTTTATTTTCAATCACTTTCACAAAGTTTGCAATTTTCCAATTATAGTTTGTAATAATCTTTTTCTTTAATAGTTTGTTAAGTAGGTATTTTTTTAATGTTTTTAATAATTTTTGGTTTTTAATATGTACATACATATGTAGTTTGTAATAAATCTTTTTCTTCTTTATTTTAATATTTTGCTCTTGTTAGTTTTATGCACACTCATCAACTAAAAAATCTCCATTACAACATATTATACTTTTTCGAATGCATTGCCGCATTTTTGGAGTGAACGACTCCCACTTGCATACAAAGTAAGCGGGATAGTGATGTTTTCATCCAATTCATATAAACTGATTACAGTCTCACATACAATGTAAGCAGGCAGTAGACAGTCTATATAAACTCCATTACTTCGTGGGAAAGTAGAAAGAGTATCAAACACAACTTCGCACACATTGTAAACAGACTGTGGACAACCTATACACATTCTGCATTACTTGCACATTATAAAATATGAACGGAATTCATTTTTGCAAATTCCATATACTGCCTCAATGTAATAATTGAACACAAAGTGTTGCAAATTTCATTGATGAGATGTAATGTGGTATGCAATGTTCGCCGCTGGGATGTTGTATACCGAATTGTTTTTTTCTTTTTTGAGAGAACTGTTTGAGGACTGTATGTATGCGTGTAAAGAGATTTTACCATGTAGAGATGAACTTTACACCGTTTCCAAAGATCGAAGGGCCATGTTTAGACTTAGACTTATTACTCCCATCTAATGTTCTAAACGAATGCTACAGCGAGGTTGCGGGTGGGCGAGGGATAGATCACGGACAAGGGAGCATATGGAGGTATACACTCGACAGGGTTATAGGGCAGGAAGGGTTCATGGGAGATCGGATTGCAATAATAAAACTGTCAAATACTTTTTACTTACATGCGTAATTCACAAAATATTGTTTTATTAAAATATCAAAAGTATAGAAATTCAAATTGATGTAGGTTTGTACAATACTTGGATGATAAGAGTTGTGGAAAATGGTGAGGAGCCATAGGATGTCTTCTGTATTCTCTCTGAAAGTGCTGATACAAGAGTGGATAATTCAAATCAAAAAATAGCGCGAAGAAAACTTTTTAGTACGACAAAGTAAATCCAAGTTGGAAAATACATACATATAAGTATGTGTATTGGAAATTCATGGTTGTATTCAATGACACTATTAATACGATATAAGTGCGTTGAACATTTGTATTTTTTTTCTATATATTGAAACGATTAATTTTGGCTCAAGTTCAAACCCTAATTTACTCATTTATTTATTCTAATTTTTTTTATTTTTAATTTTTATTAGAAATTTTTTTGGATAAATTCATTATTTTTATTAAGAGAGTACTATATATAGAACAATTTTTATTATTCATCATATTAGCAGAACGGATCAGTACTGATTTCGAGGTCGCTACACCATCTCATCAGCGTTCTTTATTCAATTTTACCACTTTTGACGGTGGATACTAGTGATCAGGAATATCAACTATATAACCGTATTATTTAACAAATTAGGATACGAAAAGTACATACTTATTCATTTTCACATGTCAAATCAATTTCGGTTAGCACGAAATCCCATCTATGATGAATAACTACTCTATATATTTCAGTCTCTCTTGCTTATTCAGCGCCATTGGCTACTGAGAATAAACGGTACTTAATCATGTTGTTTGGTTTCTGTCATTTGTAGTTGAATTTCTTTTTTAGTATTCAACCAACTATGACGACGTAAACATGTAGATTTTTTTGACGCGTGCCATCGTTATTTATAATTAATGTTTTATAAGTAATTAGTCGAACTTTTATTAATATTTTTTTCTATATATTGAAACGATTAATTTTGGCTCAAGTTCAAACCCGAATTTACCCATTTATTTATTCTAATTTTTTTTATTTTTAATTTTTATTAGAAAATTTTTTGGATAAATTCATTATTTTTATTAAGAGAGTACAATTTTTATTATTCATCATATTAGCAGAACGGATCAGTACTGACCGAAATTGATTTGACATGTGAAAATGAATAAGTTTGTACTTTTCGTATCCTAATTTGTTAAATAATACGGTTTTAAATAGTTGATATTCGTGATCTTATACTTATATATACTTATAAAACATTAATTTGTATTTTATATTTTTCCTATTTTCCCCAATTCGACATATACAAAATGATAAGTTAAGATCTTAGGAGATAATATCGCATTGTCGATAGCACACACTACGGAATTGGACGCGGATTAATGGTAAAATATTACGAAAATAAGCCGAATTATGGGTTGGATTTGAGAGAAAAAAGCTTTCTGTTTGCGATTTTATCGTAATTTTTCGCTGTCTTACACAGTAAACGTGGAAGAAGATTTAAATAAAAAATGTTTTTAATTAAATCCATCTGTTTTCTTAGCAGGCTGAATATATGTAAATGGCCAAATTCGTATTTTTTAAATCAACTGAGGTAAAAATTCGATTGTGTTTCTATATCAGAAATATACACGTTATATTAAACCAAAACCTTCATCGTCTGGTCCAACCGCAATACAAGTTAACAAAATTTTAAAAAGACAACTTTTAGACTATCACTAGTTTACATACATCATACGAGTTTCAAAAACAAATTAATTTAAAATAATGAACTATTTTTTCTTACACCGTCAAGTTATTTTTATTTTTGGTGTTATTATTAGATCAAATAAAAACGTCAACAAGTTACTGAATTCATTATATAACTATTTTATCAATGTACAAAATCCTATTTGATAACATATTGGATATTTTTGAAAAATAAATCTTTTATCGTTCATAAAATTGGAAAAAACGCAAAAATTAAAAAAATATATATTATAAATGAGATTGTGACCTGGTTTTTTAAATAAATTGTGGAACGAACTTTTTCAAATAAAAAGTAAAAGTAATAAAAACAACTAAAATGTATCAGAAATTCTAAAATATAATATGCATAGTGTAGTTCAGGATTCGTAACCGTGCCACCGGGTAGAGTACGGTTTCAAATATTGAACAAAGATTAATCATTTTTCTTTTTCATTTTTGATACATTTTACAACTTGAGATCAAAAATGGACATAACTACAGTGATCCTAAATGCCGACCGTTTGGCAAATTTTGAAGCATATATTGCTTCTATACCACTAACGCACCACTAACTCGGTTCTGTGAATAGTCATAAAAAAGAGTTCAATCGGTTATGGGAAGCTGTTCGCTCAACATACGACTCTCTATTGATTGAAGCCGCAAAGGTTAAATATCCTCGGGTTAAAGAATTGAAATCTATGTAAGTATCTTAATTCTTATGGCACCTACACCCGGGGAATGACTCTTATAACTGGTCTACTAGAAAAACTTAAAGTGGCGGTTCAGAGCGAGAGGTGGAAAGCGCAATCCGCGCCTCTGATTAATTTACCCCCTTGCGACACCCCCATATTCTATGGACATTATAAGAGCTGGACCTCGTTTCGGGATATGTTCTCCGCTTTGTATGGTTATAAACCCAGGTTGACCCCAGTACAAAAATTGTATTATCTATTGCAGAAAATCGCTAGAGATGCGCATGAACTGTGCCACTGACCAACGATGGCTACGAAGTCGCATGGAAAAAACTGGTTGACACGTATGAGAATAAAAATGCTCTTATAAACGAACAGCTTCGAGCTCTCTTAAATATTAAACCGATTTCTCAAGAATCAAGCGCGAATATAAAAAACTTGCAAGGAACGACAAATCTTTCTCTCCTTGAAGTAACCCCTGAAATATTCTACCACGTAATGCTGGTATATATTTGTGCTACAAAGCTACCCGAAAACACTATGGGTCTTTGGGAACAATCTAAAAAACTTAAAACTTCCCCTAAATGGACTGATATGGATGCGTTTAACAGCGCGTTTCAAAATCCTAGAATCAATTTCTGACATAAGGTAGTCTCATTGAAACCCTGTTCAAAACCCGAACAAATACCCCACCACTGCCAATGTACGAAATAACCCCAATTTTCACGCTGCTAAAAAACCATCAAATGAGAATAGAAACATTCAAAGTTTTGCGACAAAAACCAGCTCTACTCCAACCGTTTGTCGTTGTTTCCTCTGTCAAGGGTCTCACCCCATTAGACTTTGTCCCAGATTTTTGAGTCAGAGTGTTGATGAACGTATGTCAACAGTGAAGCGCCTAAAGTGTTGTTCGAACTGTTTGGCAACCTCACATGAGTTCAGAAATTGTAGAAGTGTTCGTGTGTGCTGACTTTGTAAGCAAAAGCATCATTCTTTGCTTCATAGACACGTAAGATCACATATATCAGCCAGTAATTCACCCGAGCTCCCTATAGCTTCTAGTACGACTGCAGCGCCATCTCAACCACCACTTGATTTCAAACCTTCAACTTCTGCCGCGGCTCGTAATTTATATACTTACACCGCACATCTCAATTCCAATTTAAATCAAACAATGATTTTGGGCTCAACAGTTTGCACATAAATGACATTAGATGTGCGGCCCGAGCCCTAGTTGACCCTGGCTCAAAAGGTAGCTTTATTTCAAGAAGGTTACAAAAGAAGCTTGCTATTCCCACATTTTCTGTTCCATTGACAAGTGTCACAGGAATGATGGACTGCTTAGCTGGTAAATCCTCTACCATGTGCATTCTAACAGTCAGTTCGCCGATCGACCCCAGCTTCAAACTGAAATTTTCTGCGTATGTTGTAGAAAAAATCACCGGTCAGTTGCCTTCATGTAGTATCTCTGAAATGTGTATCCTAAAATTTTAACTACGGATGTCAAAATACATCCAAATGTCAACCTGATCGCCCAAAAAACCGTGTTGGGGTGGATCGTCGCGGGTGAAGTTTCTCAGTCTCAACCCCTACACTCCGTAGCATCGTTTTGCACCCATCTCGAGCTAAATACTCAACTCTTTCGTTTTTTGGAACTTGAAGAAGTTCCACAAGCGACCCATTTATCGCAAGAGGATGATTATTGTGATTTACGATTTATTAAAATCCCGACGGCCGTTATGTGGTATCTCTCCCATTTCGCCGAGAATTCCCAAATGAATTGGAACTAGGGGATTCTCGTAAAAGCGCTTTTTCCCAGTTTGTACGAAATGAGGCACGCTTCTTGAGAAATCCCGAAGTCACAATATGACAATGTAGTTCGTGAGTATTTCACAATGGGACACATCAAGCCTGTCAAGAACCCCGATTCCACTGTAGATAAGTATTATTTACCTCATCATGCAGTGTTTAAACCCGATAGTGTAACCACGAAACTCAGAGTAGTATTTAATGCTTCAAACCACTCCAATGGCGTAAGTAAGTGTGTTGCACCCAGGTCCTGTATTACAGACAGACCTTACCGTTCTACTACTGCAGTGGCGTTCTTCCGGTGCGTTTTTAATGCGGATATTGAAAAATGTATCGGCAGATACTAGTTCATCGCAATCAAACCCAATATCAGCGGATTCTGTTTCGTGATAATCCTGAAGCTGAAGTTAAGGACTATGAGCATAGCACGGTCACGTTCGGAGTGAACTGCGCGCCGTACTTAGCGATTCGTACTCTTTTGCAGTTGTCTGACGATTCTAAACCCATAAGTCCTGCGGCGTCCAAAATTTTGAAAACTCAAATGTATGTTGATGATGTTCTTGCTGGATCACATGATCTAGAAGGCGCTTTTAAGAGGTGTAATGAACTAACCCATGTTCTTGGTTCGGCTGGTTTTGTTTTACGAAAGTGGACAGCCAATCATTTACGACTCTTAGAAGACTTACCCCGGGAGAATCTGCTTGATGCAGACTTCTTAAAATTTTCGGATACCAGTACTACAAAAACCCTAGGCTTGCGATGGGATGCTAATAAAGATAGCTTCTATTTCAAACTCGTACTGCCCACGCTAGCACATTGTCACGAAACGGTCTGTCTTGCCTGAAATAGCAAAATTGTTTGATCCTGCAGGTTGGTTCTCACCAAAAATTGTTGTGGCCAAAATCATAATGCAACAAATTTGGAAGGACAAGACAGACTGGGATGAAAGTTTGCACCCCCTAACACTATCTCAATGGCGCGCATTTTTAGACGACTACATTAATGTTGAGAGAATTAATATTCCAAGATGGGTTAATTTTCTTCCCGCAAATGAATTTGAACTTCATGCGTTTTGCGACGCCTCTGAAAAGGCATACGGTGCTGATCTGTATATTCGAAATATAGCATCCAATGCAATTACGACGCGTTTACTCGCGTCAAAAAAGAAGGCAGCTCCCGTAAAAGCTGAAACATTACCCCGCTTAGAGCTGTGTGGAGCGGCTTTGATGGCAAAAATGATAGAATTATTATGTACCCAATTAAATCTAGACAGGAGTAGGGTTTATATATGGACTGATTCAACTATCGTTTTATCCTGGCTTAAAAACCCCTGTGCCATTGGCCGACAATGCGATATTCCGAAAAACTATGAATTCTTGGGTGTTTTTAATGAATGTAATTTTATATGAATATGAAGAAGTGAATTTTTTATCTCCTAAGATCTTAACTTATAATTTTGTATATGTTGAATTGGGGAAAATACGAAAATATGCACAAAAAAAATACAAATATGTATGCATATACAATTTTTAGACGCCGCGGCGCGCCGTACAGTCTATTATCGCTGCATATCTTAAAGTTTTCCTCAAATATTCCGACTTCAATTTCAGGCAAATTTGAAAATATTTTTTTTCGGTCAGCCGTTCCAAAATTCATATGTATGTATATGATCGGAACGATTCTTAAAAGACATTTTAAGCCGACATTAAATTATTAACTTAAGCGCACATTAAATTAAAAATTTGTGGAAAATTGGTATATGCAATACTTTTATTCAAAATACAAAAGCATTTTAATTTTTCTATTTCAAATACAAAATACTAAGATAAGAGATGATTTGAAACGTAAGAAAAGGTTTAATAATGAAGAAATTCTCCCAAAATAGATAAAAAATATCGACACCTATTACATAAATCTGCTAGTCTAATGATTAAAATGTTTTAATATTATCTTCATATTGAAAATAATTTAAGGCTATCAAAAATTCTTAAGAAAAGAACGAACTATTTCAAATAAAAAGTAAAAGTAATAAAAATGGCTAAAATGTTTTAAAAATGAAAAAGAAAAATGATTAATCTTTGTTCAATATTTGAAACCGTACTCTACCCGGTGGCACGGTTACGAATCCTGAACTACACTATGCATATTATATTTTAGAATTTCTGATACATTTTAGTTGTTTTTATTACTTTTACTTTTTATTTGAAAAAGTTCATTCCACAATTTATTTAAAAAACCAGGTCACAATCTCATTTATAATATATATTTTTTTAATTTTTGCGTTTTTTCCAATTTTATGAACGATAAAAGATTTATTTTTCAAAAATATCCAATATGTTATCAGATAGGATTTTGTACAGTGATAAAATAATTATATAATAAATTCAGTAACTTGTTGACGTTTTTATTTGATCTGATAATAACACCAAAAATAAAAATAACTTGACGGTGTAAGAAAAAAATAGTTCATTATTTTAAATTAATTTGTTTTTGAAACTCGTATGATGTATGTATTTATGTAAACTAGTGGTAGTCTAAAAGTTGTCTTTTTAAAATTTTGTTAACTTTTCCATTTACTTATCTGTATTACGGTTGGACCAGACGATGAAGGTTTTGGTTTAATATAACGTGTATATTTCTGATATAGAAACACAATCGAATTTCAACCTCAATTGATTTAAAAAATACGAATTTGGCCATTTACATATATTCAGCCTGCTAAGAAAACAGATGGATTTATTTAAAAACATTTTTTATTTAAATCTTCTTCTACGTTTACTGTGTAAGACAGCGAAAAATTACGATAAAATCGCAAACAGAAAGCTTTTTTCTCTCAAATCCAACCCATAATTCGGCTTATTTTCGTAATATTTTACCATTAATCCGCGTCCAATTCCGTAGTGCGTGCTATCGACAATGCGATATTATCTCCTAAGATCTTAACTTATCATTTTGTATATGTCGAATTGGGGAAAATAGGAAAAAAATAAAATACAAATGTTCAACGCACTTATATCGTATTAATAGTGTCATTGAATACAACCATGAATTTCCAATGCACATACTTATATGTATGTATTTTCGTTTGCCAACTTGGATTTACTTTGTCTTACTAAAAAGTTTTCTTCGAGCTATTTTTTTATTTGAATTATCCACTCTTGTATCGGCACTTTCAGAGAGAATACAGAAGACATCCTATGGCTTCTCACCATTTCCCACAACTCTTATCATCCAAGTATTGTACAAACCTACATCAATTTGAATTTCTATACTTTTGATATTTTAATAAAACAATATTTTGTGAATTACGCATGTAAGTAAAAAGTATTTGACAGTTTTATTATTGCAATCCGATCTCCCATGAACCCTTCCTGCCCTATAACCCTGTCGAGTGTATACCTCCATATGCTCCCTTGTCCGTGATCTATCCCTCGCCCACCCGCAACCTCGCTGTAGCATTCGTTTAGAACATTAGATGGGAGTAATAAGTCTAAGTCTAAACATGGCCCTTCGATCTTTGGAAACGGTGTAAAGTTCATCTCTACATGGTAAAATCTCTTTACACGCATACATACAGTCCTCAAACAGTTCTCTCAAAAAAGAAAAAAACAATTCGGTATACAACATCCCAGCGGCGAACATTGCATACCACATTACATCTCATCAATGAAATTTGCAACACTTTGTGTTCAATTATTACATTGAGGCAGTATATGGAATTTGCAAAAATGAATTCCGTTCATATTTTATAATGTGCAAGTAATGCAGAATGTGTATAGGTTGTCCACAGTCTGTTTACAATGTGTGCGAAGTTGTGTTTGATACTCTTTCTACTTTCCCACGAAGTAATGGAGTTTATATAGACTGTCTACTGCCTGCTTACATTGTATGTGAGACTGTAATCAGTTTATATGAATTGGATGAAAACATCTCTATCCCGCTTACTTTGTATGCAAGTGGGAGGCGTTCACTCCAAAAATGCGGCAATGCATTCGAAAAAGTATAATATGTTGTAATGGAGATTTTTTAGTTGATGAGTGTGCATAAAACTAACAAGAGCAAAATATTAAAATAAAGAAGAAAAAGATTTATTACAAACTACATATGTATGTACATATTAAAAACCAAAAATTATTAAAAACATTAAAAAAATACCTACTTAACAAACTATTAAAGAAAAAGATTATTACAAACTATAATTGGAAAATTGCAAACTTTGTGAAAGTGATTGAAAATAAAAAAAGAAAAGCTCAAACGCAAAGCAAATTCATTGCAGAAGCGAAAACTTGGGTTCGATTTGGGTAATCAAAGTTGGGTGCATAAGCTGTCCCCACAAATTTAAAATATCAAGTGTATTTGAAAACTCCACAAATTTAAAATACATTTCTATAAAATGATGGACAGAGGTACCCTGCAGCCAAAATTGTAACTAGTACAGTTTTGAGACAGTTATAATACTAGTTGTAATCAGACTGTCGCAAAATTTGTAGATTTGTGCTAGTCTAAAAGTGTAAAAAAGGAAATTAAGAAATTACGACCTCTGTTCTCTATACGTTACAGTATCTCTAAATTGCATGTAATTAACTTTTTCTAAAAAGAAAACTGCTTAGTTTTGAAGTTTAAAAAGTACTAGTAGAAGACCTTAATTACGAATCTAGTTTTTTTTTAGTATAAAACTGATTCAAATAATACTAGTAGTTGAACTAGTATATGACTATACATGAATGAACTAGTTGGGCTCCTATGACAGCCTAATTTTAAAATTAGAGAAAATCACGCTCACGATAAAAAAAAATTCACTCATGCACGCTCACGCACGACCTCATATTTTTGGCTCACGTTCAGTTACGCTCACGTGAGTGGAAAAAAAATTTAGTCACAATCACGAAAACTCACGCTCACAAAAACAAACACAACCTATAAGTATTTATACATTAAAATTTCTGAATGCAATTAAAAAATTCTGCAATAAAAGAGGAAAATTATGTTTAACTGAGAAATATACATACTTTTCTAAAACAACTTTTTTAGTTTTGAAACACAATTTTTCAATTTTGAGATATCGGTAAGCCCAAGAAACGGTCCACCAAACAAAATTTTTTGATAGTGATCCAACTTATTTATCTTTTTAAAGGAATATTAGACTAGATATATAATTGTATAAAAAAAATAAATGTATTTCGATGATCATTAATTCACAAATTATTACCAAATCCTACCCTACTTCAGATCTTATAATTTCATACCAGAAATTAACCATTTTTAGGTATTCGTATCATTACTTTAGTTTTAATGAAGAAGGCGCAATTGAAGGCCATATTTTTATACATTGAATTCACTTCAATTTTAGTAAAGAAATTTTGTATTTACTATTTTCGAAACATTGAAATTAGGTATGAAATTTCAGAACAGAAATATAATAGAAAAAATATAACGTGAGTCACGTAGGGTGCGTCACAAAGGGTTCATGTCTTCTGACAAAAAACGACAAAATTTCTTGGCTGCAAATAAGTTATTTTAGAATTCTCTTATACTCATATTTCTTTTAGGAACTATATTTTGTTTACTTTATTATGCGAAATTCGCAAAAAATTACGAAAACACACTTTAAGTTACTTCCGCATTTTGTAGCGTGCGGAACAAAATTGTATGATCAATTATTTCGCAACAAATATCTGCTAAATAATTATAGCTTAGGTCATTCGAAAGTACACTTATATCCTACTAAACACCATGCAAAAGATAAAGGTACCTCTTTTGAAAGACCAAAAAATTTTTATATATTAATGTGAAAACGCATACGAATGTAGGGTTCGACACGCAGGATTTACACATATGTATTTATGTACATATGTATCATTCAATTTCAAACTTTGTAGTTAAAATTAAATTTGACAATTGAAAATTCTTAAAAGAATATAAATTTTCTTTGATTTTAAAGTTTTGAAGTGAAAATTAAAATTATGAGCGATTTAAGATTTGAGAACGATTTAAATCATTTCTTTTTTCTGGCTTTTTGATAAAGACGTTGAAACACTTCTTGGATGTGTGAAAAATTATATAAGTGCTAATAAAGCAAGAAAGGATTACAAATTTGTTACGGAATTTATAATTTATGGCTGACTTCATAATCGCAGTTTGCAAGGTAACACTAAAATGCATTTTAAACTCATGTGTTTATGAAATCAATCAACCCATACTATGAAATAGAGATTAGAACCAAAAATGCGTGATCGTGATTAATTTTTTGTTTCCATCACGTGAGGGTGCGTCCGTGAGACGGTGAGTGGCAGTTTTTTTTTGCTTTAATGTAATTTTTTCCATTTAAATTAATTTTTTTTCGTATTTCGTGGGCGTAAGAAGATTATTGTATTAAGTCAGTTGTAATTTGAATTTAATAAAGTGCGGTCACTTGACCAAAATAAAAAAAAATATATATTTTTTTATAACTCTTATTAAGGAAGTTCTTAACTTGTATGTACGTGCATATATTAGCTGCGTAACAATTGTTACTAGAAAGCGTTCATTAACCCAAAAAATTTGCAAGGAGAGGGCGTCGAAAGAGCGTAACAAATTGAGAGACAGAAAAATTCTTGCAAATTTTTACAAGTAAAATTTTTACCTGCAATAATTATTCAAACAGCTGTTTTGTGTTTACAAAATAGTATTTCTAAATTAAATTGAAAATAAAAATAGTCTGTAAAATTTAAGAAATTGTAAGTAAATGTAAACTTTTAAAGCGATAAAAAGTATTAAAAAAATAACAAATTTATTTTCGTGTAACTTAGGAACAATAGAAGCAAAATAAAATGTCTGGTGGATGTACCTGGTACATCAGTGGCAAAGGATGAGAGCAGCTATTATTTTTAGTGTTGTAAATATTATGAGTACTTACCTACTCGGTAATTTACACTTAGCAGGCAATAATTCAATTAGTTCAGATATGTGTATGTATATTTGCAAATAAATTTAAATTAATACATAATTTATTAAATTACTTTTTTACTGCCTTTGGGGTTTAATGCTGGCAGCAACATGATATTTTATTTTGATAAAGCTTTTTTATTACATTGAAAATTGCATAAGCACCTTTCACACTATAATACTTTGTATTAAGACTTGTCAAAAACTGTAATAATACGTGCAAGTGTAATAGTCTGAAAGCAAAATGTTATTAAAATGACAAACAATACGATAATAATTTGACTGCCATTTTTAGAAAATTTTCTAAACGATAAGATTTTTCATTTGATCAGGGTTGAATTTTCATAAAAGTAAATTGAACGGTTGATTGTTTCGCCGCCAATAGCGCGCCGTCTCTGATGAGGATTTTTTTTGTCATACACAGGCTCAAAATTTGGAATGTGTATCACACCATGTCTCGAAATTAATGAAATTTTGTGTTATTTAATGTTTTACATTGATATATAGGAGCAGTATAAATATACTTTAACGGCTAAACATTTTAAAAGGCCGGCTACATGAAACTGCTCAGCAGCCGCTTATTTCCTACTCATATTTTTCATTTTACTTGGGATCTGATAGTGAAAACAATATGTAATGGTACGTTAGATTTTTTGATAGTCGCAATAAATCTCGTTAGATTTCTTTCACACAAAATCCAATGAAAATCTTAAGACTTGTATGATAGTGTGAAAGGCCCTTTAAATTTGTTTCCTTTAAAAAATATATTTAACCCGTTTTTCGCGGGCTGCTTACTGTTTTATTTATTAAATCAATTAATTACTTTTCATTATGCTATTGCAAGCCGTACTCGAAAAACGACAGTCGCGACAATGCTGAATATAAATGACCATAACCACATTATTTTTATAATAATATACATATATGTTTAATTTGTCCAAAGTACTCAACAATACTTTAACTTGTAAATTTTTGCTATTAAAGTGTACATTTACTCGTTCACATTTTTGAGAGTAATTTTAGAAAATTTCTTGTTACTCTCTCGTTGCTAATTTTTACTAGTAAAGTAAATGAACACACCTATTCTGTACATCTATTAGCGAGGTCCCATTTCCTTGAAGAACAAGTTTTAAATTTTCTGAGGCGATATCTTTTATCGATTTTAAAGTATTTAACCCTGTTTACATGATACAAATAAGTACGTCCCTTAACACAGTTTTTGGACAAATTATATTATTTTAAGTGCATAGGTATTTGAATAACTTAATTTTTTTACTATAGGTAATACCTATTCTTAAAATTTCCATCTTTACAGTTTTCAAAATAATTTATTCAGGTTAATATCTTTAGCATTTCTCAGAAACAACACGAATATAAAAAATTATAGTAAAATTAATCAGAAGTGAAATGTATGCAATTTTTAGCAGCTGGTAATGCCTAAAATATATTTTACTATTGCAACCATATTTGATGGTTCTCATACATAAGTACGGTGACCATAATTTTTAAATTTTTGTTTATTTTCACAACACTTTCATGGGATAAAAATTTGCTTTTTGCTGCTCCCGTAGTTTTGATCCTTTTTGTGTGTTGAGTAGTATGTTTGTGTATGTCCGGGAATAGGTTTTCAGTACAAAAGTCTGCTCATGCCTGGCTGGGAAACGTGATCGTTAAAAATATGTTTCTTGCTTCATATATTTTATGAGCATTTTTTTATAATATGAGTTTTCCAGCCCTGGATGGGAATTTGAAATGTGGTTGAGAAATTCAAACACATTTTTTTAATTAATAAGAACACATTTAAAGAGCATTAAATATATTCTTCTCAATTTTTATATTGCTTCATATTAAAACAATATTCTTGTATCAGGAGGTTTCATAAAATTTGTGTTGTGTATTAAGGGGTTTCAAAAAAATTTTATATGTAAATTTTTTTGTTGCTTTCACATCCGAAAACCCCTAGCCGGGCACATATATTAAACAACTCTGTTGAATGTTTGTCAGGAAGCTGGAAATTTTCAAACATGTCATTGCCGCAACCCTACATTATTTATGCTCATGCAAAAATCAAACAAACCATAAAACCATATTAATTCTGGCGCTGTGTTTTCTATAAAGTTCGATATCGAAATGCTGGATGCATGAGTGTAATTCAAAAATATTTATCTTTGTCAGTGAAATAAACACATTTCAATTTTTAGTAAAAAATGTATAGTATATTTATATAATTCTTATTAAAAATTTTATTTTACAATTATATCTTAAGCAAATAAAAATATGTGTATTATGTATTATTAAACTTTATAAAAGATACAATTTTTACATTTAGATAAACTATAGAAATTTATTATTTTTCTTGCTTTTTCTTGCAATTTAAAATTTTTTCCTTTATAATTCACACAGCGACAGGTATCAGGTACACATCTAGTAGTTTCTTTAGACGAAACACAATCCTCATAATGTTCACCAAATTTATTTTTATTTATTTTCATGTTGTATGATTGAATGTTAACAAGTTCTTGTTTATGTACGTTGGAAATGATGTTGGAGAAAATTTTTAAGAAATTATATATTTCTTTTAGTAGCATATTGTTAATTACTGAATACTCATATGTAATGTTTGCGAATATTCTTTAACGTTAATTGTTCTTGTATTTATCTCATTTATACCCCGACTAACTATACGACTTGATTTCTCTTGACAATCGCTTTCATAAGGAAGTATATCGTCACCCATTTCATCGTTATATTCAAAACAATAAATATTGAGTTTCCGATAAGCATAGTTACTATAATATCTACATCGCAGTCTTATTTTTAAATCTTCATATTTTAAGTTGAAATGTCGATAGAATACCACAGAACTTTCAATAATACCACCTTTTCAATCAAATCCTTCCTAAATGCTTCGATTGCTTCATCTATAGTAAAGTGTTTATATCCTACATCATTATACATCTGATCATGCGAACTTAATGGTGATTTTGTAGTTGTTGTAATTTCCTCATTTTTCAAATGAAGTAATAAATGTACTTTACATTCACAGAACCATTTTGATGTTTAATTTGAAAGTCTAAATATTTGCTAGTTTCACCATCTAACTTCACATGTTGTTGTTGATTATAAGTATTTTGGTTACTATGGATACAATGTTAAACTGAATGAGAATTATTAAAAATACTGAAGCGAATGAATTCATATTTTTCCTTCAATGGTTGATAGTATACTAGTATGAAAACATTATTCGATAACCATTTTATACGTTTGAGTATAGTTTTTAGCATTAATTATGTTTATGTTATTTAAATTATATGAAAAATCAGATATTCGAACTCTTTCAATTTCACCATTACTTAATATACGTTCGTCATTAACTTCACGATATTCATAACAACCTATTTTCAGGTATCGTTTCTCGTATATACTATCATATGTACAACGAATAAGTACATCAACATTATCATATTTAAGATTAAAATGTCGGTAAAATGACTCATTAGGTATACCACCAATATTTGATTCCTTTCCAATTAATTCCTTACGAAATGTCACTATAACGTCATCTACTGTAAACAATTTTTGGGTTGATAATGAAGCGGTTTCATTTATTTTCTTGGTTGAATCAGTAGTTATTAACGAAGAATAATTATAATAATAAGATTGATATTTCATTTAAATCCTCTTTTTCATAGTTTTCCTCCTCTTTTTCATTTTTTTTTCAAAGAACGATGTTGATGTAGTAGTAGTAGTTATTAATGTTATATTAACATCATCATTCATTTGATAGTCATTATCTCTCGTTTCTAAAACTTTACTTTCTTTTAACATTAGAAAGGATATATTTATTTTTAAAACATCTTCGTTGGGGAGTGTAAAATTAAATTCCAAACTTTTTGTGTTCTCTTCTATAATAATATACAATGGTATTGAAATACAATATACCACTTTTAATACAATAATCAAATAAAAAATGATGAATTTCATTTTGGGTTCGATAAGCGATATAATATGCTCACTGTACTAAGATTAGAGATGAAATTATAAAAAATTATATTAATATCGCTTCCTTATACACCCTATATTTTCATTTCAATTTCTTTAATTTCACAATATTATGATATTCATTAGTTATCTGAAACAAATCTTGAACGAAATAAAATCAAATTAATTTTAGTAAAAAAATATTTATATATATTTGTTTATTTAAATCTTACTTATATTAATATTATTTTACATTAGATTTTTAATTTCATTTGTAAGAGGAATATATTCAAACATTCTATCATGTATAATTAAACAATATGCAGATGTTCCGGTTGGTATATTCTTAAGCGTCTTCAATTCAATACGAATATCAATTGGTCCAGTTTTAACAGTCTCATTTCGATGTGTTACATTTAAGACAATTATTGGCGCTATTGATTTAAAGTCTTCTCGTGATAGTAGGGGTTGTGGATCTCGTGAATAGTAGCTTTGATGAAACTTTTGATACATATCGTATAGTACTGCAAACCGATTTCGATCAAATTTCAAGTTTAGATCATCATACGGATATACGTCAGAGCTTAGATATACTTATATATTTGATAAATCACAGTGTTGAAATGTATTATTATTATTATTGTTACGAAATGCCAAAAGCAGGAAACGTGGTCTTTCATTTTCACTTGCAAGCTTAACATTCCATAATACAGTAGTGGTTTCTAGAAGTGAAGGATAGTAATACATATCCCAACTTCTAAAAGATACATTTAGTGCCTGGCGGCTATTAATTGCTTTAAGCTTTTCCAATTTGTGAACATCAACAAGTTGAACATGTGGCACTTTCCATGTTATATTCAGAATCAGCAAATCCTAACAAATTTTTCAATGGCACGCAAAAATTGAAATAACCGCTAATAAGCGCCAGATTTTTTTCACTATTGGTTGGAGCCCATCCAGCATTAATCAAGTTATACAAACAATTTTTGTTGAATATAATCATATGTTTCAAATGTAATCTAATATATATTTTTTCTCCACGAAAATATATTAAGTTTCCGTCCTGATCGACAACTCTTAAAACCAGTGTAGATATTTCTCTCGGATTTACAGGTAAATATATTGGATTAGCCAGTCTTTCTGTTATTTTATATCCTGGACTAACGTCAAGTGAAAACTGATGAATAGTATGTACTGACACGTTATTTATATATGATCCATTCACAATATTACATTCAATGATTACTGTATTAATATTTGTTATATCAATTGTTTTATTTGAAAAATGTTCCAATTGTTGTCGTAATACTCTCTTTCTAAAACCAAGCAAAGATCCAATTGATCGTTCTTTATTGAAATAGATGGAGTCTTTTGTACTTTTTATAGATGTTACAAACGTATTAAATTTTCCACTAATATAAAAATCACCTTCATTAGTCAAATCATGATATTTATCTTTAATTAAATCAACTACATCAGAAAACGCATAAGATCCCACAGGAATCTCTATTATATAATCACCAATATGAAATAAATTGTTTTCAACATCAGCATTTGGTATTGTGTGATAAGTATCGAAGCTTATTAATCCACAAACATAATTCTTATCAAACACAATGGTAGGAAAATAGTTTGCCACAAATACTGAAGAATATCCGTTTAACGTTAATGTTAACGACATCTTAACGTTCGGTGAATTAATAAATCAGTTTTAAATTAATATGATTTCTTTTATATTGATATATCGTTGGTCTTAATTCAAGAATTGTGTTTTGATGAAAAGCCTAACGATTTAACATATATCATGCTTCCTTTTCTCTTCAAAACTTTTTCAACTAAATATGTTTGTGGATATTTTGTTTTCTTCAGCTCAAATTCGTAAAAACCACCTTTAATTTCGTGTTTTTAAAAGTCTTCTAAAATATATGTTTTAGGATTTGTGTTTCTTATAGTTTTAACTTTATAAATTTCTGTACTCCAATTTGGTGTATAACCTTTTTCAAATACATGTTTATATTTACTTATTCGAACATCATCACCAACTCTAAACTTTGCTTTTTTAAACATTTTCAAATTATTATAGACCGTATCTAAAAGAGATTTTTCATTAGAAGAATTCACTTCATTAGGCGTCATTTTTATTATTCTATCAAATGTATTATTATATTTATCAACGAGTTCTTTATATATATTTATCCATTTATATGATCCTTGATAGCTAAACTCTTTCCACACCATTGTTTTCAATGTTCTATTGATGCTTTCAAAACACTATATGTTGAATAATGTTTAATTGGATATGATTCCATTAATCGTTGAAATTGATTATTATAGAACTCTTTGCCATTATCTGTTTGCAAGTTTTTTGGATGACGATTACTATTATTAAAAATACTTTTCATACTCGTAGCATTCGTTACATTTAAAGCGTTTCATAAACCTTTGATAACACAGCGCAACACGAAAAAAATTACCATATACGGACACCACTACGTGATAAAAGACAAAAAAAAAAGACCCAAAGTCATGCACTTTTTTTATGGGCCCCCAAAGATTTGGGGCCTCAAGGTCATTTTTGCGAAATACTGATAATTTTCTCAGATTCATATCTTGCAAATCGTCCGGAATTTTGATTTACTTTTTGAGGCAAAGTTGTAGATCTTGTCATAAAGAACAAAAATTGTAAACATATAAAATCAAAAATCTTCATCTTCAAGATAAAAATCGCAAAAAAATTAAAAAAAAAATATATTTTTTAACCTCTTTTCCACTGTTCAGGTCCATAGGTAGCAAACCGTTAAAAATTCAAGAAAACAGTCAACTACAAAAATGTACATAAGGCCTCAGTAAGCATCTTTCTAAAACATATGAACTGCCTAGAAATGGTTCTTTATACCGTGTAGGTAGCCGCAAAAGTGAAAAATTTCCCGAAAATTTTTTAATTTCATTTGTTTTTTATTTACTTCAAAATTAAGATACATACTATGCTATCTATTACAAAAATGTTGCTAAGATCTCAATAAACAACTTTCTAAAACATAAGTACATAAGGACTTCCTAGGAATGATTTGCCGCAAAAGGGGAAAATTTCCCGAAATTTTTTTAACAATTCCCAATTTTATGTGGAGCGGTGGCAGAAAGATGTCTTGAGTATTGTCAATTGGAGGTGGATTTTTCAGTCTATGTTGTTTCATTTGTTTCTCCACACTTCCTCTTGATCTCCACGAATTACATTGAAATTGATTCAGAGGTGAGCGCGAATCCCAATTACAAATAAATTAAAATAATTTTGGAAAGCCCTTGCAAAATGTTGATGACCTTCAAATCACAGCAAATCTTCCATTTATTTTCGTAGCATTTGATATTTTTCGTAATACCTCTCCATGTTTCATAGCTTTCTTTCATGTTAATACCCATTGCTAGCAGAATGGAAGGTTTTCGGTTCGACGCATGCAACAACACAGCTTTCAAGCTCGAAACAGAACCATCAATAAATAATCTCCACCCAATAGCGATGTAGTTCATTCTCATTTTCACCACCAAAGCTTTTAATCGTTGCAGTAAGCGAACGAATTGTCATCTTATACAACTTTTTTTCTGATTGGATGACCGCAAACGCAGCAAAATAAATCAATTTTTTCACACTGCACATTGAAATTGTCAATTACCAATGTTGTACACGAATTATGCTACAGCACTTTCTCTATAACTTTCAACGCTGAGCTCTCGTTTACGTCGCGCTATGTAATGCCTCGATGTGAGCGTCTTGTCGCTTTTATATTGTGTGCTGCGTCCCTCGATGCGTACGTGTCCTGAGTTTATTGCTTTACCTGTGCTGCTGCGGTCGGTGCGTGATCGCGTGAGTTGTTTATTGAGATCTTACGTACATTTTTGTAATAGAGCGCATAGTATGTATCTTAATGTCGAAGTAAATAAAAAACAAATGAAATTAAAAAATTTTCGGGAAATTTTTCACTTTTGCGGCTACCTGAGCGCTACCTACACGGTATTAAGAACCATTCCTAGGAAGTTCTTATATTCCAGAAAGTTGTTTACTGAGGTTGTTGCCTCGAAATATTTCCTCAAAAATATAATAAAAAAATAGGGTTTTAATTTTTTCCAATTTGGGTTTTTTTCTTTTTACGTACCGTACTCTCGGATTATAAATGTAAAAGTTATTTTATATGATAAACATTTATACAAATTAACAACAACTTAACGAAGAGAGAAAACAAAACATAGAAAGCTCCAATGAACAATAATCAAGGGACCTTTTACACTATTCGCGTAAACATCCCACCCCCTTGCTATACTGCAACAAAGGGGGCTAAGGATAACGCGGGCCTATTATAGGGAGGTATATAATAAAAAAACAATTTTCTTAAAAAAAATAATTAATTTTTATCTCATTTTAGAGATATTTACATTTATAAAAATTCAAAAAAAAAGAATATAAAAATATAACAAAATATAATAAAAGTAAAAAATACAATAAAATATATATCTAAACAATTTGTCCAGACATCACGTTGATGACGATAGTCGCCGGATGATTCGCTCCAGGGAATTGATGCTGGTGTCCTTGGATTGAGGGGTGTTGAGGTTGTAGTAGTTGTGGTTGGTGGTGTTGAGAACACTGGCATTGCCCTGCAGTCTTACGTTTACTACGTTTTTTACTGCTCCTTTTATTTTGTGTTGAGGGTTTTACAATAGCTTGCTGGTCCGATATTTGTGCCTTGTACCGATGGAGTAAGGTGTGATGTTCGGCCTTGCACTCAAGGCACCGTTCACGGCTCGAGCACCTGTCTTTCATGTGCGAGTGTGCAAGGCAGTTAAAATAATATTTTAATTTTTTCACTGTTTCCACCGTTCCTTCACCGTCATCTTCCTGAACTTGTAACAGTTTCGCAATGCGTGTTCACTCTTGCACAACCGACAGTCTCGTAACCGTTCAGTGCGAGGGGTTTTGTCGTCCGAAGCAGAAGTCGATGGGGCTTCGACGGGTTTACGGTGTACTTCAAGGCGACAGGATGCACTAGACATTGTTCTAAAATGGGTGAAATAGGAGAGGGAAAACAAAAGAAAAATAAAAGGAATTAGTGAGCTTCTGACTGGGGTAAGAGAACAAGCTTCACAATAGGCCGGGTGAAAACGCCTGAAGCTGTTCTCACGTCCGCTGTACGGACCTTAGAATCATGTCCAACGTAAGTCTTTTCTATTCGTCTGAGTCGCCATTCATTAAGGGGTAAATTATCCTGACGGACAACCACCAAGTCGCCTACTTCAAAATCTTTCTGGGGATATTTCCTTTTCACTCGACTATGAAGCCTTTTGAGGTATTCCTCCTTCCACCGCTGGGCAAAATGGTGGTGAAGAATTTTAAGCTTTTGCCACCTATTGGCAACACTCAAAGAGAGTTCAGCATGATCTTCAGGGTTCAGGGGGTGACAGAAGAGGCGCACCAATCAGGAAATGACCTGGCGTTAAAGGAAGTAAGTCAGATGGATCATCAGTCATGGCAGTTAACGGTCTTGAATTCAGACAAGCTTCTATGCGGGTTAGCATAGTTGTAAATTCCTCAAAGGTAAACTTATGAACCCCAGAAATTTTACGTAAATGAGTTTTGACGCTCTTTACGCCGGCTTCCCATAAGCCGCCCATATGGGGAGCACCGGGAGGAAGGAAATGCCATTCAACAGGCTGAAAGCTGTTCCGTACAGGCACCTTCCTCTTGATTTCAGATAAAAACTGTTTTCGGTCAACCTCGAGTAAATTAGCAGCACCGACAAATGCAGTTCCGTCGTCGGAATATAAATGAGAAGGACAAACGCGACGTGAGAAAAAATGAGCAAAGGCTGCAAGGAATGTTTCCGTTGACATATCACCAGTTGCCTACAAATTAATAGCCTTTGTGGCAAAGCAAACAACTAAAACATAGCCTCCTGTAATTCTGCAACCCCTTCCAATGTAGGATTTTATGTCGAACGGGACTGCGAAATCTAAATCGGTGTGGGTGAATGGTCTCGACATAGAGCATCGTTCACGGGGTGATGCAGCCATAATTTGCCGACCAGACTTCTTTCGGTGAATAGTGCATTCCTTACAATTATGAATCACTGTACGGATCAGATTCTTTAGCTTAGGGACCCAAAATTCACTTCTTATTAAACGGAGCATTAATGAATGACCGCCATGAGCAGATCACTTGTGCACATGTTCAACAAATAAGCGAGTAGATCGGGCAGAATAGGGTAAAATTTTAGGATATCGCTCATTATATGTTAAGCCATGTGATCTGGCCAATCGACCATTAATTCTGACAAAGCCCTTTGAATCGATAAAAGGGGTCAACGTGAGTAAACTACTCTTTGTAGACACTGGTATACCCTTTGAAAGTGCGGTATATTCGGGTATAAAATTCCGCTGACATATAAGAATCAAGCGATTTTGAGTGAATTTTACTTCCGACTGGGTTAAATCTAAAGTGTCATACAAGCAATTTCGAGATTTCAAATAATTTAAGCACCTGAACCAATACGAAATAATTCGCATTGCACGAAGTAAGTCTGAAAAACGTTCAAGTATGTTATACGGGGTTTCGAGTTGAACTGAAAACGACTGAACTTCAAGGTGTTGCTGTTCTATAGGGGTGTGTTGTGGCCAGCGCTCTCGAGATTGCCTCAACCATGCAGGGCCATGCCACCAAAGAGAATTATCAATTACATCTCTTGCAAGGGTTCCACGACTTGCCAAATCGGCGGTGTTGTCCTTGGATACTACATGTGACCAATTCTCATTACCAACTTTATTCATGATCAACGCTACTCTGTTTTTAACAAAGGTCGGCCAATGGCACAGGGGTTTTTAAGCCAGGATAAAACGATAGTTGAATCAGTCCATAGATAAACCTTACTCCTGTCTAGATTTCTGTTCTTCACATTATACATCAATGACTTACCTAGTGAAATTTTGCACAGTAACATTCACATATTTGCTGATGATGTCCAGGTTTATATAAGTTGTAAGAGAAACTTGATACATGAGTGCATTGGAAAGCTTAATACGGACCTAAGAAGAATATTTACATGGGCGTCGTCGAATGGACTGTACTTAAATCCTAAAAAATCAAAATGTATGATAATAGCACAAAGGAATCAAAACACCAGTGTAGATATTCCGATCATATTAGGAAATGAAAATATCGCGTTCGTTGAATCAGCTAAAACTCTTGGTATAATTTTTAATAAATCACTGCAATGGAATACTCATATAAACTCGGTTTCTGGAATAATTTGTTCAATGCTTAGAACGCTATACTCTTCACAAAATCTTACACCACTAAATATACGAGTGCTTCTTGCGAAAACTTTCTTAATGCCAAAGCTGTTATATGGCTGTGAAATTTTTGCGTTTTGCGATTCATATAGTAAGCGCAGATTAGTAGTAGCATATAACGCGATTCTGCGATATGTCTACGGTATAAAAAGATATGATGGAACTTCTCAGCATTCTAAATCTTTATACGGAGTTGATCTCCTGGACTTGCTTAAGATTAAATCGTTAATACTTTTACACAAAATTATTTACACCCAAGAACCAATTTATTTATTCGACCGCCTTCAATTCGCACGATCTAACAGCGGAAAACACATTATACAATTTAGATATCAAACATTGATTTCAGAGTGGCAGTTCTTTACAAATACTATACGATTGTGGAACTCTCTACCCAACACTTTGCAAAATACAGGCAACGTTATTCAATTTAAAAACAAACTGTTCGCAAGTTTTTAACTGTATTTATATTATTCCATGTTGTTTTGGTATTTTATGTATGCGCATTTTATATTTTCTTTCTATTTTTTCGCCCTTACTTATTTATGTATAGCAAATCTATTATATCATTATAAGATGACATACTGTAATTTAAAAGATTAATTTCTTGTTGTATGTGGTAGCCGCTTTTAATAAATAATAATAATAATAATTGGGTACATAATCATTCTATAATTTTTGCCATCAAAGCCACTCCACACAGCTCAAAGCGGGGTAATGTTTTAGCTTTTACGGGAGCTGCCTTCTTTTTTGACGCGAGTAAACGCGTCGTAATTGCATTGGATGCTATATTTCGAATATACAGAGCAGCACCGTATGCCTTTTCAGAAGCGTCGCAAAACGCATGAAGTTCAAATTCATTTGCGGGAAGAAAATTAACCCATCTTGGAATATTAATGTAGTCGTTTAAAAATGCGCGCCATTGAGATAGTGTTAGGGGGTGCAAACTTTCATCCCAGTCTGTCTTGTCCTTCCAAATTTGTTGCATTATGATTTTGGCTACAACAATTTTTGGTGAGAACCAACCTGCAGGATCAAACAATTTTGCTATTTCAGGCAAGACAGACCGTTTCGTGACAATGTGCTAGCGTGGGCAGTACTAGTTTGAAATAGAAGCTATCTTTATTAGCATCCCATCGCAAGCCTAGGGTTTTTGTAGTACTGATATCCGAAAATTTTAAGAAGTCTGCATCAAGCAGATTCTCCCGGGGTAAGTCTTCTAAGAGTCGTAAATGATTGGCTGTCCACTTTCGTAAAACAAAACCAGCCGAACCAAGAACATGGGTTAGTTCATTACACCTCTTAAAAGCGCCTTCTAGATCATGTGATCCAGCAAGAACATCATCAACATACATTTGAGTTTTCAAAATTTCGGACGCCGCAGGACTTATGGGTTTACAATCGTCAGCCAATTGCAAAAGAGTACGAATCGCTAAGTACGGCGCGCAGTTCACTCCGAACGTGACCGTGCTATGCTCATAGTCCTTAACTTCAGCTTCAGGATTATCACGAAACAGAATCCGCTGATATTGGGTTTGATTGCGATGAACTAGTATCTGCCGATACATTTTTCAATATCCGCACTAAAAACGCACCGGAAGAACGCCACTGCAGTAGTAGAACGGTAAGGTCTGTCTGTAATACAGGACCTGGGTGCAACACACTTACTTACGCCATTGGAGTGGTTTGAAGCATTAAATACTACTCTGAGTTTCGTGGTTACACTATCGGGTTTAAACACTGCATGATGAGGTAAATAATACTTATCTACAGTGGAATCGGGGTTCTTGACAGGCTTGATGTGTCCCATTGTGAAATATTCACGAACTACATTGTCATATTGTGACTTCGGGATTTCTCAAGAAGCGTGCCTCATTTTGTACAAACTGGGAAAAAGCGCTTTTACGAGAATCCCCTAGTTCCAATTCATTTGGGAATTCTCGGCGAAATGGGAGAGATACCACATAACGGCCGTCGGGATTTTTATAAATCGTAAATCACAATAATCATCCTCTTGCGATAAATGGGTCGCTTGTGGAACTTCTTCAAGTTCCAAAAAACGAAAGAGTTGAGTATTTAACTCGAGATGGGTGCAAAACGATGCTACGGAGTGTAGGGGTTGAGACTGAGAAACTTCACCCGCGGCGATCCACCCCAACACGGTTTTTTGGGCGATCAGGTTGACATTTGGATGTATTTTGACATCCGTAGTTAAAATTTTAGGATACACATTTCAGAGATACTACATGAAGGCAACTGACCGGTGATTTTTTCTACAACATACGCAGAAAATTTCAGTTTGAAGCTGGGGTCGATCGGCGAACTGACTGTTAGAATGCACATGGTAGAGGATTTACCAGCTAAGCAGTCCATCATTCCTGTGACACTTGTCAATGGAACAGAAAATGTGGGAATAGCAAGCTTCTTTTGTAACCTTCTTGAAATAAAGCTACCTTTTGAGCCAGGGTCAACTAGGGCTCGGGCCGCACATCTAATGTCATTTATGTGCAAACTGTTGAGCCCAAAATCACTGTTTGATTTAAATTGGAATTGAGATGTGCGGTGTAAGTATATAAATTACGAGCCGCGGCAGAAGTTGAAGGTTTGAAATCAAGTGGTGGTTGAGATGGCGCTGCAGTCGTACTAGAAGCTATAGGGAGCTCGGGTGAATTACTGGCTGATATATGTGATCTTACGTGTCTATGAAGCAAAGAATGATGCTTTTGCTTACAAAGTCAGCACACACGAACACTTCTACAATTTCTGAACTCATGTGAGGTTGCCAAACAGTTCGAACAACACTTTAGGCGCTTCACTGTTGACATACGTTCATCAACACTCTGACTCAAAAATCTGGGACAAAGTCTAATGGGGTGAGACCCTTGACAGAGGAAACAACGACAAACGGTTGGAGTAGAGCTGGTTTTTGTCGCAAAACTTTGAATGTTTCTATTCTCATTTGATGGTTTTTTAGCAGCGTGAAAATTGGGGTTATTTCGTACATTGGCAGTGGTGGGGTATTTGTTCGGGTTTTGAACAGGGTTTGAATGAGACTGCCTTATGTCAGAAATTGATTCTAGGATTTTGAAACGCGCTCTTAAACGCATCCATATCAGTCCATTTAGGGGAAGTTTTAAGTTTTTTAGATTGTTCCCAAAGACCCATAGTGTTTTCGGGTAGCTTTGTAGCACAAATATATACCAGCATTACGTGGTAGAATATTTCAGGGGTTACTTCAAGGAGAGAAAGATTTGTCGTTCCTTGCAAGTTTTTTATATTCGCGCTTGATTCTTGAGAAATCGGTTTAATATTTAAGAGAGCTCGAAGCTGTTCGTTTATAAGAGCATCTTTATTCTCATACGTGTCAACCAGTTTTTTCCATGCGACTTCGTAGCCATCGTTGGTCAGTGGCACAGTTCATGCGCATCTCTAGCGATTTTCTGCAATAGATAATACAATTTTTGTACTGGGGTCAACCTGGGTTTATAACCATACAAAGCGGAGAACATATCCCGAAACGAGGTCCAGCTCTTATAATGTCCATAGAATATGGGGGTGTCGCAAGGGGGTAAATTAATCAGAGGCGCGGATTGCGCTTTCCACCTCTCGCTCTGAACCGCCACTTTAAGTTTTTCTAGTAGACCAGTTATAAGAGTCATTCCCCGGGTGTAGGTGCCATAAGAATTAAGATACTTACATAGATTTAAATTCTTTAACCCGAGGATATTTAACCTTTGCGGCTTCAATCAATAGAGAGTCGGATGTTGAGCGAACAGCTTCCCATAACCGATTGAACTCTTTTTTATGACTATTCACAGAACCGAGTTAGTGGTGCGTTAGTGGTATAGAAGCAATATATGCTTTAAAATTTGCCAAACGGTCGGCATTTAGGATCACTTTAGTTATGTCCATTTTTGATCTCAAGTTGTAAAATGTATCAAAAATTAAAAAGAAAAATGATTAATCTTTGTTCAATATTTGAAACCGTACTCTACCCGGTGGCACGGTTACGAATCCTGAACTACACTATGCATATTATATTTTAGAATTTCTGATACATTTTAGTTGTTTTTATTACTTTTACTTTTTATTTGAAAAAGTTCGTTCCACAATTTATTTAAAAAACCAGGTCACAATCTCATTTATAATATATATTTTTTTAATTTTTGCGTTTTTTCCAATTTTATGAACGATAAAAGATTTATTTTTCAAAAATATCCAATATGTTATCAAATAGGATTTTGTACATTGATAAAATAGTTATATAATGAATTCAGTAACTTGTTGACGTTTTTTATTTGATCTAATAATAACACCAAAAATAAAAATAACTTGACGGTGTAAGAAAAAATAGTTCATTATTTTAAATTAATTTGTTTTTGAAACTCGTATGATGTATGGATGTATGTAAACTAGTGATAGTCTAAAAGTTGTCTTTTTAAAATTTTGTTAACTTGTATCGCGGTTGGACCAGACGATGAAGGTTTTGGTTTAATATAACGTGTATATTTCTGATATAGAAACACAATCGAATTTCAACCTCAATTGATTTAAAAAATACGAATTTGGCCATTTACATATATTCAGCCTGCTAAGAAAACAGATGGATTTAATTAAAAACATTTTTTATTTAAATCTTCTTCTACGTTTACTGTGTAAGACAGCGAAAAATTACGATAAAATCGCAAACAGAAAGCTTTTTTCTCTCAAATCCAACCCATATGTTTATAATTAACATAGTTTGTTATTTATAAATTTATTAGTTTTTGGTTTTATTCTTTTGTCTTTATAAGTCTGATTAACTCTTGCTTATTATGCATTTTTAGTTTCTTTGCACTCTTAAGTATTTTATTACAATTTTATTCATTATGTAGTCTGTTTGTAAGTCACTCTTGTCTATTATGCATTTTTTGTTAATTTGTTTGTTTTTTGTAGTACGATCACCTTTTATACATTAAATTGCATGCTAAGTATTTTGTTCGCCTCATGTTCATGGTCACACAGCCAATGAACTTAAAATATGATACATAATACCTTAACTGCTAAGTATGTAAAATTAACAGTAAACAACATTTTTTTTATTAGATTAATAGTAATCAATATTTCTGTATAAAAAGAAGAAAAATTTAAATAAAAAGAGCCTTTTTGTTATTGAACATTAAAGAGTCTACATCAAATCATTTCAGCAAACAACTCAGTTCAAGTACTGTTTGTTGTTAAATAAACCTTAACACTTTAATCCAGTTTATGTGCTGAGATTAAAACAAGCATTTAATTAACAAACGAGTTAGTTAACATTTTGGTGACCCCGACGTGATCTTGCTTAAAAGAGGAAAATGGCAACACTTGAGGAGCTGGTGACAAAACAGAAAGCCATCGGCGAGAGGATTGAGACGATCATTAGGAACTACAAGAAGGACCCGTTATCAAGGAAAACAACTGAAAGGTATTTTCAAGAACGGTTGAAAAGGTTGGAGGAAGAGTGGTCAGCATTTGAGGCCAACGACAGCGAAATCCGTCTGTTAAAATATCTGCCGATGGATCATGAGTATTTCGCCAAGGGGTACTACGAAGCCATAAGAGATATCGTGGACCAGTACACAGGAGTTCTACAACAAATGATGTTAAAGGTTACACCAACCTCAAACCAACCACTAGGGCAACAGTCTTGTACAACAGGTGCAGAAGCAGCATCAACAGGAGCTATTGGGATCCAGGTCGAAGTTGTTAGTGGGATCACAAAACTGATCCGTAGACAGAGTGCGATGATGGCAGCGCTAGAGCGTTTATTGACGGACGATTTTACAGAAAGAGATGTCTCCAATGCCACCACATTGTGGCAAAGTATTGAAGACATACATTTAAGATTTGCGAATTATGCGACGATCCAACAGACCAAGCATAAAATATGGAACGATTCATATCACTGGAAACCAATGTAAGAAAAATGGTGAAAAAAGTTACCAGCAGGTCCACAGCACCACAGCCATCAGAGTTTGTTCATCATCAGACAGAAAGTATTCCAATGCCAAAAATCACTATACCCAAATTTGATGGAAACCAGATGAAATGGCAGGAATTTCATGATCTATTTTTATCACTGGTTGTCAATCAACCAATGACAAGAGTTCAAAAAATTTGGTACTTAAAAACACACTTAGTAGGAGAGGCAGCAAGCTTGATAAAGCATTTTGCTGCAACAGAAGAAAATTTTGAAGCCGCATGGACGATGGTCATAGACCGCTACAACAACAAGAGGTTACTAGTCAGCAGATTAGTTCATGAATTGGTCGAAGATGCAGATGATAGAATAAGTGACAACTTTAAAGAGCTTCATGACAAAACTCAGGAGTGCCTTTTAGCGCTACAGAGCCTTCAAATTGATACATCATCTTGGGACCCGCTTCTGCTGCATTTATTACTGAAAAGGCTAGATCGAAACACACGATTGCGCTTTGAACAGTCTCTATTACAACCACGAGAAGTTCCAACAGTGAAAGAATTTTTGATGTTTTTGGAAAAACACTTTCAGTCCATTGAAGCAATGGGGTCAAAAAGAAACACCCAATTTCGAAGGTTTGCACTTCAGTGGTAACTCAAGACGATTCCTGTGTCATGTGCAGAAACGGCAAACACCCCTTATTTGCTTGCAAGATGTTCCTTCAATCATCACCGGTAGCTCGGCTTCAATTCGTTCAAAAGAAAAAATATTGTTTCAATTGCTTAAAAACAGGCCATAACGTACAGAATTGCATTTCTAGAAGCTGCATGAAGTGTAACAAAATACACAACACACTTCTTCACCTAGAAACCTCAGAACAAACCAGAAGCAACGTGGCTTCAAAGAACCAGACATCTAAAGGAAGCTTAACTCTGAATGCACAAGAAGTTGCCACATTAACCACAGCTAAAAATTCAAGTTCAAGCAATTATGTTCTTCTTAGCACAGTATTAATCATCGTCAAGGCAAGCGGAAAAGAAATACAATGCCGAGCAATTCTTGATTCCGGATCTCAACTTAATTTCGTCAGTGAGCGACTAGTTAAGCGCTTAGGACTTTCAACAAAACCAACTTCTATCTATGTAAATGGAATCGGAGCAAGCAACACTAAGGTTCGGCATAGAGTCAATATCACGTTACATTCTAGAATCAACAACTTCACGACGCAACTCGAAGCAGCTGTTCTTCCTCAGATAATATCTTCACAACCGTCGCAAACAATTAACATTGACAATTGGCCAATTCCCAAAAACATCAAACTTGCAGACCCGGAATTCAATCGCCCTGACAAAATAGATGTGCTTCTAGGTGCAGAGTTTTATCATCAGTTATTTTCAATCGGACAAATAAAATTGGGCAAGGAGCTGCCGACTTTGCAAAATACGGTATTGGGATGGGTCATTTCAGGAAGGGTTGGTGAAATTCAGCTATCATCGACAACCTGTGGAATGTGTACTGAGGAGGAAATCAAACTGGAAGAAACAATTACTCAACTATGGGAGCTAGAAAAGGTGGAAGCAGCAGATAAAACACTTTCTACGTCAGAAAAGCTTTGTGAAAATCATTTCGCAAATACTCATGCAGTCGATCAGAATGGAAGATTTGTCGTAAGACTGCCATTTTGCAGTAATCCCGAGGAACTTGGGGAGTCTCAGGGAATAGCATTCAACAGGTTTCTTGCTTTAGAGCGTCGACTTGCAAAGACACCAGAAATTAAAATGCAATACATACGATTCATGGAAGAGTATAAGTCGTTAGGACATATGACCGAAATAGACACCAATTCCATAGATAAACCTAACTACTTCATTCCTCACCACTGCATACTCAAGCCTGAAAGTTCGACAACCAAATTAAGAGTAGTCTTTGATGCCTCTGCGAAGACTTCTACTGGTGTATCATTAAATGACTTAATGTACACTGGACCAACCGTTCAATGCGAACTTTTTTCCATTATACTCCGTTTTCGAATACCACGCTTTGTGTTTACCACAGACGTGGAAAAAATGTATCGACAAATGCTTATACATCCGGAAGACAGGAAATTTCAAACCATCATTTGGAGAGAGAGTCCAACTGCAGCAATCAAGCATTACCAATTGAACACAATAACCTACGGCACTCGAGCTGCACCGTATTTAGCAACTAAATGCCTGGAAAAAATCTTGAGGATAAGCCTACCTTCCTCTGGACAGACTCAATGATTGTTTTGGCCTGGATTAACTCGCAGTCATCATCTCATCAAACGTTTGTGGCCAATCGAATAGCCGCGATTCAGGAGTTAACAATGGCCGAACAATGGCGACATGTAACTTCAAAAGAAAATCCTGCTGACATCATATCGCGAGGACTGTCTCCAAAGGCATTACCATCATGCAACTTATGGTTCCATGGCCCAATCTTCCTACATGGGCATGAAGCAGTTTGGCCACAAAGATACTCGAAGGCCACAGATATACTGGAAGGTAACATGGAGCGGAAGAAAACAGCTACCATGTTAGCAATTGAGAATCCAACACCAATAATCTACAACATTGATCACAAGGGATCATTTCAAACATTGCAAAGAATTGTAGCCTATATGCTACGATTTATTAACAAAACAAGAAAAATAAATACACGTCCAGAACTCGCCTTGACAGTAATGGAACTCGAACAAGCCCTTGTAGTTATCGTACGAGCAATGCAGTCAGATTTCGAAGACGACTTAAAACATTTAAAAAGAAGTAATGTAGTTAGTAAGGCAAGTCCTTTCAGCAACCTTACCCCATTCTTGGATTCAAATGGTATAATTAGAGTGGGAGGACGATTAAGCACATCTTCCCTGTCATATGACGCCAAACATCCGATGCTGCTTCCCTACAATCACCCAATCTCAAGGTTACTCAAGCAAACGGTGCATGAACAAAACAGACATTGCGGCCCACAAGCACTCCTGTCATACATTAGACAAAGATATTGGCCAATCAAGGGAAAGTCCGCAGCAAGATCGATTGTACAACATTGTATACGATGCTCCAAGGCCAAGCCAAGGCTGCTCAGTCAGATTATGGGCAACTTACCAGCGGCGCGTGTCAGACCAGCTTGGCCATTCATCAACACTGGAGTTGATTTTTGCGGACCGTTTTGGGTCCATTATAAAGTCAGAGGGAAAAGGCCTCAAAAGGTTTACATCGCAGTGTTTTGCTGTTTTGTTACCAAGGCGGTACACCTGGAATTAGTGAGTGATCTTACCACCGAATCGTTTATAGGATCACTAAAAAGATTTGTAAGTAGGCGAGGTCAATGCCGAAATCTCTATTGTGACAACGCTACCAATTTTGTAGGAGCAAAGAATCAATTAACAGAACTATCAGAAACTATCCATTCTGGCTCAGCTCAAGAAATAATTAACCGAGAGTGTACATCGAGAGGGATAACGTTTCATTTTATACCCCCAAGAGCACCACATTTCGGTGGCTTGTGGGAAGCTGCGGTCAAGTCAGCAAAACATCTTCTCGTCAGAAGTGTGTCAACA
Source organism: Gymnocheta viridis (assembly GCA_956483585.1). Taxonomy (NCBI): domain Eukaryota; kingdom Metazoa; phylum Arthropoda; class Insecta; order Diptera; family Tachinidae; genus Gymnocheta; species Gymnocheta viridis. The sequence goes on from OY101443.1 coordinate 30,647,813, forward strand.
GCATCGCTCACGTATGAAGAACTTGACACGGTAATCATTGAAATTGAAGGAATTCTCAATTCAAGACCAATAAGCCCAATGTCAGAAAACCCAAATGACTTAGCAGCATTAACTCCGGGCCACTTCCTGATTGGGGAACCCCTCAATGCTCAAGTTGACGCAAATTTCACACAAGAACGAGGCAACTTATTGACCAGGTGGAAACTAGTAACTCATCTCAAGAACGAATTTTGGAGACGATGGTCACGGGAATATTTGAATGAACTACAATATCGACATAAATGGAAAACTCAAGCAAACAATATTAAAACCGGGGATATGATAATAATCAAAGAAGACAACACAGCACCGTTACAGTGGCCATTGGGTAGAATTATAAAGGTACATCAAGGAGATGACGGTCTCGTCCGAGTAGCTGATGTTAAAACATTAACCGGCAACTTCAGAAGGCCTATTACACGTTTAGCGCCGTTACCAATAAATACTGAAGACGATAACGAAATATCTGTACAAGACCAAGCAATTGAAGCAAACGATAATGAATCTGAAATGCCCACGAAAAGGAGACGCACTTCAAATATTTTCAAATATTCCCTTGATTATAATGACTATGATGCTGTTACCACTGGTACTAGGAATAAATATCTACGAGAAACAATTTGGAACACAACCTGGAATTTATTATGAGGGAATCGGAACAGCATTTATTTCACCCACAGAATGGCAATTTTTAATTTATTATGATTTGGAGGGGTTCTGGTCTGAACTAGCGCTATTCTCAAATGGAACCAAGACACTTAGTCATTTGTGCAAAGAAATGCAACAAAAGGCAACATGCACAGACCTAGTCAATTATTTTGAACATGCTGAGGCTAGGCTACTCATGGACAGCACATTACTTTCCGGGAAAAGACATAAAAGAGCTGCAATCGATCTTGTGGGAAACATTGCGCATACATTATTTGGAGTGCTAGACTCCGAATATGCAAAAACAATGGAACACACAATAGCGCAAGTTAACCAAAATGAAGCTCACTTACTCAATCTATTAAAGAATCAAACATCAATTATAGATTCTACCATTAACATAATTAAATTGGATGAAGAAGCGGTAAAGAAAAGGTTTGATAAAATGGATACCCAAATAGCAGAAATATACAATCGGATAAATAGCTACGGTGAAGAAGACAGAACCTATCGTATTTTTTCGTCATTATGCATACAACTCACAATTATGGCAGCCACTTTAGACCAAACTCAATCCTTAATTCTTGATATCCTAACAAATACACATCATGGCATTATAAGCCCGTCATTACTTACTCCGATACAACTGCAACATGAACTAGACAAAATATCACTTCATCTGCCCGAATCACTCCAGTTTCCTGCAAAAAGAGAAGATTTCTTACAATTATACAAACTCATGAAGGTCACAGGAGGACTCGCAAAGACCACAGCAATTTTTAGTGTTACTTTACCACTGATTGAGAGTGAACCGTTCGATCTCTTCAATCTCATACCAATCCCAAGGTGGACTAACAACACGCTGGTATCAATAAAACCATGTTCTCCGCTGTTGGCAATCAATAGGATTCAAGCCACATATTTCACCATAAGTAACTCAGAACTCGACGTATGCATTACCCTCAAAGAAGAAATATACATATGTTCATACACCAAGTTTTGGGAGATCTCGGATGAAGCACATACAAACCTTGTCAAACCCCTTCTACATGAAATACATGAAAGCGAGTACATCTCACAAATACAAAACTTAACAGAATTACAAACTTCATTAGCAGAACAAAACATTTTCCAGCTTCCAAACCAAATTGAAGCCCAAAACTACCACCACATAACGATCGGCTACTCCACCTTATTCATTACTGGTGTCATCATTGTTTATCTTATCATTAAAAGGAATACCAACGTCACACCAACTCCAGCTCCTCGTAACTTGCAACCCACACCAGATTTCACAGTCCATATTTAGACCAAAAGATGTTTACCCAGCAGTTCAACTCAAGAAGATAAGAAATGTCAGTCCAGCATCTTCAACAAACCGCGATTCAACACCGGTTTTGAGCTGCGCTCAACGGGGGGAGCATGTTTATAATTAACATAGTTTGTTATTTATAAATTTATTAGTTTTTGGTTTTATTCTTTTGTCTTTATAAGTCTGATTAACTCTTGCTTATTATGCATTTTTAGTTTCTTTGCACTCTTAAGTATTTTATTACAATTTTATTCATTATGTAGTCTGTTTGTAAGTCACTCTTGTCTATTATGCATTTTTTGTTAATTTGTTTGTTTTTTGTAGTACGATCACCTTTTATACATTAAATTGCATGCTAAGTATTTTGTTCGCCTCATGTTCATGGTCACACAGCCAATGAACTTAAAATATGATACATAATACCTTAACTGCTAAGTATGTAAAATTAACAGTAAACATTTTTTTTATTAGATTAATAGTAATCAATATTTCTGTATAAAAAGAAGAAAAATTTAAATAAAAAGAGCCTTTTTGTTATTGAACATTAAAGAGTCTACATCAAATCATTTCAGCAAACAACTCAGTTCAAGTACTGTTTGTTGTTAAATAAACCTTAACACTTTAATCCAGTTTATGTGCTGAGATTAAAACAAGCATTTAATTAACAAACGAGTTAGTTAACACCATAATTCGGCTTATTTTCGTAATATTTTACCATTAATCCGCGTCCAATTCCGTAGTGCGTGCTATCGACAATGCGATATTATCTCCTAAGATCTTAACTTATCATTTTGTATATGTCGAATTGGGGAAAGTAGGAAAAATATAAAATACAAATTAATGTTTTATAAGTATATATAAGTATAAGATCACGAATATCAACTATTTAACCGTATTACTTAACAAATTAGGATACGAAAAGTACAAACTTATTCATTTTCACATGTCAAATCAATTTCAGAGAGAATACAGAAGATGGCTCCTCACCATTTTCCACAACTCTTATCATCCAAGTATTGTACAAACCTACATCAATTTGAATTTCTATACTTTTGATATTTTAATAAAACCATATTTTGTGAATTACGCATGTAAGTAAAAAGTATTTGACAGTTTTATTATTGCAATCCGATCTCCCATGAACCCTTCCTGCCCTATAACCCTGTCGAGTGTATACCTCCATATGCTCCCTTGTCCGTGATCTATCCCTCGCCCACCCGCAACCTCGCTGTAGCATTCGTTTAGAACATTAGATGGGAGTAATAAGTCTAAGTCTAAACATGGCCCTTCGATCTTTGGAAACGGTGTAAAGTTCATCTCTACATGGTAAAATCTCTTTACACGCATACATACAGTCCTCAAACAGTTCTCTCAAAAAGGAAAAAAACAATTCGGTATACATCATCCCAGCGGCGAACATTGCATACCACATTACATCTCATCAATGAAATTTGCAACACTTTGTGTTCAATTATTACATTGAGGCAGTATATGGAATTTGCAAAACTGAATTCCGTTCATATTTTATAATGTGCAAGTAATGCAGAATGTGTATAGGTTGTCCACAGTCTGTTTACAATGTGTGCGAAGTTGTGTTTGATACTCTTTCTACTTTCCCACGAAGTAATGGAGTTTATATAGACTGTCTACTGCCTGCTTACATTGTATGTGAGACTGTAATCAGTTTATATGAATTGGATGAACACATCACTATCCCGATTACTTTGTATGCAAGTGGGAGGCGTTCACTCCAAAAATGCGGCAATGCATTCGAAAAAGTATAATATGTTGTAATGGAGATGTTTTAGTTGATGAGTGTGCATAAAACTAACAAGAGCAAAATATTAAAATAAAGAAAAAGATTTATTACAAACTACATATGTATGTACATATTAAAAAACAAAAATTATTAAAAACAATAAAAAAATATACCTACTTAACAAACTATTAAAGAAAAAGATTATTACAAACTATAATTGGAAAATTGCAAACTTTGTGAAAGTGATTGAAAATAAAAAAAGAAAAGCTCAAACGCAAAGCAAATTCATTGCAGAAGCGAAAACTTGGGTTCGATTTGGATAATCAAAGTTGGGTGCATAAACTGTCCCCACAAATTTAAAATATCAAGTGTATTTGAAAACTCCACAAATTTCAAATACATGTCTATAAAATGATGGACAGAGGTACCCTGCAGCCAAAATTGTAACTAGTACAGTTTTGAGACAGTTATAATACTAGTTGTAATCAGACTGTCGCAAAATTTGTAGATTTGTGCTAGTCTAAAAGTGTAAAAAAGGAAATTAAGAAATTACGACCTCTGTTCTCTATACGTTACAGTATCTCTAAATTGCATGTAATTAACTTTTTCTGAGAAGAAAACTGCTTAGTTTTGAAGTTTAAAAAGTACTAGTAGAAGACCTTAATTACGAATCTAGTTTTTTTTAGTATAAAACTGATTCAAATAATACTAGTAGTTGAACTAGTATATGACTATACATGAATGAACTAGGAATAAATATCTACGAGAAACAATTTGGAACACAACCTGGAATTTATTATGAGGGAATCGGAACAGCATTTATTTCACCCACAGAATGGCAATTTTTAATTTATTATGATTTGGAGGGGTTCTGGTCTGAACTAGCGCTATTCTCAAATGGAACCAAGACACTTAGTCATTTGTGCAAAGAAATGCAACAAAAGGCAACATGCACAGACCTAGTCAATTATTTTGAACATGCTGAGGCTAGGCTACTCATGGACAGCACATTACTTTCCGGGAAAAGACATAAAAGAGCTGCAATCGATCTTGTGGGAAACATTGCGCATACATTATTTGGAGTGCTAGACTCCGAATATGCAAAAACAATGGAACACACAATAGCGCAAGTTAACCAAAATGAAGCTCACTTACTCAATCTATTAAAGAATCAAACATCAATTATAGATTCTACCATTAACATAATTAAATTGGATGAAGAAGCGGTAAAGAAAAGGTTTGATAAAATGGATACCCAAATAGCAGAAATATACAATCGGATAAATAGCTACGGTGAAGAAGACAGAACCTATCGTATTTTTTCGTCATTATGCATACAACTCACAATTATGGCAGCCACTTTAGACCAAACTCAATCCTTAATTCTTGATATCCTAACAAATACACATCATGGCATTATAAGCCCGTCATTACTTACTCCGATACAACTGCAACATGAACTAGACAAAATATCACTTCATCTGCCCGAATCACTCCAGTTTCCTGCAAAAAGAGAAGATTTCTTACAATTATACAAACTCATGAAGGTCACAGGAGGACTCGCAAAGACCACAGCAATTTTTAGTGTTACTTTACCACTGATTGAGAGTGAACCGTTCGATCTCTTCAATCTCATACCAATCCCAAGGTGGACTAACAACACGCTGGTATCAATAAAACCATGTTCTCCGCTGTTGGCAATCAATAGGATTCAAGCCACATATTTCACCATAAGTAACTCAGAACTCGACGTATGCATTACCCTCAAAGAAGAAATATACATATGTTCATACACCAAGTTTTGGGAGATCTCGGATGAAGCACATACAAACCTTGTCAAACCCCTTCTACATGAAATACATGAAAGCGAGTACATCTCACAAATACAAAACTTAACAGAATTACAAACTTCATTAGCAGAACAAAACATTTTCCAGCTTCCAAACCAAATTGAAGCCCAAAACTACCACCACATAACGATCGGCTACTCCACCTTATTCATTACTGGTGTCATCATTGTTTATCTTATCATTAAAAGGAATACCAACGTCACACCAACTCCAGCTCCTCGTAACTTGCAACCCACACCAGATTTCACAGTCCATATTTAGACCAAAAGATGTTTACCCAGCAGTTCAACTCAAGAAGATAAGAAATGTCAGTCCAGCATCTTCAACAAACCGCGATTCAACACCGGTTTTGAGCTGCGCTCAACGGGGGGAGCATGTTTATAATTAACATAGTTTGTTATTTATAAATTTATTAGTTTTTGGTTTTATTCTTTTGTCTTTATAAGTCTGATTAACTCTTGCTTATTATGCATTTTTAGTTTCTTTGCACTCTTAAGTATTTTATTACAATTTTATTCATTATGTAGTCTGTTTGTAAGTCACTCTTGTCTATTATGCATTTTTTGTTAATTTGTTTGTTTTTTGTAGTACGATCACCTTTTATACATTAAATTGCATGCTAAGTATTTTGTTCGCCTCATGTTCATGGTCACACAGCCAATGAACTTAAAATATGATACATAATACCTTAACTGCTAAGTATGTAAAATTAACAGTAAACATTTTTTTTTATTAGATTAATAGTAATCAATATTTCTGTATAAAAAGAAGAAAAATTTAAATAAAAAGAGCCTTTTTGTTATTGAACATTAAAGAGTCTACATCAAATCATTTCAGCAAACAACTCAGTTCAAGTACTGTTTGTTGTTAAATAAACCTTAACACTTTAATCCAGATTATGTGCTGAGATTAAAACAAGCATTTAATTAACAAACGAGTTAGTTAACACCATAATTCGGCTTATTTTCGTAATATTTTACCATTAATCCGCGTCCAATTCCGTAGTGCGTGCTATCGACAATGCGATATTATCTCCTAAGATCTTAACTTATCATTTTGTATATGTCGAATTGGGGAAAGTAGGAAAAATATAAAATACAAATTAATGTTTTATAAGTATATATAAGTATAAGATCACGAATATCAACTATTTAACCGTATTACTTAACAAATTAGGATACGAAAAGTACAAACTTATTCATTTTCACATGTCAAATCAATTTCAGAGAGAATACAGAAGATGGCTCCTCACCATTTTCCACAACTCTTATCATCCAAGTATTGTACAAACCTACATCAATTTGAATTTCTATACTTTTGATATTTTAATAAAACCATATTTTGTGAATTACGCATGTAAGTAAAAAGTATTTGACAGTTTTATTATTGCAATCCGATCTCCCATGAACCCTTCCTGCCCTATAACCCTGTCGAGTGTATACCTCCATATGCTCCCTTGTCCGTGATCTATCCCTCGCCCACCCGCAACCTCGCTGTAGCATTCGTTTAGAACATTAGATGGGAGTAATAAGTCTAAGTCTAAACATGGCCCTTCGATCTTTGGAAACGGTGTAAAGTTCATCTCTACATGGTAAAATCTCTTTACACGCATACATACAGTCCTCAAACAGTTCTCTCAAAAAGGAAAAAAACAATTCGGTATACATCATCCCAGCGGCGAACATTGCATACCACATTACATCTCATCAATGAAATTTGCAACACTTTGTGTTCAATTATTACATTGAGGCAGTATATGGAATTTGCAAAAATGAATTCCGTTCATATTTTATAATGTGCAAGTAATGCAGAATGTGTATAGGTTGTCCACAGTCTGTTTACAATGTGTGCGAAGTTGTGTTTGATACTCTTTCTACTTTCCCACGAAGTAATGGAGTTTATATAGACTGTCTACTGCCTGCTTACATTGTATGTGAGACTGTAATCAGTTTATATGAATTGGATGAACACATCACTATCCCGATTACTTTGTATGCAAGTGGGAGGCGTTCACTCCAAAAATGCGGCAATGCATTCGAAAAAGTATAATATGTTGTAATGGAGATGTTTTAGTTGATGAGTGTGCATAAAACTAACAAGAGCAAAATATTAAAATAAAGAAAAAGATTTATTACAAACTACATATGTATGTACATATTAAAAAACAAAAATTATTAAAAACAATAAAAAAATATACCTACTTAACAAACTATTAAAGAAAAAGATTATTACAAACTATAATTGGAAAATTGCAAACTTTGTGAAAGTGATTGAAAATAAAAAAAGAAAAGCTCAAACGCAAAGCAAATTCATTGCAGAAGCGAAAACTTGGGTTCGATTTGGATAATCAAAGTTGGGTGCATAAACTGTCCCCACAAATTTAAAATATCAAGTGTATTTGAAAACTCCACAAATTTCAAATACATGTCTATAAAATGATGGACAGAGGTACCCTGCAGCCAAAATTGTAACTAGTACAGTTTTGAGACAGTTATAATACTAGTTGTAATCAGACTGTCGCAAAATTTGTAGATTTGTGCTAGTCTAAAAGTGTAAAAAAGGAAATTAAGAAATTACGACCTCTGTTCTCTATACGTTACAGTATCTCTAAATTGCATGTAATTAACTTTTTCTGAGAAGAAAACTGCTTAGTTTTGAAGTTTAAAAAGTACTAGTAGAAGACCTTAATTACGAATCTAGTTTTTTTTAGTATAAAACTGATTCAAATAATACTAGTAGTTGAACTAGTATATGACTATACATGAATGAACTAGTTGGGCTCCTATGACAGCCTAATTTTAAAATTAGAGAAAATCACGCTCACGATAAAAAAAATTCACTCATGCACGCTCACGCACGACCTCATATTTTTGGCTCACGTTCAGTTACGCTCACGTGAGTGGAAAAAAAATTTGGTCACAATCACGAAAACTCACGCTCACAAAAACAAACACAACCTATAAGTATTTATACATTAAAATTTCTGAATGCAATTAAAAAATTCTGCAATAAAAGAGGAAAATTATGTTTAACTGAGAAATATACATACTTTTCTAAAACAACTTTTTTAGTTTTGAAACACAAATCATTAATCATTAATTCACAAATTATTACCAAATCCTACCCTACTTCAGATCTTATAATTTCATACCAGAAATTAACCATTTTTAGGTATTCATATCATTACTTTAGTTTTAATGAAGAAGGCGCAATTGAAGGCCATATTTTTATACATTGAATTCACTTCAATTTTAGTAAAGAAATTTTGTATTTACTATTTTCGAAACATTGAAATTAGGTATGAAATTTCAGAACAGAAATATAATAGAAAAAATATAACGTGAGTCACGTAGGGTGCGTCACAAAGGGTTCATGTCTTCTGACAAAAAACGACAAAATTTCTTGGCTGCAAATAAGTTATTTTAGAATTCTCTTATACTCATATTTCTTTTAGGAACTATATTTTGTTTAGTTTATTATGCGAAATTCGCAAAAAATTACGAAAACACACTTTAAGTTACTTCCGTTTTTTGTGGCGTGCGGAACAAAATTGTATGATCAATTATTTCGCAACAAATATCTGCCAAATAATTATAGCTTAGGTCATTCGAAAGTACACTTATATCCTACTAAACACCATGCAAAAGATAAAGGTACCTCTTTTGAAAGACCAAAAAATTTTTATATATTAATGTGAAAACGCATACGAATGTAGGGTTCGACACGCAGGATTTACACATATGTATTTATGTACATATGTATCATTCAATTTCAAACTTTGTAGTTAAAATTAAATTTGACAATTGAATACAATTGAAAATTCTTAAAAGAATATAAATTTTCTTTGATTTTAAAGTTTTGAAGTGAAATTTAAAATTATGAGCGATTTAAGATTTGAGAACGATTTAAATCATTTCTTTTTTCTGTGTTTTTGATAAAGACGTTGAAACACTTCTTGGATGTGTGAAAAATTATATAAGTGCTAATAAAGCAAGAAAGGGCTGACTTCATAATCGCAGTTTGCAAGGTAAAACTAGAATGCATTGTAAACTCATGCTTACAGGGTTGCTTTGCAAGATGTGTTTATGAAATCAATCAACCCATACTATGAAATAGAGATTAGAACCAATAATGCGTGATCGTGATTAATTTTTTGTTTCCATCACGTGAGGGTGCGTCCGTGAGACGGTGAGTGGCAATTTTTTTTGCTTTAATGTAATTTTTTCCATTTAAATTGATTTTTTTTCGTATTTCGTGGGCGTAAGAAGATTATTGTATTAAGTCAGTTGTAATTTGAATTTAATAAAGTGCGGTCACTTGACCAAAATAAAAAAATATATATATTTTTTTATAACTCTTATTAAGGAAGTTCTTAACTTGTATGTACGTGCATATATTAGCTGCGTAACAATTGTTACTAGAAAGCGTTCATTAACCCAAAAAATTTGCAAGGAGAGGGCGTCGAAAGAGCGTAACAAATTGAGAGACAGAAAAATTCTTGCAAATTTTTACAAGTAAAATTTTTACCTGCAATAATTATTCAAACAGCTGTTTTGTGTTTACAAAATAGTATTCCTAAATTAAATTGAAAATAAAAAAAGTCTGTAAAATTTAAGAAATTGTAAGTAAATGTAAACTTTTAAAGCGATAAAAAGTATTAAAAAAATAACAAATTTATTTTCGTGTAACTTAGAACAACAGAAGCAAAATAAAATGTCTAATGGATGAACCTGGTACATCAGTGGCAAAGGATGAGAGCAGCTATTATTTTTAGTGTTGTAAATATTATGAGTACTTACCTACTCGGTAATTTACACTTAGCAGGCAATAATTTAATTAGTTCAAATATGTGTATGTATATTTGCAAATAAATTTAAATTAATACATAATTTATTAAATTACTTTTTTACTGCCTTTGGGGTTTAATGCTGGCAGCAACATGATATTTTATTTTGATAAAGCTTTTTTATTACATTGAAAATTGCATAAGCACCTTTCACACTATAATACTTTGTATTAAGACTTGTCAAAAACTGTAATAATACGTGCAAGTGTAATAGTGTGAAAGCAAAATGTTATTAAAATGACAAACAATACGATAATAAATTTGACGTACTATAAGACTGCCATTTTTAGAAAATTTTCTAAACGATAAGATTTTTCATTTGATCAGGGTTGAATTTTCATAAAAGTAAATTGAACGGTTGATTGTTTCGCCGCCGATAGCGCGCCGTCTCTGATGAGGATTTTTTTTGTCATACACAGGCTCAAAATTTGGAATGTGTATCACACCATGTCTCGAAATTAATGAAATTTTGTGTTATTTAATGTTTTACATTGATATATAGGAGCAGTATAAATATACTTTAACGGCTAAACATTTTAAAAGGCCGGCTACATGAAACTGCTCAGCAGCCGCTTATTTCCTACTCATATTTTTTATTTTACTTGGGATCTGATAGTGAAAACAAAATGTAATGGTACGTTAGATTTTTTGACAGTCAAAATAAATCGCGTTTGATTTCTTTCACACAAAATCCAATGAAAATCTTAAGACTTGTATGATAGTGTGAAAGGCCCTTTAAATTTGTTTCCTTTAAAAAATATATTTAACCCGTTTTTCGCGGGCTGCTTACTGTTTTATTTATTAAATCAATTAATTACTTTTCATTATGCTAATGCTTTTCATAATGCTGAATATAAATGACCATAACCACATTATTTTTATAATAATATACATATATGTTTAATTTGTCCAAAGTACTCAACAATACTTTAACTTGTAAATTTTTGCTATTAAAGTGTACATTTACTCGTTCACATTTTTGAGAGTAATTTTAGAAAATTTCTTGTTACTCTCTCGTTGCTAATTTTTACTAGTAAAGTAAATGAACACACCTATTCTGTACATCTATTAGCGAGGTCCCATTTCTTTGAAGAACAAGTTTTAAATTTTCTGAGGCGATATCTTTTATCGATTTTAAAGTATTTAACCCTGTTTACATGATACAAATAAGTACGTCCCTTAACACAGTTTTTGGACAAATTATATTATTTTAAGTGCATAGGTATTTGTATAACTTAATTTTTTTACTATAGGTAATACCTATTCTTAAAATTTCCATCTTTACAGTTTTCAAAATAATTTATTCAGGTTAATATCTTTAGCATTTCTCAGAAACAACACGAATATAAAAAATATAGTAAAATTAATCAGAAGTGAAATGTATGCAATTTTTAGCAGCTGGTAATGCCTAAAATATATTTTACTATTGCAACCATATTTGATGGTTCTCATACATAAGTACGGTGACCATAATTTTAAAATTTTTGTGTATTTTCACAACACTTTCATGGGATAAGAATTGGGGTTTTGCTGCTCCCGTAGTTTTGATTCTTTTTGTGTGTTGAGTAGTATGTTTGTGTATGTCCGGGAATAGGTTTTCAGTACAAAAGTCTGCTCATGCCTGGCTGGGAAACGTGATCGTTAAAAATATGTTTCTTGCTTCATATATTTTATGAGCATTTTTTTATAATATGAGTTTTCCAGCCCTGGATGGGAATTTGAAATGTGGTTGTGAAATTCAAACACATTTTTTAATTAATAAGAACACATTTAAAGAGCATTAAATATATTCTTCTCAATTTTTATATTGCTTCATATTAAAACAATATTCTTGTATCAGGAGGTTTCATAAAATTTGTGTTGTGTATTAAGGGGTTTCAAAAAAATTTTATATGTAAATTTTTTTGTTGCTTTCACATGCCTGATTTGAATGTCAGTCAGGGCTTCTCTATTGAATATCAGCCCTGAAACTTCTATCCGAAAATCCCTACCCGGGCACGTATATTGAACAACTCTGTTGAATGTTTGTCAGGAAGCTGGAAATTTTCAAACATGTCATTGCCGCAACCCTACATTATTTATGCTCATGCAAAAATCAAACAAACCATAAAACCATATTAATTCTGGCGCTGTGTTTTCTATAAAGTTCGATATCGAAATGCTGGATGCATGAGTGTAATTCAAAAATATTTATCTTTGTCAGTGAAATAAACACATTTCAATTTTTAGTAAAAAATGTATAGTATATTTATATAATTCTTATTAAAAATTTTATTTTACAATTATATCTTAAGCAAATAAAAATATGTGTATTATGTATTATTAAACTTTATAAAAGATACAATTTTTACATTTAGATAAACTATAGAAATTTATTATTTTTCTTGCTTTTTCTTTCAATTTAAAATTTTTTCCTTTATAATTCACACAGCGACAGGTATCAGGTACACATCTAGTAGTTTCTTTAGACCAAACACAATCCTCATAATGTTCACCAAATTTATTTTTATTTATTTTCATGTTGTATGATTGAATGTTAACAAGTTCTTGTTTATGTACGTTGGAAATGATGTTGGAGAAAATTTTTAAGAAATTATATATTTCTTTTAGTAGCATATTGTTAATTACTGAATACTCATATGTAATGTTTGCGAATAATCTTTAACGTTAATTGTTCTTGTATTTATCTCATTTATACCCCGACTAACTATACGACTTGATTTCTCTTGACAATCGCTTTCATAAAGAAGTATATCGTCACCCATTTCATCGTTATATTCAAAACAATAAATATTGAGTTTCCGATAAGCATAGTTACTATAATATCTACATCGCAGTCTTATTTTTAAATCTTCATATTTTAAGTTGAAATGTCGATAGAACTTTCAATAATACCACCTTTTCAATCAAATCCTTCCTAAATGCTTCGATTGCTTCATCTATAGTAAAGTGTTTATATCCTACATTATTATACATCTGATCATGCGAACTTAATGGTGATTTTGTAGTTGTTGTAATTTCCTCATTTTTCAAATGAAGTAATAAATGTACTTTACATTCACAGAACCATTTTGATGTTTAATTTGAAAGTCTAAATATTTGCTAGTTTCACCATCTAACTTCACATGTTGTTGTTGATTATAAGTATTTTGGTTACTATGGATACAATGTTAAACTGAATGAGAATTATTAAAAATACTGAAGCGAATGAATTCATATTTTTCCTTCAATGGTTGATAGTATACTAGTATGAAAACATTATTCGATAACCATTTTATACGTTTGAGTATAGTTTTTAGCATTAATTATGTTTATGTTATTTAAATTATATGAAAAATCAGATATTCGAACTCTTTCAATTTCACCATTACTTAATATACGTTCGTCATTAACTTCACGATATTCATAACAACCTATTTTCAGGTATCGTTTCTCGTATATACTATCATATGTACAACGAATAAGTACATCAACATTATCATATTTAAGATTAAAATGTCGGTAAAATGACTCATTAGGTATACCACCAATATTTGATTCCTTTCCAATTAATTCCTTACGAAATGTCACTATAACGTCATCTACTGTAAACAATTTTTGGGTTGATAATGAAGCGGTTTCATTTATTTTCTTGGTTGAATCAGTAGTTATTAACGAAGAATAATTATAATAATAAGATTGATATTTCATTTAAATCCTCTTTTTCATAGTTTTCCTCCTCTTTTTCATTTTTTTTTCAAAGAACGATGTTGATGTAGTAGTAGTAGTTATTAATGTTATATTAACATCATCATTCATTTGATATCCATTATCTCTCGTTTCTAAAACTTTACTTTCTTTTAACATTAGAAAGGATATATTTATTTTTAAAACATCTTCGTTGGGGAATGTAAAATTAAATTCCAAACTTTTTGTGTTCTCTTCTATAATAATATACAATGGTATTGAAATACAATATACCACTTTTAATACAATAATCAAATAAAAAATGATGAATTTCATTTTGCGTTCGATAAGCGATATAATATGCTCACTGTACTAAGATTAGAGATGAAATTATAAAAAATTATATTAATATCGCTTCCTTATACACCCTAAAATATTTTCATTTCAATTTCTTTAATTTCACAATATTGTGATATTCATTAGTTATCTGAAACAAATCTTGAACGAAATAAAAACAAATTAATTTTAGTAAAAAAATATTTATATATATTTGTTTATTTAAATCTTACTTATATTAATATTATTTTACATTAGATTTTTAATTTCATTTGTAAGAGGAATATATTCAAACATTCTATCATGTATAATTAAACAATATGCAGATGTTCCGGTTGGTATATTCTTAAGCGCCTTCAATTCAATACGAATATCTATTGGTCCAGTTTTAACAGTCTCATTTCGATGTGTTACATTTAAGACAATTATTGGCGCTATTGATTTAAAGTCTTCTCGTGATAGTAGGGGTTGTGGATCTCGTGAATAGTAGCTTTGATGAAACTTTTGATACATATCGTATAGTACTGCAAACCGATTTCGATCAAATTTCAAGTTTAGATCATCATACGGATATACGTCAGAGCTTAGATATACTTTTATATTTGATAAATCACAGTGTTGAAATGTATTATTATTATTGTTACGAAATGCCAAAAGCAGGAAACGTAGTCTTTCATTTTCACTTGCAAGCTTAACATTCCATAATACAGTAGTGGTTTCTAGAAGTGAAGGATAGTAAGACATATCCCAACTTCTAAAAGATACATTTAGTGCCTGGCGGCTATTAATTGCTTTAAACTTTTCCAATTTGTGAACATCATCAAGTTGAACATGTGGCACTTTCCATGTAATATTCAGAATCAGCAAATCCTAACAAATTTTTCAATGGCACGCAAAAATTGAAATAACCGCTAATAAGCGCCAGATTTTTTTCACTATTGGTTGGAGCCCATCCAGCATTAATCAAGTTATACAAACAATTTTTGTTGAATATAATCATTCTTTAATAGGTTTCAAATGTAATCTAATATATATTTTTTCTCCACGAAAATATATTAAGTTTCCGTCCTGATCGACAACTCTTAAAACCAGTGTAGATATTTCTCTCGGATTTACAGGTAAATATATTGGATTAGCCAGTCTTTCTGTTATTTTATATCCTGGACTAACGTCAAGTGAAAACTGATGAATAGTATGTGCTGACACGTTATTTATATATGATCCATTCACAATATTACATTCAATGATTACTGTATTAATATTTGTTATATCAATTGTTTTATTTGAAAAATGTTCCAATTGTTGTCGTAATACTCTCTTTCTAAAACCAAGCAAAGATCCAATTGATCGTTCTTTATTGAAATAGATGGATTCTTTTGTACTTTTTATAGATGTTACAAACGTATTAAATTTTCCACTAATATAAAAATCACCTTCATTAGTCAAATCATGATATTTATCTTTAATTAAATCAACTACATCAGAAAACGTATAAGATCCCACAGGAATCTCTATTATATAATCACCAATATGAAATAAATTGTTTTCAACATCAGCATTTGGTATTGTGTGATAAGTATCGAAGCTTATTAATCCACAAACATAATTCTTATCAAACACAATGGTAGGAAAATAGTTTGCCACAAATACTGAAGAATATCCGTTTAACGTTAATGTTAACGACATCTTAACGTTCGGTGAATTAATAAATCAGTTTTAAATTAATATGATTTCTTTTATATTGATATATCGTTGGTCTTAATTCAAGAATTGTGTTTTGATGAAAAGCCTAACGATTTAACATATATCATGCTTCCTTTTCTCTTCAAAACTTTTTCAACTAAATATGTTTGTGGATATTTTGTTTTCTTCAGCTCAAATTCGTAAAAACCACCTTTAATTTCGTGTTTTTGAAAGTCTTCTAAAATATATGTTTTAGGATTTGTGTTTCTTATAGTTTTAACTTTATAAATTTCTGTACTCCAATTTGGTGTATAACCTTTTTCAAATACATGTTTATATTTACTTATTCGAACATCATCACCAACTCTAAACTTTGCTTTTTTAAACATTTTCAAATTATTATAGACCGTATCTAAAAGAGATTTTTCATTAGAAGAATTCACTTCATTAGGCGTCATTTTTATTATTCTATCAAATGTATTATTATATTTATCAACGAGTTCTTTATATATATTTATCCATTTATATGATCCTTGATAGCTAAACTCTTTCCACACCATTGTTTTCAATGTTCTATTGATGCTTTCAAAACACTATATGTTGAATAATGTTTAATTGGATATGATTCCATTAATCGTTGAAATTGATTATTATAGAACTCTTTGCCATTATCTGTTTGCAAGTTTTTTGGATGACGATTACTATTATTAAAAATACTTTTCATACTCGTAGCATTCGTTACATTTAAAGCGTTTCATAAACCTTTGATAACACAGCGCAACACGAAAAAAATTACCATATACGGACACCACTACGTGATAAAAGACAAAAAAAAAGACCCAAAGTCATGCACTTTTTTTATGGGCCCCCAAAGATTTGGGGCCTCAAGGTCATTTTTGCGAAATACTGATAATTTTCTCAGATTCATATCTTGCAAATCGTCCGGAATTTTGATTTACTCTTTGAGGCAAAGTTGTAGATCTTGTCATAAAGAACAAAAATTGTAAACATATAAAATCAAAAATCTTCATCTTCAAGATAAAAATCGCAAAAAATTTAACAAAAATATATTTTTTAACCTTTTTTCCACTGTTCAGGTCCATAGGTAGCAAACCGTTAAAAATTCAAGAAAACAGTCAACTACAAAAATGTACCTAAGGCCTCAGTAAGCAACTTTCTAAAACATATGAACTGCCTAGGAATGATTCTTTATACCGTGTAGGTAGCCGCAAAAGTGAAAAATTTCCCGAAAATTTTTTAATTTCATTTGTTTTTATTTACTTCAAAATTAAGATACATACTAGGCTATCTATTACAAAAATGTTGCTAAGATCTCAATAAACAACTTTCTAAAACATAAGTACATATGAACTTCCTAGGAATGATTCGCCGCAAAAGTGGAAAATTTCCCGAAAATTGTTTAACAATTCCCAATTTTATGTGGAGCGGTGGCAGAAAGATGTCTTGAGTATTGTCAATTGGAGGTGGATTTTTCAGTCTATGTTGTTTCATTTGTTCCTCCACACTTCCTCTTGATCTCCACGAATTACATTGGAATTGATTCAGAGGTGAGCGCGAATCCCAATTACAAATAAATTAAAATAATTTTGGAAAGCCCTTGCAAAATGTTGATGACCTTCAAATCACAGCAAATCTTCCATTTATTTTCGTAGAATTTGTTATTTTTCATTATACCTCTCCATGTTTCATAGCTTTCTTTCATGTTAATACCCATTGCTAGCAGAATGGAAGGTTTTCGGTTCGACGCATGCAACAACACTGCTTTCAAGCTCGAAACAGAACCATCAATAAATAATATCCACTCAATAGCGATGTAGTTCATTCTCATTTTCACCACCAAAGCTTTTAATCGTTGCAGTAAGCGAACGAATTGTCATCATTTAGAGTGTAGAGGATCTGAAATTCAGCTTGCCGTTTGCGGTAGCCGTAGAGTTAATATTAGCATGTGTGAGTTTTCTTTGCTGTAAAAACGCTGTCAAAAATATGGCAAGTCTCTGCGATAGTCCCAATATGGCCACAATGAAATCCGTTTCCATTTGTGTTATTAGCTGTGGTCCATCTTTTCCCTGTTGGGGCACATAATCGCTATCAAAAGGATTTCCATAAGTAACAACACTTGCTCTAGTCATTCTTGTAAATTCTGTCCTACGATCTGGAGTTGGCGGCCTTGGTGATACAAAATTTTCAGATGCAAGCACTGGTAGTGTGGCTGTTATAGTTGCTTTATAAATTTTGTTCTTCTCAGCATGTCGATTTAGACGACATGTGTAATTTACGCATGCATAGCAACTGGTTACATCAGGATAACGCGGGCCTATTATAGGGAGGTATATAATAAAAATACAATTTTCTTAAAAAAAATAATTAATTTTTATCTCATTTTAGAGATATTTACATTTATAAAAATTCAAAAAAAGAATATAAAAATAAAAAAAAATATAATAAAAGTAAAAAATACAATAAAATATATATCTAAACAATTTGTCCAGGCATCACGTTGATGACGATAGTCGCCGGATGATTCGCTACAGGAAATTGATGCTGGTGTCCTTGGATTGAGGGGTGTTGAGGTTGTAGTAGTTGTGGTTGGTGGTATTGAGAACACTGGCATTGCTTGGCAGTCTTACGTTTACTGCGTTTTTTACAGCTGCTTTTATTTTGTGTTGAGGGTTTTACAATGGCTTGCTGGTGCGATATTTTTGTCTTGTACCGATGGAGTAAGGTGTGATGTTCGGCCTTGCACTCAAGGCACCGTTCACGGCTCGAGCACCTGTCTTTCATGTGCGAGTGTGCAAGGCAGTTAAAACAATATTTTAATTTTTTCACTGTTTCCACCGTTCCTTCACCGTCATCTTCCTGAACTTGTAACAGTTTCGCAATGCGTGTTCACTCTTGCACAACCGACAGTCTCGTAACCGTTCAGTGCGAGGGGTTTTGTCGATGGGGCTTCGACGGGTTTACGGCGTACTTCAAGGCGACAGGATGCACTAGACATTGTTCTAAAATGGGTGAAATAGGAGAGGGAAAACAAAAGAAAACTAAAAGGAATTAGTGAGTTTCTGACTGGGGTAAGAGAACAAGCTTCACAATAGGCCGGGTGAAAACGCCTGAAGCTGTTCTCACGTCCGCTGTACGGACCTTAGAATCATGTCCAACGTAAGTCTATTCTATTCGTCTGAGTCGCAATTCATTAGGGTGTAAATTATCCTGACGGACAACCACCAAGTCGCCTACTTCAAAATCTTTCTGGGGATATTTCCTTTTCACTCGACTATGAAGCCTTTTGGTGGTGAAGAATTTTAAGCTTTTGCCACCTATTGGCAACACTCAAAGAGAGTTCAGCATGATCTTCAGGGTTCAGGGGGTGACAGAAGAGGCGCACCAATCAGGAAATGACCTGGCGTTAAAGGAAGTAAGTCAGATGGATCATCAGTCATGGCAGTTAACGGTCTTGAATTCAGACAAGCTTCTATGCGGGTTAGCATAGTTGTAAATTCCTCAAAGGTAAACTTCTGAACCCCAGAAATTTTACGTAAATGAGTTTCGACGCTCTTTACGCCGGCTTCCCATAAGCCGCCCATATGAGGAGCACCGGGAGGAATGAAATGCCATTCAACAGGCTGAAAGCTGTTCCGTACAAGTACCTTCCTCTTGATTGCAGATAAAAACTGTTTTCGGTCAACCTCGAGTAAATTAGCAGCACCGACAAATGCATTTCCGTTGTCGGAATATAAATGAGAAGGACAACCGCGACGTGAGGAAAAACGAGCAAAGGCTGCAAGGAATGTTTCCGTTGACATATCACCAGTTGCCTACAAATTAATAGCCTTTGTGGCAAAGCAAACAAAAACTAAAACATAGCCTTCTGTAATTCTGCAACCCCTACCAATGTAGGATTTTATGTCGAACGGGCCTGCGAAATCTAAGCCGGTGTGGGTGAATGGTCTCGACATAGAGCATCTTTCTCTAACTTAGGGACCCAGAATTCACTTCTTATTAAACGGAGCATTAATGAATGACCGCCATGAGCAGATCACTTGTGCACATGTTCAACAAATAAGCGAGTAAATCGGGCAGAATAGGGTAAAATTTTAGGATATCGCTCATTATATGTTAAGCCATGTGATCTGGCCAATCGACCATTAATTCTGACAAAGCCCTTTGAATCGATAAAAGGGGTCAACGTGAGTAAACTACTCTTTGTAGACACTGGTATACCCTTTGAAAGTGCGGTATATTCGGGTATAAAATTCCGCTGACATATAAGTATCAAGCGATTTTGAGTGAATTTTACTTCCGACTGGGTTAAATCTAAAGTGTCATACAAACAATTTCGAGATTTCAAATAATTTAAGCACCTGAACCAATACGAAATAATTCGCATTGCACGAAGTAAGTCTGAAAAACGTTCAAGTATGTTATACGGGGTTTCGAGTTGAACTGAAAACGACTGAACTTCAAGGTGTTGCTGTTCTATAGGGGTGTGTTGTGGCCAGCGCTCTCGAGGTTGCCTCAACCATGCAGGGCCATGCCACCAAAGAGAATTATCAATTACATCTCTTGCAAGGGTTCCACGACTTGCCAAATCGGCGGTGTTGTCCTTGGAATCTACATGTGACCAATTCTCATTACCAACTTTATTCATGATCAACGCTACTCTGTTTTTAACAAAGGTCGGCCAATGGCACAGGGGTTTTTAAGCCAGGATAAAACGATAGTTGAATCAGTCCATAGATAAACCTTACTCCTGTCTAGATTTCTGTTGTTCACATTATACATCAATGACTTACCTAGTGAAATTTTGCACAGTAACATTCACATATTTGCTGATGATGTCCAGGTTTATATAAGTTGTAAGAGAAACTTGATACATGAGTGCATTGGAAAGCTTAATACGGACCTAAGAAGAATATTTACATGGGCGTCGTCGAATGGACTGTACTTAAATCCTAAAAAATCAAAATGTATGATAATAGCACAAAGGAATCAAAACATCAGTGTAGATATTCCGATCATATTAGGAAATGAAAATATCGCGTTCTTTGAATCAGCTAAAAATCTTGGTATAATTTTTAATAAATCACTGCAATGGAATACTCATATAAACTCGGTTTCTGGAATAATTTGTTCAATGCTTAGAACGCTATACTCTTCACAGAATCTTACACCACTAAATATACGAGTGCTTCTTGCGAAAACTTTCTTAATGCCAAAGCTGTTATATGGCTGTGAAATTTTTGCGTTTTGCGATTCATATAGTAAGCGCAGATTAGTAGTAGCATATAACGCGATTCTGCGATATGTCTACGGTATAAAAAGATATGATGGAACTTCTCAGCATTCTAAATCTTTATACGGAGTTGATCTCCTGGACTTGCTTAAGATTAAATCGTTAATACTTTTACACAAAATTATTTACACCCAAGAACCAATTTATTTATTCGACCGCCTTCAATTCGCACGATCTAACAGCGGAAAACACATTATACAATTTAGATATCAAACATTGATTTCAGAGTGGCAGTTCTTTACAAATACTATACGATTGTAGAACTTTCTACCCAACACTTTGCAAAATACAGGCAACGTTATTCAATTTAAAAACAAACTGTTCGCAAGTTTTTAACTGTATTTATATTATTCCATGTTGTTTTGGTATTTTATGTATGCGCATTTTTTATTTTCTTTCTATTTTTTCGCCCTTACTTATGTATGTATATATTATAGTTTTTAATATTAAAGTTCTATTTAAGTATAACTATGTATGTATAGCAAATCTATTATATCATTATAAGATCACATACTGTAATTTAAAAGATTAATTTCTGTTGTATGTGGTAGCCGCTTTTAATAAATAAATAAATAATAATAATAATTGGGTACATAATCATTCTATAATTTTTGCCATCAAAGCCACTCCACACAGCTCAAAGCGGGGTAATGTTTCAGCTTTTACGGGAGCTGCCTTCTTTTTTGACGCGAGTAAACGCGTCGTAATTGCATTGGCACCGTATGCCTTTTCAGAAGCGTCGCAAAACGCATGAAGTTCAAATTCATTTGCGGGAAGAAAATTAACCCATCTTGGAATATTAATGTAGTCGTTTAAAAATGCGCGCCATTGAGATAGTGTTAGGGGGTGCAAACTTTCATCCCAGTCTGTCTTGTCCTTCCAAATTTGTTGCATTATGATTTTGGCTACAACAATTTTTGGTGAGAACCAACCTGCAGGATCAAACAATTTTACTATTTCAGGCAAGACAGACCGTTTCGTGACAATGTGCTGGAGTGGGCAGTACGAGTTTGAAATAGAAGCTATCTTTATTAGCATCCCATCGCAAGCCTAGAGTTTTTGTGGTACTGGCATCCGAAAATTTTAAGAAGTCTGCATCAAACAGATTCTCCTGGGGTAAGTCTTCTAAGAGTCGTAAATGATTGGCTGTCCACTTTCGTAAAACAAAACCAGCCGAACCAAGAACATGGGTTAGTTCATTACACCTCTTAAAAGCGCCTTCTAGATCATGTGATCCAGCAAGAACATCATCAACATACATTTGAGTTTTCAAAATTTCGGACGCCGCAGGACTTATGGGTTTACAATCGACAGCCAATTGCAAAAGAGTACGAATCGCTAAGTACGGCGCGCAGTTCACTCCGAACGTGACCGTGCTAAGCTCATAGTCCTTAACTTCAGCTTCAGGATTATCACGAAACAGAATCCGCTGATATTGGGTTTGATTGCGATGAACTAGTATCTGCCGATACATTTTTCAATATCCACAATAAAAACGCACCGGAAGAACGCCACTGCAGTAGTAGAACGGTAAGGTCTGTCTGTAATACAGGACCTGGGTGCAACACACTTACTTACGCCATTGGAGTGGTTTGAAGCATTAAATACTACTCTGAGTTTCGTGGTTACACTATCGGGTTTAAACACTGCATGATGAGGTAAATAATACTTATCTACAGTGGAATCGGGGTTCTTGACAGGCTTGATGTGTCCCATTGTGAAATACTCACGAACTACATTGTCATATTGTGACTTCGGGATTTCTCAAGAAGCGTGCCTCATTTCGTACAAACTGGGAAAAAGCGCTTTTACGAGAATCCCCTAGTTCCAATTCATTTGGGAATTCTCGGCGAAATGGGAGAGATACCACATAACGGCCGTCGGGATTTTTATAAATCGTAAATCACAATAATCATCCTCTTGCGATAAATGGGTCGCTTGTGGAACTTCTTCAAGTTCCAAAAAACGAAAGAGTTGAGTATTTAACTCGAGATGGGTGCAAAACGATGCTACGGAGTGTAGGGGTTGAGACTGAGAAACTTCACCCGCGACGATCCACCCCAACACGGTTTTTTGGGCGATCAGGTTGACATTTGGATGTATTTTGACATCCGTAGTTAAAATTTTAGGATACACATTTCAGAGATACTACATGAAGGCAACTGACCGGTGATTTTTTCTACAACATACGCAGAAAGTTTCAGTTTGAAGCTGGGGTCGATCGGCGAACTGACTGTTAGAATGCACATGGTAGAGGATTTACCAGCTAAGCAGTCCATCATTCCTGTGACACTTGTCAATGGAACAGAAAATGTGGGAATAGCAAGCTTCTTTTGTAACCTTCTTGAAATAAAGCTACCTTTTGAGCCAGGGTCAACTAGGGCTCGGGCCGCACATCTAATGTCATTTATGTGCAAACTGCTGAGCCCAAAATCACTGTTTGATTTAAATTGGAATTGAGATGTGCGGTGTAAGTATATAAATTACGAGCCGCGGCAGAAGTTGAAGGTTTGAAATCAAGTGATGGTTGAGATGGCGCTGCAGTCGTACTAGAAGCTATAGGGAGCTCGGGTGAATTACTGGCTGATATATGTGATCTTACGTGTCTATGAAGCAAAGAATGATGCTTTTGCTTACAAAGTCAGCGCACACGAACACTTCTACAATTTCTGAACTCATGTGAGGTTGCCAAACAGTTCGAACAACACTTTAGGCGCTTCACTGTTGACATACGTTCATCAACACTCTGACTCAAAAATCTGGGACAAAGTCTAATGGGGTGAGACCCTTGACAAAGGAAACAACGACAAACGGTTGGAGTAGAGCTGGTTTTTGTCGCAAAACTTTGAATGTTTCTATTCTCATTTGATGGTTTTTTAGCAGCGTGAAAATTGGGGTTATTTCGTACATTGGCAGTGGTGGGGTATTTGTTCGGGTTTTGAACAGGGTTTGAATGAGACTGCTTTATGTCAGAAATTGATTCTAGGATTTTGAAACGCGCTGTTAAACGCATCCATATCAGTCCATTTAGGGGAAGTTTTAAGTTTTTTAGATTGTTCCCAAAGACCCATATTGTTTTCGGGTAGCTTTGTAGCACAAATATATACCAGCATTACGTGGTAGAATATTTCAGGGGTTACTTCAAGGAGAGAAAGATTTGTCGTTACTTGCAAGTTTTTGATATTCGCGCTTGATTCTTGAGAAATCGGTTTAATATTTAAGAGAGCTCGAAGCTGTTCGTTTATAAGGGCATCTTTATTCTCATACGTGTCAACCAGTTTTTTCCATGCGACTTCGTAGCCATCGTTGGTCAGTGGCACAGTTCATGCGCATCTTTAGCGGTTTTCTGCAATAGATAATACAATTTTTGTACTGGGGTCAACCTGGGTTTATAACCATACAAAGCGGAGAACATATCCCGAAACGAGGTCCAGCTCTTATAATGTCCATAGAATATGGGGGTATCGCAAGGGGGTAAATTAATCAGAGGCGCGGATTGCGCTTTCGACCTCTCGCTCTGAACCGCCACCTTAAGTTTTTCTAGTAGACCAGTTATAAGAGACATTCCCCGGGTGTAGGTGCCATAAGAATTAAGATACTTACATAGATTTTAATTCTTTACCCCGAGGATATTTAACCTTTGCGGCTTCAATCAATAGAGAGTCGTATGTTGAGCGAACAGCTTCCCATAACCGATTGAACTCTTTTTTATGACTATTCACAGAACCGAGTTAGTGGTGCGTTAGTGGTATAGAAGCAATATATGCTTCAAAATTTGCCAAACGGTCGGCATTGCGGATCACTGTAGTTATGTCCATTTTTGATCTCAAGTTGTATTGGGAAATTTTAAAAGAATTTATTTAAAACGTTCAACTAAAATTATTATGAATTAAAGCAATAAATTTTGAAATCCGAATAAACGAGGAACGATAAAGATTTTCTAAAATTAATTAGCACGAGAAAAATTGCGAATACTGAATAAATAAAATTTTTTTTAACGAAAAAATAGAGTTCTTGGGGCGGGGGTAGTTGCTTCAAAAAATTTATGAAATAAATTTATGTGAAATCAAATTAAATATATTTGTATATAGGGTAAAAATAATATACAACAAAGTTAATTTCACACTAAGATTCCTCTTTCAATAACTTGGATAAAATATCAAAGAAACCCCGGGCTAAATTTGGGAAATAAGCAAAATGTTGGATTATAATATATTAAATAAGGATTACTCTAAGTGTGAAAACGCTCTGTTAAATAAAAAAAAGGTATAAAATTCTTTTAAAAAACTAGTACTGCACTAAACTTGTCACGGGTACTTACAACGGGTTAATCGAATACGTTATATTTGCTTAAAGTTGTTTATTGTGGAAGAAATTACTAATAAAATTGTACTGATTATTAATTAAATAGGGCATAATTAAAAAGGTGAGTAAAATTTCACTTTAGCAACTGGTTTTTTATCCGATTAAAAAAGTTGCAGCACTAGTGTAGGTTGTGTGTGTGTGACAATATAACGCAAAAAACAAAACTAACAAAACCAACAAACACAGAGTAATTTAGTAGTTGTTTCTCTTGTAAAAGAGTATATAGTACAAACAATCTATGTACATATGTATGTACAAACAATCACTAACTAACAATGAGTGACGACTAATCACTGGGTTCACTATTATTAAATAATAATAACAATGAATTTTATTATTTTTCTTTTCACTGCATCCAGAAAATAAAAATTCATATTAAATTTAATATTTCTTTTTTGCGTTCGTTGGGTTTTATTAGTTTCGTTTGTTTTTGGTTTTAATAATAATGCACTTTAATTATTAAAGTAACGAGTAATATTTTTTGTTCTCTTTTGAGCGAAAGAAATTGCAAAAAAATATGCACAAATTAGGCGCGTGGAATAAAAACAATTCTTTTAATCTTATTAAATATGTACATATGTATATAAGTATGTATATGGTACATATGTATGTAGGTAGGTATGTATGTATGTACTATGTAAATATGTATGTATCAATTTAAAGAAATGTAAAGGCAGAATTAGCGGAGCGCACTCGTACCGTACTGTATCAGCTGTTCGTCTATGTTATGGGAAAAGCAATACAAAAGCTTACCGAATTTAAATGTATCGTAGTTGCAACGTACCAATCTGTATAAAATAGAAATTCCTAACGTTTTCAAGTGACATTTGTAAGCCAGTGATGGGCTGTTTCTTTGGCACAAGATAAGGGGGTATTTCCGCTCTTACTTTTTGGTACTTTTTGATAATAATATTTGTGTACATACATATCGTCATATAAAATGCAAAACGGCCTACCTATTTGTTTTTTAAATTTTCCAGGAGAGACAAAAAGCTTAATAAAAAGCAAACTATTGTGATAAAAAAAAATATTTTTTAGGTAGTATCATTAACAAAATAAGAATTAATGATACTATGCAGAAAAAGATAATATTTGTTACCACAATAGTTTGCTTTTTATTAAGTTTTTTATCTCTAGTGAAAATTTTGTTATAATGTAGATAGGCCCTCTTGCATTTGATAAGACGATATACATGCTTAGATGTATATAATAAACAAATACATACATATGTATGTTATATAAATGTGATATGTACGTACCCTGGAGCTAAATTTGTAACTAGTAAAGTTATGGGACAGTTATAATACTAGTTGCAATGAGACTATTGAGTTTATGAGAATGAAAACATAAATAGAAAATATAAAAAAATAACATATATAAATATTTTTTAAATTGATTTCTAAATTATATATTTTCCTTTGACGTCTGGTGAAATGATCAGAGATTTGAAAAAAAATCACCACTTGCAACCACGATATATGTATGTACACGTAAGTAAAAAATCTGTTTACTATTTATTATACATATATATTTATATTATTTTAATGTTACATGAATTTAGGTCTCTACAATGAGCAGACTATGGAGGACTGCATTGGAACATTGTTATGCAGTATAACATTGACGGAACGAATGGAAAATTGCGTTCAAAAAACTATACAAAGCACTGCATAAATTGTTTATATATTAGCTGTAAAATTTTAATTATTAACAAATTTCTTTGAAATTTTTTCAGACAGAAGGATTCAGAAACAATGTTATGCCAGGCAATGCAGCTATGAAAAAAGAGAATTTCGACAGCAAGTCCAAAATAAATAAAAAAAAACTAGAGAAATTTTTGTTAAATAAATATATTGTAAAAAAAAACTAGTGTAGTATACTTTAATAACTACAAGTAGAAGACTATAGAACCAAGTCAAAGTTACAGCTAATAATAACTAGTGTCCTTACTAGTATAGGATGGAGTGGTATATATTTGTAAAAAACTTAACTAGTATAAAACTGACTCAAATAATACTAGTAGTTGAACTAGTATATGACTATACACGAATGAACTAGTTGGGCTCCTATGACAACCTAATGTTAAAATCGATAGTTCGATATATGAAAAAAGACAGTCAGGCAACCAGTCTGTAGTTGAAAGCAACTAGTATATTTCTAGCCACATACTAGATATTTTGTCTGCAGGGTATATACATATAAAATAATTTAAATGGTATCAATTTTTTAATTTGTTTATATTTTATATTATAATTTTATAATATAAATGTGAAATAATAAATAATTTTTACATTCATACATACACAAAATAAAGTTGTTATATCATTTAAATATCTTAGGTGCTTTTTCTGCACAAGTCACCAATTGAAAATTTTTAATACCCTTCACTGTGTTGTAAACAGCTGTTCCTTTTTCCTGGCAATAAAACAAAGAATAGAAAATAAACGTACGTTTTTAAATATTCTATAAGTGGACCAACGTGCTAACAGTATGGTACGCTACGGTACGGCTACAGCAACGCTCGGCTAACGGGGCCTTAACACTGGATATAAAATCTACATATATACACTTTATAAATTTAATATACATATGTACATCCATACGCACATACAAAAAAATTTATGCACTTTTTCTTTTTAAAGTTTGTTTTGCCGACGGTTAAATGTCACACACTTATTTATTTATTTATTGCACAAAAGAAATAAAATAAATTCACACAACTAACCTTTACGTAGCAGTTTTACTTGGGATGGGGCTTAAATTAGGGGTTGTTATCCACTGTTTTTGCAATGATCCGGGGATGCAAAGATGATCCTGGAAGTAAGGATATTTTTTTTTTTTTTTTTTTTTTTTTTTTAAAGAGAAGTAACACTCAGGCAATTAGTATGCCTACCAACCCGTAGGTGTGTTACCTTCCTTGGGAAAGGGATAGTGAGAGAGGACAGATGGTGAAAGAGGGAAAGCTTAATTTTTACAACTCTGATATTGCGCGCTGTGTTAGTTTTTAGATCAGTGTTGCAGCGCCTCTGATGTCAAATAGGCGCATTAAATGTGTTTAAAGCTGTTGTAGCCATTTTATTAATTATTTTACTTCGCCGGCGATTTTGCTACAATACCGACGAAGAAGGGCGCTGTGATGTCCGCTAGCATACACCAGTATCAATTGCTGCCAGAAATGTTCAGTGACCAGTGTGCTATGCCTTCATCACTTAAACACTCCGACAACAACAAATACAATGTCATACTAATGCACATCTGAAAAATGCTATGACTTGTCTAAAGCTGGGCTCGAACCCACGTTCTTAGACATTATTTGCTTTGTAGTCAACGCAAGGACTCGAGGTGTCTTATCTGGTTTGAAGGACCAAAATTTTTCCTCGAAATATTTCCTCAAAAATATAAAAAATGGGGTTTTAATTTTTTTCCAATATATGTAAATATATACATATGTATTAAAATTTGGGGGTTTTTTCTATTTACGTACCGTACTCTCGGGTTACAAATTCACAACAACTTAACGAAAAGAGAAAACAAAACATAGAAAGCTCCAATGAACAATAATCAAGGGACCTTTTACACTATGCGCGTAAACGTATGTTGAGCGAACAGCTTCCCATAACCGATTGAACTCTTTTTTATGACTATTCACAGAACCGAGTTAGTGGTGCGTTAGTGGTATAGAAGCAATATATGCTTCAAAATTTGCCAAACGGTCGGCATTGCGGATCACTGTAGTTATGTCTATTTCTGATCTCAAGTTGTATTGGGAAATTTTAAATTAATTTATTTAAAACGTTCAACTAAAATTATTATGAATTAAAGCAATAAATTTTGAAATCCGAATAAACGAGGAACGATAAAGATTTTCTAAAATTAATTAGCATGAGAAAAATTGCGAATACTGAATAAATAAAATTTTTTTTAACGAAAAAATAGAGTTCTTGGGGCGGGGGTAGTTGCTTCAAAAAATTTATGAAATAAATTTATGTGAAATCAAAATAAATATATTTGTATATAGGGTAAAAATAATATACAACAAAGTTAATTTCACACTAAGATTCCTCTTTCAATAACTTGGATAAAATATCAAAGAAACCCCGGGCTAAATTTGGGAAATAAGCAAAATGTTGGATTATAATATATTAAATAAGGATTACTCTAAGTGTGAAAACGCTCTGTTAAATAAAAAAAAGGTATAAAATTCTTTTAAACCACTAGTACTGCACTAAACTTGTCACGGGTACTTACAACGGGTTAATCGAATACGTTATATTTGCTTAAAGTTGTTTATTGTGGAAGACATTACTAATAAAATTAAACTGATTATTAATTAAATAGGGCATAATTAAAAAGGTGAGTAAAATTTCACTTTAGCAACTGGTTTTTTATCCGATTAAAAAAGTTGCAGCACTAGTGTAGGTTGTGTGTGTGTGACAATATAACGCAAAAAACAAAACTAACAAAACCAACAAACACAGAGTAATTTAGTAGTTGTTGCTCTTGTAAAAGAGTATAAATTAATATTTTATTTATATTTTTTTGTTTTTAAAAAAGAACTTGTTGCTTGCGCAACAGGTACTTCCTTTATTTATTGTGAGTTAATAACTGAATTTTACAAAAATATTTTCTTAGTTCTAAGTTATTTGGTCGCCTGCCCAAACTGCTGACTCTACATAATTTGCATGTTGCGAAAATGTTGATTTTATGTTTCCCACAGGTAGAAGTGGCGCGTGTGCAACATCAGCGAAAACAGACTGTTGTGATATTATTTATTTAAAGGGAAGTGTCAAGTTTCATCTGGTTGACGTTTATATGTATTTTAAATATGGAATGTGTTAACTATCCCCCTCCTAAATTTCAAACGTCCTCGTTTGAAGGCTTTGGTATGTTGAATAGTTGATTTAACCCTTCTATTGCCGTGTGGGTCAATTTTATTGACTCGCTATTTCTTCGTCCCAGAACAATTTTTCCAATAATTATAATAATTATTATTATCGATATGCTAGGGGTGAAATTTATGGCATATTTTATTTAATTTTTTTCTTCTAGGGTATCTATGTGATTGGTGTTATTAGTATTCAATTGATGCAACATTTGTAAGGAGAGAATTTCTTCAACAGTGTTGGATATAGATAAAGGTTGAAGGATTGCTGGTAGTGGTTTACTTGCTGTTTTCTGCTCATTATAAAACTTTTTCCCTTGGGTTTCAATTGTTGTATTGCTAAAGTGCATTAGGAATGTTCCATTTAATGTAGTTGTTTCTTTATCGATAGTGACTTCTCCATCAAATTTATTCAGGAATAGAATTCCGGGTGTTATTTCTTCAATATTTGGAATATGTTGATTGTTGATTTCAGTGCAGTTTGGTGCGCGGCTTTTCAAAAGATTACTTATACAAGTGTCATTACTTAAATCTACTATGTCATTTCTCAAACATATTTGTAAATAATTATAATTTTTACATTTTTCTTTGATTCCGTACATTTCCTTTTCGCAAATCAATATTTCCTTAAAATTTATTTTATTAATTCTTTCTTTTTTTCTTACTGCTCTAACTTCAATTGCTTTACAAATATTATTATTAACCGTTGGTAAACTTATTATGTAAATTATTCTTTTTCCGTCAGTTGCAATTTTAATTTCAGAAAATTCGAATGCTTCATCTAAGTTTATGAAAGGTATGTTTTCTTTATTAACAATATTTTTGGCTATATCTATTTCTTCGTTAGATAAGATATAGGAATTTATTATATTGGCCTTAGCCCAATGTATTGCATATGCAATATTAACGATCTCTTCTTTAATAATTTCTAATTTAAATTTCAGTTTTAAAAATAAATCTATATCTGTAGATCTATTATTCTCTACTGTTTTTGCAATATTGTTAGTAATATTAGTAATTTCATTTATTTTTTCTATGGTCAGTTTATTGATCAATACTTGGTTGTTATTATTCTGCAAGGCATTATTTAATTTGTTTAGGACAATTTCATGGTCGTTGTGGTCAGGTGTACCTGCTATCCATTTCCATGCGCTGCCTATGAAATCTAAGGATCTTTTAATTTTTTTGACTCGTAAGTTATTTAGATGTGTTTTTATTTGTGATATCAGTAAGGATATAAAAGGATAGTGAGGATTTTCTTTCGATTGTGGATGCTTGTATAGTTCTCTCAATATTTTCTACTATGTCTGAGTATTTTGCGATGTCTATTTCATGAATTATTTTAAAATGTCCTGTTTGTACACTTGCTGTGCCTTTTTCTATGGCTACCAGTTGAGCGTTTGTGTAATCCAGAATCTGAATGTCCGCGTAACACAGCGTGGCAGTCAATCTATGTGTAAAAAGAAATTGTATATAGTAATTTAGTTGCGTATTCTACTTTTATGCACTATCTGTCCTTTTTCGGTCAGTACAGTGCTATTCCTGTTTTCTTTAACTACTTCTTTTGTATATGGTTTGGAAAGCTTGGTGCCTAATCTTTTATTCCGTTTAACAAAAATTATTTGTCCTGGTAAATAAGATTTGGGTTCTTGCCTATTTTTATTATGGAATTGAATGTCTTTTTGTTGTTTTTTTCCTAACTTTTCAAGATTATCACGTCTGGTTTTTTCTATACCGTCCGGAGTAAAGCTAACATTGCGTCCGAAAAATAGGTCTACCGGTTTCTTTTCAGTTACTGAATGGATGCTATGGTTGTATTCAGAGACTGCTCTTTCCAGCAATTCCTCAAAGTTTCTATGTCCACCGTTTTCCTTAATGCAACGCATTATTCCTATTATAGTTGAGTGGAATCTTTCCACTTGGCCGTTAGCTTGTCCTTTGTATGGCGGTGTCGTATAAACTTCTATCTTCAACTCATCTTCCATCATAAATTTAATAGCGGCTGAATTTAGTGAGGGTTCGTTATCTATTATTATAAATTTAGGTACTCCGAAACCGAATATTATCTCCCTAAGTGTTTTCCTAATATCCTCAATTGATCTACTTTTTAGAATTTTTATCTGCGCATATTTCGTGAATTTATCAAGAGCCGTTAGTATTACTTTCCCTTCCGTCAAGAATAAATCTATGTGAATAGTGTGACCGGGGTGTGTTGGTAGCGGTGTTTCTCCTAGTTTTGGTTGATTGGGGTGTCTATCATATTTACTTTCTTTACACGTCGTACAGTTTGCTACAAGATTCTTTATTTTACTGAGCATACCCGGAAAAAAGTTTTTTTTCTAAAATTTGCGATTTATTTTCCCTTGCATTCCTATGAGCGCGTAAATGTGTTTGCAAAAAAACTTTTTCTTGATCCTGTTCGTTAGTAATGTCGTTGACAATTTTTTGTGTGTAGCGAGCTTTGTAATTACCGAAATGCTGTGGATAGAAGGTTTGAATCATACCCATTATCCTTTCCTCTGTATGGATTCCGTTGATTACAGATGGATTTAGGTATCTTTTCAAATGTGCTAAAAGGTTTTGTTCATTGTAATATGGTTCTTCAATAATATGCCTATGAATCGTGGGGAACACTATCTTAAACTGATATGATGCAGTTTCAGATTGTTTGAAAAATATTTGGTTTTTAAATACATTGATTGATATTTCGGCACAGGGCATTAGATCGTGTGGTGAGCTTTCGGTGCTATGGGCTGTGGATGTAAGTGTATTGATTTGAGCAGGTATTCTTGATAGAGCATCTGCAACTACATTAGAATATCCTGGCTTGTATTTCAACTCGTAATTGTACTCCTCTAGAATTGATTTCCATCTTTTCATTTTGGAGTTAGTATTTTTAGAACTCAATGCATACGTGAGTGGTTGATGGTCAGTGAATATTTTGATTTTTTTTGAACCGTATAAATAATTTCTGAGGGAATTTAGTGACCATATGATGGCCAACATTTCCTTTTCATTTACTGCATAATTTTCCTCAGTTTTACTGAGGGTTCTGGAAATGAATGTTATTGGCTTACTGTCCTGTGACAGTACAGCACCAACAGCGAAGTCAGAAGCGTCGGTAGTAAGCTCAAAATCTTTTTCGAAGTTTGGATGTGAAAGTACTATATCTCTTGATATTAAGATGGACTTTACTTTATTAAAGGATTCTAGTGCCTCCTTATTCAATGTAATTAATTTATTTTTTGATGCGTTTTTTGAAATATTTCCGAATTCACCTCTCAGCATTGTAGTGAGTGGTTTGGTTATTTTTGCGTAGTCCTTGATAAACCTACGATAGTAACCTGCCATTCCAAGAAAGGATCGAAGTTCTTTTAAATTCTTAGGAGGAGGTAGTTTTGCTATTACCTCTACCTTTTTTGTATTTGTCTTTATTCCATCTGCGCTGACTACATACCCTAAAAACTCTACTTCTTCTCGCAAAAACGCACATTTATCCATTTGTATTTTCATATTTGCATTTTCTAGAGTCCTGAACACTTCCTCTAAATTGTGTAGGTGTTCTTCCTCATTTTTTCCAAATATTATTACATCATCGATGTAGACATAGCATCTTTTGCCTATATGCTGACGAAGAATGTCATCCAAGGCTCTCTGAAAAGTTGACGGCGCATTTTTTAGTCCGAACGGGAGACGTAGGAATTCGTACTTCCCATTATTCACGGAAAATGCGGTTTTTTCCACGTCTGACTCACGGAGGGGTATTTGATGAAACCCACTCTTCAGATCGATGACTGTAAATAATTTGTTTTCGCCGAGATTCGAAAGAACTTCATTTATCTCGGGTATAGGGTATCGGTCCGGTATAATGAGCGAATTAAGCTTCCGGTAATCTATTACCATACGATATTTCTTTTCCCCAGAGTTGTCAGATTTTTTATTAACTATCCACAACGGTGAATTATACGGTGATTTGGACTTCCTAATTATCCCATTGGCAAGAAGTTCCTCTACTTGACGTTCGACCTCTCTCTTTAACGCCATTGGGTATGGGTACGGTTTTGAATAAACTGGGTTATCAGTGGTTGTACGGATTTCGCCTTTTACTAAGGTTGTGAATGTCAATCTTTCATCGGGATCTGAGAATAAATTCGGGCATTTTGCTACTATGTTTTGTAATTTTATTTGCTGTTCTTGTGTTAAATTAGGTATATTCAGTTCCACTGCGTTTACTTCTTGGGATATTTTTTGCTTCAAAGGAATCTTTATTCCTGAAAGCATTGTCATAAAGCTTTTATCAGTGTGAATTGTAGCTCTCAATTCTCTCAGAGTGTCGTTGCCTATTATCCCATGAAATGAGGAGAGTGTAGGCAAAATGTAGAATTTAATTTTTTTGATTTGTGGTCCGAAAATGTCGATATATGTGTGATGCGTTATTTCTATGTTGCCCGCAACGGAGCTTACCTTAAACGATTTTTCATTTTGAATTGGGTATCTAATGCGAGTGGATTGTACGTAGTTTTTATTCGATCCTGTGTCAATAAGAAAGTTTAGTTTGTCTCCGCGTCCAGTAACATATTCAAAACATGGAAGCGAAGACGTTATTCTAAAAAATTTACATTATCAGAAGCAACTTCGTCTTCAGAAAAGATATTGTTTGGATCTACGTTAGTTTGCTTAGCAATTCCGGTTTCTTCGTCAAGACATTCGTAACTTGTTTCGTATGGATAATATGTTTCATCTGGATAATTTGTTTCTAGATGGAAATTACGTTGTATTTTGTTAGGAGGATGAGAATTTTGGCTATTAAGTGGACGTTTATAATTTGCTATTGGTTCAGTTCGATGGTTATTGTGTCTGAACTGGGTTGAACTGTCTATTTCCATTGGAACTGGTTGGGGAGAAAAATGGGTTTGGTTATTGACTGTATTCGAATTTGGTCGAAAGGGTTGATAACTACGAAATCCATTGTAATTAGGTTGATTGAATCTGTTGTGGTTAGGCTGGTTAGTACTGAATCTATTGTAATTAGGTTGTGTCATTCGATTTGGAAAAACGTTAGGTCTGTTGTAGGACTGATTAAATTGTTGATTAGCACCATGGAATCGCTGGGGTGCAGGTGGCATATAAGTCAATTCAGGATAGAATTGCTGACCTCTAAAGTTTGTTCCTTGCCGTGAAGGCTTGTGTGGGGTTGTACTAGGCTTGCCAGATCTAATTTGTCAAAAAGCTTGACATTGACCAAAAAAAACTTGATTTTGAAAAAAAAACTTGACAAATAAAAACACTCATACTAAATATATAAAAGAGATTTTTAGTTTTTAAAGAAGAACTTCTGGATAATTATTATTGGGAAAATACGAATTGAATTTCAACTTTTACTCGTAAAAACAATTTTGCTGAGAGTTTTTAGCTAGTCTATAATAAATAAATAATAATTTTCATAAATAACTTGACAATTCTTCAAAGACATAAGTTTTATTAAAAAAACAATGAAAAACCGCCTGTTATTCCACCATGGGTATATCAAGTCGGCTAAGCTGATAGAAGGATGGCGCGCCGGTAAAACCCCGGCTCAAGCCGAATCGCCGCCGCCGCCGACGAAAAGTCCACGACTTGCTTCTCTGGTTCAATGTTGTCAATTTACTAGTGTTGAGTAATAGGGTAAATATCAGTGTTGGCACTTTTATAATAATTGTACAGAAAGTTATAGTTATTTTTTAAACTATAATTGCAGAAAAAAAATTGTATCATATTAGTCCTTAGTTCTATTGATAGTAAAAATATGGGCTTTAGATTTGTTTTTTAGAAATATACACATACTTTTTTAAGTATTATTACATAGCTAGAATAAATTTGAGAAAATAACTTACAAAAAAGCTTGACAAATCACTTTTTCACTTGACACTTGACGCGCATTAAAAAACTTGACAATCAGGCCAAATCAGGCCCTTCTGGCAACCCTAGGTTGTACCCATATTATGCCTTTTCATACCTTGAGCGTAATTAAGACGAAATATCATATTTTCTAGTTTTTGACGTAAGTGTAATGCCTGAGGGAGTGTAGCTGGTTCGCGAATGCTCAGCAAACGTGGCAAGTCACCATTAAGACCGCGGATGAAAGTGTCTAACGCTTTTTCCCTATAAGAGTTGGTCATAGCACGGATTGATTCTTCACTAATGTCGAGGCATGCGACCTTGTCTAAAATAAGTGATAAATGCTGGTATACCATTTGGTAGAAAGTGGCTATATCGCGATGACGTTGGGTTAATGTTATCATTTGGTACTCGAGAGTACCTATATCTCGCTTGTCTGAATAATGGAGCATAAGACATTTCTTTATTTGTCCCCAATCTAAAGGTGTTCGATAGGATTCGAGTGCTGTGTCAGCATCGCCGACAATTTTGTGTCTTATAGTATGAAGTATTGCGAAATACTTTGGTGTACCCCTAAAATTTGCGTATGCATCTAATATTCTGTCAACTGTTTTTCGCCATGAATTGAACTCCCCGGAACGTCCAGAAAATTCTCTGAGACATTTAACCATGTCCGGTATACGGTCTAGTTCGTTTGTGTTTGTAGCGTCCACTGTCACCTGATTGTCATGATTATCCTGTTCAGATCTACTACCCATTTGACTTAAGACACGTTGAACTATTTCCTCAATAAATTGTGTATTCATAGGAGCGGATTGTTGGATGGCTGGAGGTTGTATTGATCGGGAACTGGTTGGTTGTGTAGTTTGGTTTTGTTCTAGCCTCATTTGGCCTAACTGGGTAATAATTTCATCTTCCATTTTTTTTTTAAATAGATTCCTAAGTTAATCTAATTTCAGTTATATTTTCCTGTCACTTATTATTTCTTATTTTGTATTATTCTTGCCGTTGGAGGGTCTCGTAAGAATCGCAACAGCTTATTATTAATAATTTATAGTTTGTTAGAATTTTAAATGACCTTTAAATATTGCAAAAATTTATCGAATGTATATTTTCAATAATAATAATATATATAAAAAATCGATTTATAAGCATTCAATCAATTTACTTAATTTTCTACTAATTATTCTTCCTTTGTCACAAAAATTTTAATTTCTCTTTTATTAATTTACTTAACCTTATATTAACCTTCACTTTAGATTAGCATTTCTTTTCCTGTTTTCAATATAATTATTTATTTTATTCAATTTATTGCAACTTTATATTTTTTTCTTATAATATTTCACTTTTTACAATATTTCTGCAAAATTGTATATTTTTATTCCAACCTTATTTATTTTTATTCTTTTTTTTCTAATATTTAAAATTTTTAAATTTACTTCTTCAATTTATTTAATTTATTCCAACTTTACTTTTTACTTCCTTTTTCTAGTATTTGAACTTCTTAACCTTACTTTTGCAAAACGATTTTTATTTTTCGTCAAATTCTTTCTTTCACTTTTCTTTTTTTAAAAAATTAACACTTAAAAATATTAAAATTGTTACTTACAATAGTACTAAACTTAAACTAATCATTTCCAACGCTGGGCTCTGGGTTTTCGAACGTTACAGGTGTGTCCTTTTCCTATTGTACTTGGGTCCTTCTTCGTCGCTGGTGGCCAGTGCTCCTTGTACTCAGTCCGCAAAAATTTTTTCCACTTCCTTACTTTTTATTTTCTGGATATTTTCAGTTCCTTACTTTTTATTTTCAGGTAAAAGATTTTCAAGATAAATTTGTTGTCTTTTTTTCTTTCAGGCTCTAGGTCTTACATAAATAAAAATGAACTATATGTTGGTTTTAAATTTCAAATTTATTTGTTTTCGATATTTCGAATACCATTGGTATTCTTCTTCAGGAACTGTTAAAAAAAGAATATAAAAGTATAACAATTATTAATTATTTTTAAGAATTACACATTCCAAATGAATTTATACATAACAACTTTCACAAAAATAACGAACATATACAAGTAGCATTTTAAGCTTATGTTTTTTTGACAAAAAAACAAAATTAAAAAATCAAACAACAATTTGTCCTCCTACACGGATGGTGATGAGTCATAAACTAAATACTTTTTTGTTTATGTTTTGTTATTATCTGCCTGTAAGCGCTCGCGCAATTTTTTGTATCAGTTTTGTAATTAATTCTTATGTCTGTGTGAGTGTTAATTATATGTAACATCTCAATTGTGAATCTCTTTTTCTTGTTGGTTTCTTGTTGTAATATTTGAGTGTTTATTAAGTTTGGTGAGTGCCCAGTTATCATACAGTGGGCAGCAAGTGCTGTTTTTTGTTCCTTAGTTCTCCTTGTGTTTTTATTTTTGAAGTCAGATTTATGTGCAGCGACGCACTGTGGCTGAAAATCGTTTTTCATTGGCCAAAACTCAAATTTTTTTTTGTCACCGATTTTTAAAATTTTTACGCCCTTTTGCAGCTAATATATCCAGATTAAGGTAGCCAAAAAATTAGGTTAAACTATTGATAATTGTGAGCGTGGCATGCTGTCAAACTCAACGGTTTTTTCTAATTTGAGAAAAAGGTGTTTTTCTGTTGTTTTTTATCAAAAATAAATGGTTACTACTCGCAAGCTATCATCGATAATGGCCTGCGGTCTTTTTTATAATATTGGTAGGATTATAGTCTTTAGTTTTTGTAAGTGGTCAGAGATCTAGCGTTTAATATTAAGGGCGTTACGGAATATTTATGAAACTACTATATTTTTCTCAAATTTAAACTTTAGTGGAATAGAACTTCTAGGGAACAAAAGGGAACAAGAAATGTATACCACCCAGAGAAAGGTGAAAGTGTCCTCTTTAACGCTATATATACTTTTGCACCCGCCACGAGCCGCCTGTAGAACACTTTTTTCATTTTAATGAAATTACTCCAAAGTACTCGTATACAATGGTGTATATAATTTTCACTTTTTTGCCTAAAAGTTTATGTTTTTTTACTTTAGACTACGTAAAACTAAAAAAATTAAATATAATACCTGCGAAAGGGTTTAATGGCTTTGTTTTGATCAGCCAAAAATTGGTAATAAAATTATCACAAATTATCACAAAATTCTACAGTAAACATATGATCTGTTTCTAAATTTACCTGTTATCAAATGTTAGGGTCAACCAAAGTCATAAGCAATTTTATAACAATAATCGCGACATTAAAGCACTAAAGAAAAAAAAATAACCCAACAACAACAACAAATATTGGCGAGATACTAATCAGTTTTACCTGATATTAAGGTCTGGATAACATGTGCAGTTTTGTGCAATTTAAGCACTACCTGCTATGAAATTAAAGATCAATGTGTGAATAACATGTATCTAAAAATGTATAAAACTACGGATTCGATAAGGGATTACTCAGTAATAAGTTAATCCTCTAAGTGTACGGATAAAACATAACAGACGCAAATAAAAATATTCAGAAAAATATGGAGAGCTTCAGTTATAAAGAACTGCCCGAAGAGTATTTTAGAAACAAAAACCAGGAAGATGTTCTTAGC
The DNA here is from genome assembly GCA_956483585.1 of Gymnocheta viridis. Classification (NCBI taxonomy): domain Eukaryota; kingdom Metazoa; phylum Arthropoda; class Insecta; order Diptera; family Tachinidae; genus Gymnocheta; species Gymnocheta viridis. The sequence continues at coordinate 30,687,994 of OY101443.1, forward strand.
TACGTTAAAATAAAATTAAACTTAAATTCGTGTAGCACCGAAATGCAAGAGCAATTATTTAATTTCGTAAAAGCACTAAAAAAACGCTACAAAGAAGTTAGCTACAGTAAACAAAAGTTTTATATAAAAAGTGCAACCTGGTTAGAGGGCCAACTTACTGTCGCTGCAGAAACAGCAAAGCAAGATAAGGCTGGAAGACCACGCAAATCATTGGACAACTGCAGCGATGATCTAAGAGGCGGAAACTTAAAGATATTAACGATGCAATTGGTTGTACAAATATAAAAGAATCTTTCCTACATCACAGAACCAATTAACAAAAGTGGATATCATTGAAAAAGTTGTTAAAACATATGAATTTGGATTATCACCACTACATGCAAGAATACGACTTATGGAACACATACTAAAAATCAGTTATGATTTGGATTTCGGGTCTTCAGGATCAATAAGAAACAACGAAACCAACAAAGAGTTAAGAAGTTCAAAAAAGAAACATGTTCAAGATGAATATATCCTAGAAGTACTTGCGTGCAATGAAGAAATTGACTTTAGAAAATTTGGAGATTATGCTAAGGAAACTGCAAAAATATATACAACCAACTACCCATGGAGAAATATGTCTGCAACAGTTCACAAAATCCTTTATCATGGAGAAGATGTCATTAAATATCATTTGGTGCCACTTGGAGATCTATCAGAGGAGGCTCAGGAAAAAAGGAACAAGGATTACAGATTTTATAGAGAGCACAATACTAGAAAAATTTCAAGAAATTCAACAAATGAAGATCTATTTAATATATTATTGGCAACGTCAGATCCGTTTATCTCCAGTATTCGAAATCAATGGAAAGTGGAACATCGGGATTTAGATGAAGAAGCCAAAAAAACTACTAAAGAACAGAGATAGCACAGAACAAAATATGGAATATTTGCAATCAATATTTGAGTCAAATGAATAATAATTATAATTGCCTTTCATTGTTATTTAAGTACGAAAAACATAGTATTAGTAAAAAATAATAATAAACGAACCTACCATTGTTACAAATGCTATTAAAATTTATTGCAGTTTTTATTTTAAAATGTTTTTAAAATTATCAAATTTGACAGCAAAAAATAATAAATTTTTCTGTAGTAATAGCAATATTTTTAGATAATATTATTAACGTTTTTTTTAAGTGTAACTATTCTTTGAGTGTAAACAAATTTGCAAATTTGTCAGCAAAAAATTTTTAATTTTTCTGTAATAGCAAAATCTCCAGTTGATTTTACTATTTTTTTCAGTGTAAAATTTTTTTTAAGTGTAACATAAAAAAAATTCCATTATTACAAAAATTATTTATAATTATTATTAATTTCCAAATATTCAATTTTTTTAATAAATAAAAAAATAATAATTCCATATTTCACTCTAAAAGTTAAAAAAAATTCAAAAGTTCAACTTTGACCTAGAATTCCTTAAAAAGTCCTCAATCAATTTTAATAAAATTTAAACTGAGTCAAGCTGAACTAAATATCTATCCAATAAAAAAAAAATGCGTCGCACAGTGGCTGAAAATCGTTTTTCATTGGCCAAAACTCTGTAACTTTTGAACCGATCAAAATATTGAAGTAATTTTTATTTTATTGGATAGATATTTAGTTCAGCTTGACTCAGTTTAAATTACATTAAAATTGATTAAGGACTTTTTAAGGAATTCTAGGTCAAAGTTGAACTTTTGAATTTTTTTAACTTTTAGAGTGAAATATGGGTTTATTATTTTTTTATTTATTAAAAAATTGAAAATTTGGAAATTAATAATAATTATAAATAATTTTTGTAATAATGGAATTTTTTTAATGTAACACTTAAAAAAAATTTTACGCTGAAAAAAATTGTAAAATCAACTAGAGATTTTGCTATTACAGAAAAATTAAAAATTTTTTGCTGACAAATTTGCAAATTTGCTTACACTCAAAGAATAGTTACACTTAAAAAAAACTTTAATAATATTATCTAAAAATATTGCTATTAATACAGAAAAATTTATTATTTTTTGCTGTCAAATTTGATAATTTTAAAAACATTTTAAAAATAAAAACTGCAATAAATTTTAATAGCTTTTGCAACAATGGTAGGTTCTGTTTATTATTATTTTTTACTAATACTATGTTTTTCGTACTTAAATAACAATGAAAGGCAATTATAATTATTATTCATTTGACTCAAATATTGATTGCAAATATTCCATATTTTGTTCTGTGCTATCTCTGTTCTTTAGTCTAAAAGCTTCTTCATATAAATCCCGATGTTCCACTTTCCCTTGATTTCGAATACTGGAGATAAACGGATCTGCCATTGCCAATACTATATTAAATAGATCTTCATTTGTTGAATTTCGAGAAATTTTTCTAGTATTGTGCTCTCTATAAAATCTGTAATCCTCATTCCTTTTTTCCTGAGCCTCCTCTGATAGATCTCCAAGTGGCACCAAATGATATTTAATGACATCTTCTCCATGATAAAGGATTTTGTGAACTGTTGCAGACATATTTCTCCATGGGTAGTTGGTTGTATATATTTTTGCAGTTTCCTTTGCAAAATCTCCAAATTTTCTAGAGTCAATTTCTTTATTGCACGCAAGTACTTCTAGGATTATTTTAAATCTGAAAATGAGGTTTAAATCCACTCCTGTTATTTCAGATGCTGTTTCTGGATCTGAAAAGAATCTTCTTGCGGTATTGCCATCATTTGTATTGCCTGACCCTTGTTTTGGCTGATCTATAATCAATCCAAATTTGCGATATTCATCTTGAACATGTTTCTTTTTTGAACTTCTTAACTCTTTGTTGGTTTCGTTGTTTCCTATTGATCCTGAAGACCCGAAATCCAAATCATAACTGATTTTTAGTATGTGTTCCATAAGTCGTATTCTTGCATGTAGAGGTGATAATCCAAATTCATCGCATATGCATCGGTATTATCTAATGATTTTGTCGGGATTTGGTTTAATTGGGTTGATGTTGCTTGGCATATAATGCAGCTGGATGCAGCCTTCGTGTTAGTCAAAGCCTGACCTATTTTCCATCTATCATTGTCACCACTAATTGGTAGCTTACTTCAATTTGCTGCCCATCTAACTGTAATTGTAATGGCTGTAGTGTTGCAATTTGGGCCTTGATATCAATAACTTCTTTGTTAATGGCATCATGAGTTTCTTTTTTGAATTCCAATTTGATTGGCCTGCAGTATTTCGTAGAAGATAGTGTCTCATTTTTCCAAATATCCATTGTTTGCGTTATACTAGTCGAAGGCTCTGAATTTCGGTGCTACACGAATTTAAGTTTAATTTTATTTTAACGAAACTAAGAACATCTTCCTGGTTTTTGTTTCTAAAATACTCTTCCGCCAGTTCTTTATAACTAAAGCTCTCCATATTTTTCTGAATATTTTTATTTGCGTCTGTTATGTTTTACCCGTACACCTAGAGGATTAACTTATTACTGAGTAATCCCTTATCGAATCCGTAGTTTTATACATTTTTAGATACATGTTATTCACACATTGATCTTTAATTTCATAGCAGGTAGTGCTTAAATTGCACAAAACTGCACATGTTGTCCAGACCTTAATATCAGGTAAAACTGATTAGTATCTCGCCAATATTTGTTGTTGTTGTTGGGTTGTTTTTTTATTTTTAGTGGTTTAATGTCCCGATTATTGTTATAAAATTGCTTGTGACTTTGGTTGACCCTAACATTTGATAACAGGTAAATTTAGAAACAGATCATATGTTTACTGTAGAATTTTGTGATAATTTGTGATAATTTTATTACCAATTTTTGGCTGATCAAAACAAAGCCATTAAACCTTTCGCAGGTATTATATTTAATTTTTTTAGTTTTACGTAGTCTAAAGTAAAAAACATAAACTTTTAGGCAAAAAAGGGAAAATTATATACACCATTGTATACGAGTACTTTGGAGTAATTTCATTAAAATTAAAAAAGTGTTCTACACACGGCTCGTCACGGGTGCAAAAGTATATATAGCAGTAAAGAGGACACTTTCACCTTTCTCCGGGTGGTATACATTTCTTGTTCCCTTTTGTTCCCTAGAAGTTCTATTCCACTAAAGTTTTAATTTGAGAAAAATATAGTAGTTTCATAAATATTCCGTAACGCCCTTAATATTAACGCTAGAGCTCTGACCACTTACAAAAACTAAAGACTATAAACCTACCAACATTATAAAAAAGACCGCAGGCCATTATCGATGATAGCTTGCGAGTAGTAACGATTTATTTTTTATAAAAAACAAAAGAAAAACACCTTTTTCTGAAATTAAAAAAAACCGTTGAGTTTGACAGCATGCCACGCTCACAATTATCAATAGTTTAACCTAATTTTTTGGCTACCTTAATCTGGATATATTAGCTGCAAAAGGGCGTAAAAATTTTAAAAATCGGTGACAAAAAAAAAAAAGACTTTTGGCCAATGAAAAACGATTTTCAGCCACCGTGCGACGGTGAAGACATCATACAAACTAATGATGAAAAAGGACAACAAGAAATAGCAAGAACACAATTGGTAATGGTCATGGATAACTATTTATATAGAAGATCACTTAATAAAAGCGAAAGGGAAATAATGTGCACAGTGGAACAAACAAGGAAATTCTTGACCAACAATAAAAATATTTTAATACTTAAAGCTGATAAGGGAAATACAACGGTTGCGGTTGAAAAAACTGACTACGACACAAAAATGAAAAACATAATTCAAGATATGTGTACATATAAAAGATTAAAAACTGATCCTACTACAAGATTACAAACACGAAATAACAACTTAGTGGAGAAAATGTGGAAAATAAATGTGATAGATATGAAGCAAAAATATCAACTAAATTCAAACGTTGCTGTTGCCCCAAAGTACATAAAGAAAACATGCCGTTCAGACCGATCTGTTCATCGATCAACTCTCCGTCATATGGACTATGCAGATACGTAACAAACATTTTAAAAAATATCACAAGCGAATCGAAATACAATGTGAAAGACGCAGTTGAGTTTAAAAACAGGGTATCAAATATGTCTATCTCTGATGACGAAGTTCTCGTTTCATATGACGTAATATCTCTTTTCCCGAGCATTCCTGTGAATTTGGCAATAGAAATAATAAATAAAAAATGGAGCGACATAACAAAGTTCACAAAAGTTCCAAAAGATCTATTTTTTGACATTTTAAAATTCTGCCTAAAAGAAAATAGGTATTTTAAATTCAACGACAAGATTTACGAACAACTTAGAGGAATGCCAATGGGTTCTCCTGCATCACCAGTAGTAGCAGACATTATAATGGAAGAGCTTTTGGATTCAGCGATTAGAACTCTTCAAGATAAACCAAGATTTTTAAGCAAATATGTGGACGACATATTTTGCATTATCAAAAAAAGAGATATTGAAATAACTTTAAAAGCACTGAACGGTTTTCACCGACAAATCCAGTTTACCAAAGAAATGGAGGAAAATGGAAAATTACCATATTTAGATACACTAGTTATCAGGGATAATAGATTAATTAAAATTGACTGGTATCAAAAACCCTCGGCATCAGGACGTCTTATTAACTTCTTTTCTAACCATCCAAAACATGTAATTATAAATACTGCCTTAAGTTTCGCAAAGCGTGTATTGAAAATTAGTGACCAAACATTTCACAAAACGAATATTGTTAAAATTAAAGAAATTTTATCCAAAAATAGTTTTCCGTCTTCAACGTCGACACATATTCTAAAAAGCGCCATACAAAAATACAACGCACCATCCAACAGGCCACCAGAAGAAAAAATTTTCAAATCATTTATATACATTCCTGGATTTTCAGAAAGGATAATCAACTCTGGTATATACAACAAACATAACATAAACATAGCGCTGAAACCAAATAATGTTACAAACAAATTATATTCGAACACAAAAACAAAGATAGATAAGTTAGACAAATCAAACGTGGTTTATAAAATCCCATGCCAAGGTGACGGATCTAACATATGCAAAAAAGTATATGTTGGAACAACAGGATCAAAATTAAGGACAAGACTCGCTGCACATAAATCTGACTTCAAAAATAAAAACACAAGGAGAACTAAGGAACAAAAAACAGCACTTGCTGCCCACTGTATGATAACTGGGCACTCACCAAACTTAATAAACACTCAAATATTACAACAAGAAACCAACAAGAAAAAGAGATTCACAATTGAGATGTTACATATAATTAACACTCACACAGACATAAGAATTAATTACAAAACTGATACAGAAAATTGCGCGAGCGCTTACAGGCAGATAATAACAAAACATAAACAAAAAAGTATTTAGTTTATGACTCATCACCATCCGTGTAGGGGGACAAATTGTTGTTTGATTTTTTAATTTTGTTTTTTTGTCAAAAAAACGTAAGCTTAAAATGCTACTTGTATATGTTCGTTATTTTTGTGAAAGTTGTTATGTATAAATTCATTTGGAATGTGTAATTCTTAAAAATAATTAATAATTGTTATACTTTTATATTCTTTTTTTAACAGTTCCTGAAGAAGAATACCAATGGTATTCGAAATATCGAAAACAAATAAATTTGAAATTTAAAACCACCATATAGTTCATTTTTATTTACGTAAGACCTAGAGCCTGAAAGAAAAAAAGACAACAAATTTATCTTAATGATTTAAAGGTCGAAATAATAAAACAAATATTTATAAAAGATTTTCTTCACTTCCTTACTTTTTTATTTTCAGGATATTTTTTTTTCACTTCCTTACTTTTTATTTTCAGGATAAATTTTTTTCACGTCCTTACTTTTTGATTTTCAGGTAAATTTATTTGCTTTCACTTTGTACGCGTTGGTCCCTGCTCGGGCGCCAATTAATATTTTATTTATATTTTTTTGTTTTTAAAAAAGAACTTGTTGCTTGCGCAACAGGTACTTCCTTTATTTATTGTGAGTTAATAACTGAATTTTCAAAAATATTTTCTTAGTTCTAAGTTATTTGGTCGCCTGGCCAAACTGCTGACTCTACATAATTTGCATGTTGCGAAAATGTTGATTTTATGTTTCCCATAGGTAGAAGTGGCGCGTGTGCAACATCAGCGAAAACAGACTGTTGTGATATTATTTATTTAAAGGGAAGTGTCAAGTTTCATCTGGTTGACGTTTATATGTATTTTAAATATGGAATGTGTTAACTTATATAGTACAAACAATGTATGTACATATGTATGTACAAACAATCACTAACTAACAATGAGTGACTAATCACTGGGTTCACTATTATTAAATAATAATAACAATAAATTTTATTATTTTTCTTTTCACTGCATCCAGAAAATAAAAATTCATATTAAATTTTATATTTCTTTTTTGCGTTCGTTGGGTTTTATTAGTTTCGTTTGTTTTTGGTTTTAATAATAATGCACTTTAATTATTAAAGTAACGAGTAATATTTTTTGTTCTCTTTTGAGCGAAAGAATTTGCAAAAAAATATGCACAAATTAGGCGCGTGGAATAAAAACAATTCTTTTAATCTTATTAAATATGTACATATGTATATAAGTATGTATATGGTACATATGTATGTAGGTAGGTATGTATGTATGTACTATGTAAATATGTATGTATCAATTTAAAGAAATGTAAAGGCAGAATTAGCGGAGCGCACTCGTACCGTACTGCATCAGCTGTTCGTCTATGTTATGGGAAAAGCAATACAAAAGCTTACCGAATTTAAATGTATCGTAGTTGCAACGTACCAATCTGTATAAAATAGAAATTCCTAACGTTTTCACGTGACATTTGTAAGCCAGTGATGGGCTGTTTCTTTGGCACAAGATAAGGGGGTATTTCCGCACTTACTTTTTGGTACTTTTTGATAATAATATTTGTGTACTTTTGACAAAACAACTTAAAATAATGTATATTTGCATATATATGTACATACATATCGTCATATAAAATGCAAAACGGCCTACCTATTTGTTTTTTAAATTTTCCAGGAGAGACAAAAAGCTTAATAAAAAGCAAACTATTGTGATAAAAAAAATATTTTTTAGGTAGTATCATTAACAAAATAAGAATTAATGATACTATGCAGAAAAAGATAATATTTGTTACCACAATAGTTTGCTTTTTATTAAGTTTTTTATCTCTAGTGAAAATTTTGTTATAATGTAGATAGGCCCTCTTGCATTTGATAAGACGATATACATGCTTAGATGTATATAATAAACAAATACATACATATGTATGTTATATAAATGTGATATGTACGTACCCTGGAGCTAAATTTGTAACTAGTAAAGTTATGGGACAGTTATAATACTAGTTGCAATGAGACTATTGAGTTTATGAGAATGAAAACATAAATAGAAAATATAAAAAAATAACGTATATAAATATTTTTTAAATTGATTTCTAAATTATATATTTTCCTTTGACGTCTGGTGAAATGATCAGAGATTTGAAAAAAAATCACCACTTGCAACCACGATATGTGTATGTACACGTAAGTAAAAAATCTGTTTACTATTTATTATACATATATATTTATATTATTTTAATGTTACATGAATTTAGGTCTCTACAATGAGCAGACTATGGAGGACTGCATTGGAACATTGTTATGCAGTATAACATTGATGGAACGAATGGAAAATTGCGTTCAAAAAACTATACAAAGCACTGCATAAATTGTTTATATATTAGCTGTAAAATTTTAATTATTAACAAATTTCTTTGAAATTTTTTCAGACAGAAGGATTCAGAAACAATGTTACGCCAGGCAATGCAGCTATGAAAAAAGAGAATTTCGACAGCAAGTCCAAAATAAATAAAAAAAAAACTAGAGAAATTTTTGTTAAATAAATATATTGTAAAAAAAACTAGTGTAGTATACTTTAATAACTACAAGTAGAAGACTATAGAACCAAGTCAAAGTTACAGCTAATAATAACTAGTGTCCTTACTAGTATAGGATGGAGTGGTATATATTTGTAAAAAACTTAACTAGTATAAAACTGACTCAAATAATACTAGTAGTTGAACTAGTATATGACTATAAACGAATGAACTAGTTGGGCTCCTATGACAACCTAATGTTAAAATCGATAGTTCGATATATGAAAAAAGACAGTCAGGCAACCAGTCTGTAGTTGAAAGCAACTAGTATATTTCTAGCCACATACTAGATATTTTGTCTGCAGGGTATATACATATAAAATAATTTAAATGGTATCAATTTTTTAATTTGTTTATATTTTATATTATAATTTTATAATATAAATGTGAAATAATAAATAATTTTTACATTCATACATACACAAAATAAAGTTGTTATATCATTTAAATATCTTAGGTGCTTTTCCTGCACAAGTCACCAATTGAAAATTTTTAATACCCATCACTGTGTTGTAAACAGCTGTTCCTTTTTCCTGGCAATAAAACAAAGAATAGAAAATAAACGTACGTTTTTAAATATTCTATAAGTGGACCAACGTGCTAACAGTATGGTACGCTACGGTACGGCTACAGCAACGCTCGGCTAACGGGGCCTTAACACTGGATATAAAAATCTACATATATACACTATAAATTTATAAATTTTATATACATATGTACATCCATACGCACATACAAAAAAATTTATGCACTTTTTCTTTTTAAAGTTTGTTTTGCCGACGGTTAAATGTCACACACTTATTTATTTATTTATTGCACAAAAGAAATAAAATAAATTCACACAACTAACCTTTACGTAGCAGTTTTACTTGGGATGGGGCTTAAATTAGGGGTTGTTATCCACTGTTTTTGCAATGATCCGGGGATGCAAAGATGATCCTGGAAGTAAGGATATTTTCTTAAAAATATTTCAAGGACTCGAGGTGTCTTATCTGGTTTGAAGGACCAAAATTTTTCCTCGAAATATTTCCTCAAAAATATAAAAAAATGGGGTTTTAATTTTTTTCCAATATATGTAAATATATACATATGTATTAAAATTTGGGGTTTTTTCTTTTTACGTACCGTACTCTCGGGTTACAAATTCACAACAACTTAACGAAAAGAGAAAACAAAACATAGAAAGCTCCAATGAACAATAATCAAGGGACCTTTTACACTATGCGCGTAAACAGAGGTTTTAGGTACCATTTTGTAGTTAATTTGTTTCTTGAATTTTGAACGGTTGAATTTTTAAAATTTTTTTGCGATTTTCATCTTGAAGATTTTTTTTTTTTTTTTTTTTTTTTTATATGTATATTATTTATTGAATCTTCAATAATAGATTGAAACATCAATAAGTTTTTCAAATCTTAAATCTAAAAAAAAAAAAAAAAAATAATAAATATAAGTTTAGCCAATGCTAAACATAATTTTTAGTTACAACGGTTGATTTTTGTTGTTTTACATCTCTCGTGTACGGCTGATAGAAAGAGTGTCCCTCCTCCTAAGCCGGGTGTGGCCTCTATACTCTAGAATATTGCGCGCAAGTGGGTTTGGGTGCAACTCAAGTTTTTTAATGTATTTTTTCGCGTGTTTCGAAAATACTGTCTTTACCAACGGAACGTCTAGATCTTTATGAATTCTATGGTTTCTGACATACCAGGGGGCTGCAGTTATTGTACGTAGAATTTTATTTTGTCGCCTCTGAATTTTTTCTACATTCGATGCTGAGGCAGTGCCCCATAGCTGGATTCCATAGCACCATATTGGTTTCAGGATCGCGTTGTATAGTAGAAGTTTACAGTCTAGGCTCAGTATTGAATTTCTACCCATAAGCCAATTCATTTGGGCTGCTTTTAATTTCATTTGCATCAACTTTGCGTCTATATGCGATTTCCATGTTAAACGGCGGTCAAGGTGAACGCCTAGATATTTGACTACAGTATGTTGCGGAATAGTCTCGGTGTTGATTTGTATAGGCGGGCATGTTTCCCTTCGCAACGTAAAAGTGACGTGTACACATTTCTGCTCGTTAACTTTTATACGCCATTGTTTGAGCCATTTTTCCAATTTGGATATATACCCTTGTAAGTTGATGGAGGCTTCTACTGGCTTTTCATGGACGCTTAAAAAAGCTGTATCATCGGCAAATGTTGATGTATGAATGTTATTGCTTAACGGTAAGTCAGAGGCATAAATTAAATAAAGTAAGGGACCGAAGATGCTGCCTTGGGGAACTCCGGCTTCGATCGACTGCGGAGGGCTTAAAAAATTGCCTTCCCTAACAACAAATTTTCGTTCCTCGAGATAGCTTTTTAAAAGCTTGACGATGTTTGCGGGGAGATTTCGTGTTAATTTGTGGATAAGACCTTCGTGCCATACTTTATCGAAAGCTTGAGAAACATCTATAAAGAGCGCAGAGCAATATTTCTTTTTTTCAAAGGTGTCTCTAACTACGTTCACAAGTCTGTGAGTTTGTTCAATTGTGCTATGTTGTCTGCGAAAACCGAATTGATGATCTGGAATGCATCCACTTCTAGTCAGTATAGGCATCAGCTTGCTCATATACAGCTTTTCAAATAGTTTTGAAATGTTGGGCAATAAGCTAATAGGCCGATAGGATTCAACCTTCGTATGATCCTTGCCGGGCTTTGGTATCATAATAATCATCGAAACCTTCCATTCTGCAGGATAGTATTGCAGCCGTAGAATACTATTAAAAATGAAGAGTATAACTCTTTTTGCAATATAAGGCAGTTGTTGAAGCATTTTGTTGCTTATTTTGTCGATACCTGGGGCTTTTCTGGTGTTAAGACTAGTAATAGTATTTTCAATCTCAGTCATGTTAAATCTCATCGGTATTTCTGGTAAAGAGACGACTGGTGGCAGTTCAACAATATCAGCAGAAATATTCGGGGTAAATACTTTTTCTAGGTGCTTAACAAATAGATCACCTTTTTCAGCATCAGTTCTTGCCCAGTCACCATTAGAGGCTCGTAATGGAGGTTTGCAAATCACTGGCCTTTTAAGTCCTCTGGCTGCACGCCACAGCGAATAATCTGTTGATGGTGTTGCATCGAGTTCTTGCAGAAATTTTTGCAGCGAAGCTGTTTTTTGTGATTGTAAAACTTTTCTTAGCTGTTTGGTACACTCCTTAAGCCGTAATTTTAGCTGAGGCGATCTGTAACGTTGCCATTCTCGTCGAGCTCTCCATTTTTCAGTCAATAGCCTTTCTATGTCTGCACAAAAAATATTGTTAAATCTCGCTTGTTGATTTGGTTGAATTAAAGAAGCATTAAGAGCAGCTTGTTTAGCATGTGCTTCAAACAACCTAATAGAGTTTTCTATGTCAGCAGGTGTTCTCAATGGCATATTTTCCGTGCAATGAGCACTCAAATATTTTTTGTATTTCAGCCAGTTAATACGTGCAGGTGTCAGCGGTAAATCACATGTAGGTGTTGCAGTTGTGTGTGAGTAAATAGTGATAATAGTAGGCGAGTGATCTGAAGACAAATCCAAAGACGCTTCTACTTCAATCATTTCGCTGGGCACGCCTTTCATAATCCCAAAGTCGATAACATCAGGAATTTTTTGACGATCCGTTGGCCAATATGTTGGCTGACCACTTGAAACTACATTCAAACCCATTTTTGAAATTGTGTCAAACAAAACACGACCCTTAGGACTGATTAAACGTGAGCCCCAAAATGTGTGTTTAGCATTGTAGTCACCAGCTGCTAGAAAACGGGACCCCAGAGTTGTATAAAATGCGGTATATTGACTCTCTGAAATTGAAAACCTGGGAGGAGAGTAAACAGATGATATCACAAGCTTTTGATAAAAATTTTCAATGCAGATGTTCGTTGCTTGAAGATATTCTTCACGAAGGTCATTTAGTAGGTAGTGTTTTATTCGAGTTTTTATTAGGATTCCAGAGCCACCACAAGCTCTACCTTGAGGATCCTTGGTGTCGTAGAAATTATATCCACTAATTCGAAAATAGCTTCGGGACGTCAAGTGAGTTTCTGAGATAAGTATAACATCGATTTGTTTATCCAGAAGAAAATATTCAATTTCATTTTTATGTTGGCAGATGCCGTTTGCGTTCCAAAAACAGATTCTTAAGTTCATGGTTTTTTCAATACAGCCTGCAACAAGGTAGACTGCATTTTCAACATTTCCTGCATCATACAGGACATGTTGAGAGTAAATGTATTTACTGTTTGTATTAGGATCTCTATCGAGGCTTCAATACGACTAAAATTATGCCCTGATTCTTCATTTACTGGTACAGTTTTTTGCGCCGGAATCTGGTTACTCTTTAAAATATTTGCGTATGAAGATTGACTATTAGGTTTTTGTTGAGTAAGAGTCGTGTTAGACTTTGAAACATTTGAGTATTGATTATGGCTAGACGACGGTTGAGGTAACTGTGGGTAGTTTAAATGAGTGTTGGGCTGAGCGGGAGTAGCATTTGTTTTTCTGTTCGACGAATTTTTAAAAAGAGAATAAAGAGGGCAGCCCCTATAGTTGGCAGTGTGGTTTCCGCCGCAATTACTACATTTTTTTGCTTTGGTATCACCTTTTATTTTGTCACAGTTAGCGGTACTGTGTAACTCGCCACATACAACGCAAACGGTAGGCAACTTGCAATAAGTTTTGGTATGGCCAAATTCTTGACAGTTCATGCATTGGATAGGTCCAGTTTTTTTATGTGGCATCTCAACGGTAACTCTTCGATGCAACAAGTATTTTAAGCTATAGATTGGGTGCGATTCATTTTTTTTAATTTTCAAGTCGCCTGGCTGTAGCTCGACTCTAAAAATAGGTTGGGGGATTTTTTCCCTGTTCTTAATGTTTGAAACATTTTTGACTTTGAAGCCACTATTTTCAAGGCCAGACTTGAAGATGAAGATTTTTTGATTTTATATGTTCGCAATTTTTGTTTTTTATCACAAGATCTAAAACTTTGCCTCAGAGAGTAAATCAAGATTCCGAACGATATAAGCCTGACAAAATTATCAATATTTTGCAAAAATTATACCGCAGGCTCATAAAAAAAAGTGCATGACTTTGGGCAAAACTGGGAGACAATCCTAGTAAAAATCTTTTTAACGATTGTTAAATATATTAACTATATATAAGTGAATTAGTGAATATACTTATGTACATACATATGTATATACACAAACATAAGTCACGCAATTACAACAAAACCAATGAGGAAGAGTGTTCAGGAGTGAGTGACGCCGCCAGATTTTCTAAGCTTTTGTCGTCGCTGAATTGCAATTTGAACTGAGAATTAAAAAAAAACTAATATTTCTTTCAATTGATTATAAAAGTGATATATTAAAACATTTATTTATGTATGTATATAACACGGTGAGATTATTGCCATAAAAAGAAATATGCGACGTGTTTGTTTCCCGCGAAAGTGAAGTCTTGGATTTCTGGAAAAAAAAATTAAAATTCCCAAAATTACAAAAAAAAAAAAAAACAACAGCTGGAAATCATAAAACACAAGAAAAATAAAATTGAAAATACAGTTTTAACAAATATGTATGTATGTAAGTATGTAGAAAGATTTTAAATTCTCAAAAGTACACAAAAAAAATTAAAACAAGTAAGAGAGATATATTCGGCTGTGCCGAATCTTATATACCCTTCACCATTGTATGGAGTGACGAAAGAAGTCACACTCACGAAAATTCGCGCCCACGAAATACGAAAAAAAAAATTTAAATGGAAAAATTACATTAAAGCAAAAAAAATTGCCACTCACCGTCTCACGGACGCACCCTCACGTGATGGAAACAAAAAATTAATCACGATCACGCATTACTGGTTCTAATCTCTATTTCATAGTATAGGTTGATTTCATAAACACAGCTTGCAAAGCAACCCTGTAAGCATGAGTTTACAATGCATTCTAGTGTTACCTTGGAAACTGCGATTATGAAGTCAGCCATAAATTATAAATTCCGTAACAAATTTGTAACACTTTCTTGTCTGCGGTGCATTATAAAAATATTAACATACCTTTAATGGCACTTATATAATTTTTCACACATCCAAGAAGTGTTTCAACGTCTTTATCATATTTAGTCTAATGATTAAAATGCTCCAATATTATCTTCATATTGAAAATAATTTAAAGTTATCAAAAATTCTTAAAAAAGAAAGAACTTTTTCAAATAAAAAGTAAAAGTAATAAAAATAACTAAAATGTATCAAAAATTTAAAAAAATTAATAAATGGTTGGTCAGAATTTGAAACCGTACACTACCCGGTGGCACGGTTTCGAATCCTGAACACAACACAATGCTATTTTTTTAGTATTTTCGATACATTTTAGTTGGTTTTATTACTTCTACTTTTTATTTGAAAAAGTTTGTTCCACAATTTATTTAAAAAACCGGGGCACAATCTCATTTATAATATTTTTTTTAATATTGAAATGAAAATTTTTGGCTTAAGTTCAAATCTGAGTTTATCCATTTTTTCTTAATTTAAGAAATTATATTTGAATAAATTCATTATTTTTTATTAAGAGAGTACTATTTTTATTTGAAACAATTTATTCATCAGACTAGCAGAACGGATCAGTACTGATTTCGAGGTCGCTACACCATCTCATCAGCGTTCTTTGTTCTATTTTGACGGTGAATACTAGTAACTAGGAATATCAACTATTTAACCGTATTATTTAACGAATTAGAATACGAAAAGTGCAACTTATTCATTTCTTACAAGTTAAATCAATTTTCATTTCAATATAAACCTTAAACAGTTCAACAATTACGTATAAATATTAATTATTTTTTTTAATTTTTGCGTTCTGTCCAATTTTATGAACGATAAAATGTTTATTTTTCAAAAACATCCAATATGTTATCAGATAGGATTTTGTACACTGATAAAATAACTATATAATGAATTTAGTAAGTTGTCGACGTTTTTATTTGATATAAAATAATAATAATACCAAAAATAAAAATAACTTGCCGGTGTAAGAAGAAATTTTAAATTATATAATATAACAACATATTTTAATTTAATTTTGTCTTTGAAACTAGTATGATGTACATACGTATGTATGTAAACTAGTGGTATTCTGATAGTTGTCTTTTTAAAATTTTGTTAACTTTTTACTTATCTATATTGCGGTTGGACCAGACGATAAAGGTTTTGGTTCAATATAACCTGTATATTTTTGATATAGAAAGACAATGGAATTTCAACCACAATTGATTTAAAAAATACGAATTCGGTAATTCATATTCAGCCTGCTAAGAAAACAGATGAATTTAATTAAAAACATTTTTTATTTAAATCTTCTTCTGCGTTTACTAAGTAAGACAGAGATCTAAATATGAAAAATTACGATAAAATCGCAAACAGAAAGCATTTTGCTCTCAAATCCAACTCATAATTCGGCTTATTTTCGTAATATTTTACCATTAATCCGCGTCCAATTCCGTAGTGCATGCTATCGACATGCGAAATTCCTCAAAACTATGTATTCGACCGCCTTCAATTCGCACGATCTAACAGAGGAAAACACATTATACAATTTAGATATCAAACATTGATTTCAGAGTGGCAGTTCTTTACAAATACTATTCGATTGTGGAACTCTCTACCCAACACTTTGCAAAATACAGGCAACGTTATTCAATTTAAAAACAAACTGTTCGCAAGTTTTTAACTGTATTTATATTATATTATATTTATGTATGCGCATTTTATATTTTCTTTCTATTTTTCCGCCCTTACTTATTTATGTATAGCAAATCTATTATATCATTATAAGATCACATACTGTAATTTAAAAGATTAATTTCTTGTTGTGTGTGGTAGCCGCTTTTAATAAATAATAATAATAATTGGGTACATAATCATTCTATCATTTTTGCCATCAAAGCCGCTCCACACAGCTCTAAGCGGGGTAATGTTTCAGCTTTTACGGGAGCTGCCTTCTGTTTTGACGCGAGTAAACGTGTCGTAATTGCATTGGATGCTATATTTCGAATATACAGAGCAGCACCGTATGCCTTTTCAGAGGCGTCGCAAAACGCATGAAGTTCAAATTCATTTGCGGGAAGAAAATTAACCAATCTTGGAATATTAATTCTCTCAACATTAATGTACTCGTTTAAAAATGCGCGCCATTGAGATAGTGTTAGGAGGTGCAAACTTTCATACCAGTCTGTCTTGTCCTTCCAAATTTGTTGCATTATGATTTTGGCTGCAACCATTTTTGGTGAGAACCAACCTGCAGGATCAAAAAATTTTGCTATTTCAGGCAAGATAGACCGTTTCGTGACAATGTGCTGGCGTGGCTGCATTACGACTTTGAAATAGAAGCTATCTTTATTAGCATCCCATCGCAAGCCTAGGGTTTTTGTAGTACTGGCATCCGAAAATTTCAAGAAGTCTGCATCAAGCAGATTCTCCTGGGGTAAGTCTTCTAAGAGTCGTAAATGATTGGCTGTCCACTTTCGTAAAACAAAACCAGCCGTACCAAGAACATGGGTTAGTTCATTACGCCTCTTAAAAGCGTCTTCTAGATCAAGTGATCCAGCAAGAACATCATCAACATACATTTGAGTTTTCAAAATTTCGGATGCCGCAGGACTTATGGGTTTACAATCGTCAGCCAGCTGCAAAGAGTACGAATCGCTAAGTACGGCGCGCAGTTCACTCCGAACGTGACCGTGCTATGCTCATAGTCCTTAACTTCTGCTTCAGGATTATCACGAAACAGAATCCGCTGATATTGGGTTTGATTGGGATGAACTAGTATCTGACAATACATTTTCTCAATATCCGCATTAAAAACGTACCGGAAGAACGCCACTGCAGTAGTTGAACGGTAAGGTCTGTCTGTAATACAGGACCTGGGTGCAACACATTATTCAGACTTACGCCATTGGAGTGGTTTGAAGCATTAAATACTACTCTGAGTTTCGTGGTTACACTATCGGGTTTAAACACTGCATGATGAGGTAAATAATACTTATCTACAGTGGAATCGGGGTTCTTGACAGGCTTGTGAAATACTCACGAACTACATTGTCATATTGTGACTTTAATTTGGGATTTTTCAATAAGCGTGTCTCATTTCGTACGAACTGGGAAAAAGCGCTTTTACGAGAATCCCCGAGTTCCAATTCATTTGGGAATTCTCGGCGAAATAGGAGAGAGACCACATAACGGCCGTCGGGATTTTTATAAATCGTAAATCACAATAATCATCCTCTTGCGATAAATGGGTCGCTTGTGGAACTTCTTCAAGTTCCAAAAAACGAAAGAGTTGAGTATTTAACTCGAGATGGGTGCAAAACGATGCTACGGAGTGTAGGTGTTGAGACTGAGAAACTTCACCCGCGACGATCCACCCCAACACGGTTTTTTGGGCGATCAGGTTGCCACTTGGATGTATTTTGACAACCCTAGTTAAAATTTTGGAATACACATTTCAGAGATACTACATGAAGGCAACTGACCGGTGATTTTTTCTACAACATACGCAGAAAATTTCAGTTTGAAGCTGGGGTCGATCGGCGAACTGACTGTTAGAATGCACATGGTAGCGGATTTACCAGCTAAGCAGTCCATCATTCCTGTGACACTTGTCAATGGAACAGAAAATGTGGGAATAGCAAGCTTCTTTAGTAACCTTCTTGAAATAAAGGTACCTTGTGAGCCAGGGTCAACTAGGGCTCGGGCCGCACATCTAATGTCATTTATATGCAAACTGCTGAGCCCAAAATCACTGTTTGATTTAAATTGGAATTGAGATGTGCGGTGTAAGTATGTAAATTACGAGCCGCGGCAGAAGTTGAAGGTTTGAAATCAAGTGGTGCTTGAGATGGCGCTCCAGTCGTACTAGAAGCTATAGGGAGCTCGGGTGAATTACTGGGATATATGTGAATTTACGTGTCTATGAATCAAAGAATGATGATTTTGCTTACAAAGTCAGCACACACGAACACTTCTACAATTTCTGAACTCATGTGAGGTTGCCAAACAGTTCGAACAACACTTTAGGCGCTTCACTGTTGACATACGTTCATCAACACTCTGACTCAAAAATCTGGGACAAAGTCTAATGGGGTGAGACCCTTGACAGAGGAAACAACGACAAACGGTTGGAGTAGAGCTGGTTTTTGTCGCAAAACTTTGAATGTTTCTATTCTCATTTGATGGTTTTTTAGCAGCGTGAAAATTGGGGTTATTTCGTACATTGGCAGTGGTGGGGTATTTGTTCGGGTTTTGAACAGGGTTTGAATGAGACTGCCTTATGTCAGAAATTGATTCTAGGATTTTGAAACGCGCTGTTAAACGCATCCATATCAGTCTATTTAGGGGAAGTTTTAAGTTTTTTAGATTGTTCCCAAAGACCCATAGTGTTTTCGGGTAGCTTTGTAGCACAAATATATACCAGCATTACGTGGTAGAATATTTCAGGGGTTACTTCAAGGAGAGAAAGATTTGTCGTTCCTTGCAAGTTTTTGATATTCGCGTTTGATTCTTGAGAAATCGGTTTAATATTTAAGAGAGCGCGAAGCTGTTCGTTTATAATGGCATCTTTATTCTCATACGTGTCAACCAGTTTTTTCCATGCGACTTCGTAGCCATCGTTGGTCAGTGGTATACTTCATGCGCATCTTTAGCGGTTTTCTGCAATAGATAATAAAATTTTTGTACTGGGGTCAACCTGGGTTTATAACCATACAAAGCGGAGAACATATCCCGAAACGAGGTCCAGCTCTTATAATGTCCATAGAATATGGGGGTGTCGCAAGGGGGTAAATTAATCAGAGGCGCGGATTGCGCTTTCGACCTCTCGCTCTGAACCGTCACTTTAAGTTTTTCTAGTAGACCAGTTATAAGAGACATTCCCCGGGTGTAGGTGCCATAAGAATTAAGATACTTAGATTTCAATTCTTTAACCCGAGAATCTTTAACCTTTGCGGCTTCAATCAATAAAGAGTCGTATGTTGAGCGAACAGCTTCCCATAACCGATTGAACTCTTTTTCATGACTATTCACAGAACCGAGTTAGTGGTCCGTTAGTGGTATAGAAGCAATATATGCTTCAAAATCTGCCAAACGGTCGGCATTGCGGATCACTATAGTTATGTCCATTTTTGATCTCAAATTGTATTGGGAAATTTTAAAAGAATTTATTTAAAACGTTCAACTGAAATTATTATGAATTAAAGCGATAAATTTTGAATACCGAATAAACGAGGAACGATAAAGATTTTCTAAAATTAATTAGCACGAGAAAAATTGCGAATACTGAATAAATAAAATTTTTTTAACGAAAAAATAGAGTTCTTGGGGCTTCAAAAAATTTATGAAATAAATTTATGTCAAATCAAAATAAATATATTTGTATATAGGGTAAAAATAATATACAATAAAGTTAATTTCACACTTAGATTCCTCTTTCAATAACTTGGGTAAAATATCAAAGAAAACCCGGGCTAAATTTGGGAAATAAGCAAAATGTTGGATTATAATATATTAAATAAGGATTACTCTAAGTGTGAAAACGCTCTGTTAAATAAAAAAAAGGTATAAAATTCTTATAAACCACTAGTACTGCACTAAACTTGTCACGGGTACTTACAACGGGTTAATCGAATACGTTATATTTGCTTAAAGTTGTTTATTGTGGAAGAAATTACTAATAAAATTGTACTGATTATTAATTAAATAGGGCATAATTAAAAAGGTGAGTAAAATTTTACTTTAGCAACCGGTTTTTTAACCGATTAAAAAAGTTGCAGCACTAGTGTAAGTTATGTGTGTGTGACAATATAACGCAAAAAACAAAACAAACAAAACCAACAAACAGAGTAATTTAGTAGTTGTTTCTCTTGTAAAAGAGTATATAGTACAAACAATCTATGTACATATATATGTACAAACAATCACTAACTAACAATGAGTGACGACTAATCACTGGGTTCACTATTATTAAATAATAATAACAATGAATTTTATTACTTTTCTTTTCACTGCATCTAGAAAATAAAAATTCATATTAAATTTAATATTTCTTTTTTGCGTTCGTTGGGTTTTATTAGTGTCGTTTGTTTTTGGTTTTAATAATAATGCACTTTAATTATTAAAGTAACGAGTAATATTTTTTGTTCTCTTTTGAGCGAAAGAATTTGCAAAAAAAATATGCAAAAATTAGGCGCGTGGAATAAAAACAATTCTTTTAATCTTATTAAATATGTACATATGTATATAAGTATGTATATGGTACATATGTATGTAGGTAGGTATTTATGTATGTACTATGTAAATATGTATGTATCAATTTAAAGAACTGTAACACTGGATCTACATATATACACTTTATAAATTTAATATACATATGCACATCCATACGCACATACAAAAAAATTTATGCACTTTTTCTTTTTAAAGTTTGTTTTGCCGAAGGCAAAATGTCACACACTTATTTATTTATTTATTTATTGCACAAAAAAAATATGTAAAATAAATTCACACAACTAACCTATACTTAGCAGTTTTACTTGGGATGGGGCTTAAATTAGGGGTTGTTATCCACTGTTTTTGCAATGATCCGGGGATGCAAAGATGATCCTGGAAGTAAGGATATTTTCTTAAAAATATTTCAAGGACTCGGGGTGTCTTATCTGGTTCGAAGAACCAAAATGTTTCCTCGAAATATTTCCTCAAAAATATAAAAAAATGGGGTTTTAATTTTTTCCAATATATGTAAATATATACATACATATGTATTAAAATTTGGGGGTTTTTTTCTTTTTACGTACCGTACTCTCGGGTTACAATGTAAGCGATTTTACATGAGAAACATTTATACAAATTCACAACAACTTAACGAAAAGAGAAAACAAAACATAGAAAGCTCTAATGAACAATAATCAAGGGACCTTTTACACTATGCGCGTAAACGGAGGTTTTAGGTACCATTTTGTAGTTAATTTGTTTCTTGAATTTTGAACGGTCGAATTTTTAAAAAATTTTTGCGATTTTCATCTTGAAGATGAAGATTTTTTGATTTTATATGTTCGCAATTTTTGTTTTTTATGACAAGATCTAAAACTTTGCCTCAGAGAGTAAATCAAGATTCCGAACGATATGAGCCTGACAAAATTATCAATATTTTGCAAAAATTATACCGCAGGTTCATAAAAAAAGTGCATGACTTTGGGCAAAACTGGGAGACAATCCTAAAAAAAATCTTTTTAATGATTGTTAAATATATTAACTATATATAAGTGAATTAGTGAATATACTTATGTACATACATATGTATATACACAAACATAAATCACGCAATTACAACAAAAACAATGAGGAAGAGTGTTCAGGAGTGAGTGACGCCGCCAGATTTTCTAAGCGCTTGTCGTCGATGAATTGCAATTTGAACTGAGAATTTAAAAAAAACTAATATTTCTTTCAATTGATTATAAAAGTGATATATTAAAACATTTATTTATGTATGTATATAACACGGTGAGATTATTGCCATAAAAAGAAATATGCGACGTGTTTGTTTCCCGCGAAAGTGGAGTCTTGGATTTCTGGAAAAAAATTAAAATTCCCAAAAAAAAAAAAATAAAAAAAAAGAACAGCTGGAAATCATAAAACACATTAAAAATAAAATTGAAAATACAGTTTTAACAAATATGTATGTATGTAAGTATGTATAAAGATTTTAAATTCTCAAAGGTACACAAAAAAAATTAAAACAAGTAAGAGAGATATATTCGGCTGTGCCGAATCTTATATACCCTTCACCATTGTATGGAGTGACGAAAGAAGTCACACTCACGAAATTTCGCGCCCACGAAATACGAAAAAAATTAAAAAAAATAATTTAAATGGAAAAAATTACATTAAAACAAAAAAAATTGCCACTCACCGTCTCACGGACGCACTCCCACGTGATGGGAACAAAAAATTAATCACGATCACGGATTATTGGTTCTAATCTCTATTTCATAGTATAGGTTGATTTCATAAACACAGCTTGCAAAGCAACCCTGTAAGCATGAGTTTACAATGCATTCTAGTGTTACTTTGCAAACTGCGATTATGAAGTCAGCCATAAATTATAAATTCCGTAACACTTTCTTGTCTGCGGTGCGTTATAAAAATATTAACATACCTTTATATAATTTTTCACACATTTTTCACAACTATTACATAAATCTGTTAGTTTAATGATTAAAATGCTCCAATATTATCTTTATATTGAAAATAATTTAAAGTTATCAAAAATTTATAAAAGAACGAACTTTTTCAAATAAAAAGTAAAAGTAATAAAAATAACTAAAATGTATCAAAAATTAAAAAAAAAAATAATAAATGGTTGGTCAGGATTTGAAACCGTACACTACCCGGTGGCACGGTTTCGAATCCTGAACACAACACAATGCTATTTTTTTTAGTATTTTCGATACATTTTAGTTGTTTTTATTACTTCTACTTTTTATTTGAAAAAGTTTGTTCCACAATTTATTTAAAAAACCGGGGCACAATCTCATTTATAATATTTTTTTTAATATTGAAATGAAAATTTTTTGGCTTAAGTTCAAATTTGAGTTTACCCATTTCTTCTTAATTTAAGAAATTATATTTGGATAAATTCATTATTTTTTATTAAGAGAGTACTATTTTTATTTGAAACAATTTATTCATCAGACTAGCAGAACGGATCAGTACTGATTTCGAGGTCGCTACACCATCTCATCAGCGTTCTTTGTTCGATTTTACCACTTTTGACGGTGGATACTAGTAACTAGGAATATCAACTATTTAACCGTATTATTTAACGAATTAGAATACGAAAAGTGCAACTTATTCATTTCTTACAAGTAAAATCAATTTCGGTTAGTACGAAATTCCATCTCTGATTTTTAATTATTCCAAATATTTCATACTCTCTTGCTTTTTCCAAAGCCATTGGCTTTGGCATCAAGCAGTTTTCCATTTTTGTTTACTTTATTTTTGTCTTGTAGTTGACTTTCTTAGTATTCAACCACCTGTGACAATGTAAATATGATGGTTTTTTGACGGGTGCTTTCGTTTTTAATAATTAATATTTATACGTAATTGTTGAACTGTTTAAGGTTTATATTGAAATGAAAATTTTTTGGCTTAAGTTCAAATTTGAGTTTACCCATTTCTTCTTAATTTAAGAAATTATATTTGGATAAATTCATTATTTTTTATTAAGAGAGTACTATTTTTATTTGAAACAATTTATTCATCAGACTAGCAAGCTGTGTTTATGAAATCAACCTATACTATGAAATAGAGATTAGAACCAATAATGCGTGATCGTGATTAATTTTTTGTTCCCATCACGTGGGAGTGCGTCCGTGAGACGGTGAGTGGCAATTTTTTTGTTTTAATGTAATTTTTTCCATTTAAATTATTTTTTTTAATTTTTCTTCGTATTTCGTGGGCGCGAATTTTCGTGAGTGTGACTTCTTTCGTCACTCCATACAATGGTGAAGGGTATATAAGATTCGGCACAGCCGAATATATCTATCTTACTTGTTTTAATTTTTTTTGTGTACTTTTGAGAATTTAAAATTTTTCTACATACGTACATACATACATACATATTTGTTAAAACTGTATTTTCAATTTTATTTTTATTGTGTTTTATGATTTCCAGCATTTTCTTTTTTTTAATTTTTTTTTGGAATTTTAATTTTTTTTCCAGAAATCCAAGACTTCACTTTCGCGGGAAACAAACACGTCGCATATTTCTTTTTATGGCAATAATCTCACCGTGTTATATACATACATAAATAAATGTTTTAATATATCACTTTTATAATCAATTGAAAGAAATATTAGTTTTTTTTTAAATTCTCAGTTCAAATTGCAATTCAGCGACGACAGACTCACTCCTGAACACTCTTCCTCATTGGTTTTGTTGTAATTGCGTGATTTATGTTTGTGTATATACATATGTATGTCCATAAGTATATACTTATACTAATTCACTTACATATATATAGTTAATATATTTAACAATCATTAAAAAGATTTTTACTAGGATTGTCTCCCAGTTTTGCCCAAAGTCATGCACTTTTTTTATGAACCTGCGGTATAATTTTTGCAAAATATTGATAATTTTGTCAGGCTCATATCGTTCGGAATCTTGATTTACTCTCTGAGGCAAAGTTTTAGATCTTGTCATAAAAAACAAAAATTGCGAACATATAAAATCAAAAAATCTTCATCTTCAAGATGAAAATCGCAAAATTTTTTTAAAAATTCGACCGTTCAAAATTCAAGAAACAAATTAACTACAAAATGGTACCTAAAACCTCTGTTTACGCGCATAGTGTAAAAGGTCCTTTATTATTGTTTATTAGAGCTTTCTATGTTTTGTTTTCTCTTTTCGTTAAGTTGTTGTGAATTTGTATAAATGTTTCTCATGTAAAATCACTTACATTGTAACCCGAGAGTACGGTACGTAAAAAGAAAAAACCCCCAAATTTTAATACATATGTATGTATATATTTACATATATTGGAAAAAATTAAAACCCCATTTTTTTATATTTTTGAGGAAATATTTCGAGGAAACATTTTGGTCCTTCGAACCAGATAAGACACCCCGAGTCCTTGAAATATTTTTAAGAAAATATCCTTACTTCCAGGATCATCTTTGCATCCTTTGCAAATTCTTTCGCTCAAAAGAGAACAAAAAATATTACTCGTTACTTTAATAATTAAAGTGCATTATTATTAAAACCAAAAACAAACGAAACTAATAAAACCCAACGAACGCAAAAAAGAAATATTAAATTTAATATGAATTTTTATTTTCTAGATGCAGTGAAAAGAAAAATAATAAAATTCATTGTTATTATTATTTAATAATAGTGAACCCAGTGATTAGTCGTCACTCATTGTTAGTTAGTGATTGTTTGTACATACATATGTAGATAGATTGTTTGTACTATATACTCTTTTACAAGAGAAACAACTACTAAATTACTCTGTGTTTGTTGGTTTTGTTTGTTTTGTTTTTTGCGTTATATTGTCACACACACACAACCTACACTAGTGCTGCAACTTTTTTAATTGGTTAAAAAACCGGTTGCTAAAGTGAAATTTTACTCACCTTTTTAATTATGCCCTATTTAATTAATAATCAGTACAATTTTATTAGTAATTTCTTCCACAATAAACAACTTTAAGCAAATATAACGTATTCGATTAACCCGTTGTAAGTACCCGTGACAAGTTTAGTGCAGTACTAGTGGTTTATAAGAACTTTATACCTTTTTTTTATTTAACAGAGCGTTTTCACACTAAGAGTAATCCTTATTTAATATATTATAATCCAACATTTTGCTTATTTCCCAAATTTAGCCCGGGTTTTCTTTGATATTTTACCCAAGTTATTGAAAGAGGAATCTAAGTGTGAAATTAACTTTATTGTATATTATTTTTACCCTATATACAAATATATTTATTTTGATTTGACATAAATTTATTTCATAAATTTTTTGAAGCAACTACCCCCGCCCCAGGAACTCTATTTTTTCGTTAAAAAAATTTTATTTATTCAGTATTCGCAATTTTTCTCGTGCTAATTAATTTTAGAAAATCTTTATCGTTCCTCGTTTATTCGGAATTCAAAATTTATCGCTTTAATTCATGATAATTTTAGTTGAACGTTTTAAATAAATTCTTTTAAAATTTCCCAATACAACTTGAGATCAAAAATGGACATAACTATAGTGATCCGCAATGCCGACCGTTTGGCAAATTTTCAATCGGTTATGGGAAGCTGTTTGCTCAACATATGACTCTCTATTGATTGAAGCCGCAAAGGTTAAATATCCTCGGGTTAAAGAATTGAAATCTATGTAAGTATCTTAATTCTTATGGCACCTACACCCTGGGAATGTCTCTTATAACTGGTCTACTAGAAAAACTTAAAGTGGCGGTTCAGAGCGAGAGGTCGAAAGCGCAATCCGCGCCTCTGATTAATTTAACCCCTTGCGACACCCCCATATTCTATGGACATTATAAGAGCTGGACCTCGTTTCGGGATATGTTCTCCGCTTTGTATGGTTATAAACCCAGGTTGACCCCAGTACAAAAATTGTATTATCTATCTCAGAAAACCGCTAAAGATGAGCATGAACTGTGCCACTGACCAACGATGGCTACGAAGTCGCATGGAAAAAACTGGTTGACACGTATGAGAATAAAGATGCCCTTATAAACGAACAGCTTCGAGCTCTCTTAAATATTAAACCGATTTCTCAAGAATCAAGCGCGAATATCAAAAACTTGCAAGGAACGACAAATCTTTCTCTCCTTGAAGTAACCCCTGAAATATTCTACCACGTAATGCTGGTATATATTTGTGCTACAAATCTACCCGAAAACACTATGGGTCTTTGGGAACAATCTAAAAAACTTAAAATTTCCCCTAAATGGACTGATATGGATGCGTTTAACAGCGCGTTTCAAAATCCTAGAATCAATTTCTGACATAAGGCAGTCTCATTCAAACCCTGTTCAAAACCCGAACAAATACCCCACCACTGCCAATGTACGAAATAACCCCAATTTTCACGCTGCTAAAAAACCATCAAATGAGAATAGAAACATTTAAAGTTTTGCGACAAAAACCAGCTCTACTCCAACCGTTTGTCGTTGTTTTCTCTGTCAAGGGTCTCACCCCATTAGACTTTGTCCAAGATTTTTGAGTCAGAGTGTTGATGAACGTATGTCAACAGTGAAGCGCCTAAAGTGTTGTTCGAACTGTTTGCCAACCTCACATGAGTTCAGAAATTGTAGAAGTGTTCGTGTGTGCTGACTTTGTAAGCAAAAGGATCATTCTTTGCTTCATAGACACGTAAATTCACATATATCCCAGTAATTCACCCGAGCTCCCTATAGCTGCTAGTACGACTGCAGCGCCATCTCAACCACCACTTGATTTCAAACCTTCAACTTCTGCCGCGGCTCTTAATTTACATACTTACACCGCACATCTCAATTCCAATTTAAATCAAACAGTGATTTTGGGCTCAGCAGTTTGCACATAAATGACATTAGATGTGCGGCCCGAGCCCTAGTTGACCCTGGCTCACAAGGTACCTTTATTTCAAGAAGGTTACAAAAGAAGCTTGCTATTCCCACATTTTCTGTTCCATTGACAAGTGTCACAGGAATGATGGACTGCTTAGCTGGTAAATCCTCTACCATGTGCATTCTAATAGTCAGTTCGCTGATCGACCCCAGCTTCAAACTGAAATTTTCTGCGTATGTTGTAGAAAAAATCACCGGTCAGATGCCTTCATGTAGTATCTCTGAAATGTGTATCCTAAAATTTTAACTACGGATGTCAAAATACATCCAAATGGCAACCTGATCGCCCAAAAAACCTTGTTGGGGTGGATCGTCGCGGGTGAAGTTTCTCAGTCTCAACCCCTACACTCCGTAGCATCGTTTTGCACTCAAGTCTTTCGTTTTTTGGAACTTGAAGAAGTTCCACAAGCGACCCATTTATCGCAAGAGGATGATTATTGTGATTTACGATTTATAAAAATCCCGACGGCCGTTATGTGGTATCTCTCCCATTTCGCCGAGAATTCCCAAATGAATTGGAACTAGGGGATTCTCGTAAAAGCGCTTTTTCCCAGTTTGTACGAAATGAGGCACGCTTCTTGAGAAATCCCGAAGTCACAATATGACAATGTAGTTCGTGAGTATTTCACAATGGGACACATCAAGCCTGTCAAGAACCCCGATTCCACTGTAGATAAGTATTATTTACCTCATCATGCAGTGTTTAAACCCGATAGTGTAACCACGAAACTCAGAGTAGTATTTAATGCTTCAAACCACTCCAATGGCGTAAGTAAGTGTGTTGCACCCAGGTCCTGTATTACAGACAGACCTTACCGTTCTACTACTGCAGTGGCGTTCTTCCGGCGCGTTTTTAATGTGGATATTGAAAAATGTATCGGCAGATACTAGTTCATCGCAATCAAACCCAATATCAGCGGATTCTGTTTCGTGATAATCCTGAAGCTGAAGTTAAGGACTATGAGCTTAGCACGGTCACGTTCGGAGTGAACTGCGCGCCGTACTTAGCGATTCGTACTCTTTTGCAATTGGCTGACGATTGTAAACCCATAAGTCCTGCGGCGTCCGAAATTTTGAAAACTCAAATGTATGTTGATGATGTTCTTGCTGGATCACATGATCTAGAAGGCGCTTTTAAGAGGTGTAATGAACTAACCCATGTTCTTGGTTCGGCTGGTTTTGTTTTACGAAAGTGGACAGCCAATCATTTACGACTCTTAGAAGACTTACCCCGGGAGAATCTGCTTGATGCAGACTTCTTGAAATTTTCGGATGCCAGTACTACAAAAACCCTAGGCTTGCGATGGGATGCTAATAAAGATAGCTTCTATTTCAAACTCGTACTGCAGCCACGCCAGCACATTGTCACGAAACGGTCTGTCTTGCCTGAAATAGCAAAATTGTTTGATCCTGCAGGTTGGTTCTCACCAAAAATTGTTGTGGCCAAAATCATAATGCAACAAATTTGGAAGGACAAGACAGACTGGGATGAAAGTTTGCACCCCCTATCTCAATGGCGCGCATTTTTAAACGACTACATTAATGTTGAGAGAATTAATATTCCAAGATGGGTTAATTTTCTTCCCGCAAATGAATTTGAACTTCATGCGTTTTGCGACGCTTCTGAAAAGGCATACGGTGCTGCTCTGTATATTCGAAATATAGCATCCAATGCAATTACGACGCGTTTACTCGCGTCAAAAAAGAAGGCAGCTCCCGTAAAAGCTGAAACATTACCCCGCTTTGAGCTGTGTGGAGTGGCTTTGATGGCAAAAATGATAGAATGATTATGTACCCAATTACTATTATTATTTATTTATTTATTAAAAGCGGCTACCACATACAACAAGAAATTAATCTTTTAAATTACAGTATGTGATCTTATAATGATATAATAGATTTGCTATACATACATAGTTATACTTAAATAGAACTTTAATATTAAAAACTATAATATATACATACATAAGTAAGGGCGAAAAAATAGAAAGAAGATAAAAAATGCGCATACATAAAATACCAAAACAACATGGAATAATATAAATACAGTTAAAAACTTGCGAACAGTTTGTTTTTAAATTGAATAACGTTGCCTGTATTTTGCAAAGTGTTGGGTAGAGAGTTCCACAATCGTATAGTATTTGTAAAGAACTGCCACTCTGAAATCAATGTTTGATATCTAAATTGTATAATGTGTTTTCCTCTGTTAGATCGTGCGAATTGAAGGCGGTCGAATAAATAAATTGGGTGTAAATAATTTTGTGTAAAAGTATTAACGATTTAATCTTAAGCAAGTCCAGGAGATCAACTCCGTATAAAGATTTAGAATGCTGAGAAGTTCCATCATATCTTTTTATACTGTAGACATATCGCAGAATCGCTTTATATGCTACTACTACACTTCTTATTAAACGGAGCATTAATGAATGACCGCCGTGAGCAGATCACTTGTGCACATGTTCAAAAAATAAGCGAGTAAATCGGGCAGAATAGGGTAAAATTTTAGGATATCGCTCATTATATATTAAGCCATGTGATCTGGCCAATCGACCATTAATTCTGACAAAGCCCTTTGAATCGATAAAAGGGGCCAACGTGAGTAAACTACTCTTTGTAGACACTGGTATACCCTTTAAAGTGCGGTATATTTGGGTATAAAATTCCGCTGACATATAAGAATCAAGCGATTTTGAGTGAATTTTACTTCCGACTGGGTTAAATCTAAAGTGTCATACAAGCAATTTCGAGTTTTCAAATAATTTAAGCACCTGAACCAATACGAAATAATTCGCATTGCACGAAGTAAGTCTGAAAAACGTTCAAGTATGTTATACGGGGTTTCGAGTTGAACTGAAAACGACTGAACTTCAAGGTGTTGCTGTTCTATAGGGGTGTGTTGTGGCCAGCGCTCTCGAGGTTGCCTCAACCATGCAGGGCCATGCCACCAAAGAGAATTATCAATTACATCTCTTGCAAGGGTTCCACGACTTGCCAAATCGGCGGTGTTGTCCTTGGAATCTACATGTGACCAATTCTCATTACCAACTTTATTCATGATCAACGCTACTCTGTTTTTAACAAAGGTCGGCCAATGGCACAGGGGTTTTTAAGCCAGGATAAAACGATAGTTGAATCAGTCCATAGATAAACCTTACTCCTGTCTAGATTTCTGTTCTTCACATTATACATCAATGACTTACCTAGTGAAATTTTGCACAGTAACATTCACATATTTGCTGATGATGTCCAGGTTTATATAAGTTGTAAGAGAAACTTGATACATGAATGCATTGGAAAGCTTAATACGGACCTAAGAAGAATATTGACTGGGCGTCGTCGAATGGACTGTACTTAAATCCTAAAAAATCAAAATGTATGATAATAGCACAAAGGAATCAAAACATCAGTGTATTTATTCCGATCATATTAGGAAATGAAAATATCGCGTTCGTTGAATCAGCTAAAAATCTTGGCATAATTTTTAATAAATCACTGCAATGGAATACTCATATAAACTCGGTTTCTGGAATAATTTTTTCAATGCTTAGAACGCTATACTCTTCACAAAATCTTACACCACTAAATATACGAGTGCTTCTTGCGAAAACTTTCTTAATGCCAAAGCTGTTATATGGCTGTGAAATTTTTGCGTTTTGCGATTCATATAGTAAGCGCAGATTAGTAGTAGCATATAATGCGATTCTGCGATATGTCTACGGTATAAAAAGATATGATGGAACTTCTCAGCATTCAAAATCTTTATACGGAGTTGATCTCCTGGACTTGCTTAAGATTAAATCGTTAATACTTTTACACAAAATTATTTACACCCAAGAACCAATTTATTTATTCGACCGCCTTCAATTCGCACGATCTAACAGAGAAAAACACAATATACAATTTAGATATCAAACATTGATTTCAGAGTGGCAGTGCTTAACAAATACTATTCGATTGTGGAACTCTCTACCCAACACTTTGCAAAATACAGGCAACGTTATTCAATTTAAAAACAAACTGTTCGCAAGTTTTTAACTGTATTTATATTATTCCATGTTGTTTTGGTATTTTATGTATGCGCATTTTTTATTTTCTTTCTATTTTTTCGCCCTTACTTATGTATGTATATATTATAGTTTTTAATATTAAAGTTCTATTTAAGTATAACTATGTATGTATAGCAAATCTATTATATCATTATAAGATCACATACTGTAATTTAAAAGATTAATTTCTTGTTGTATGTGGTAGCCGCTTTTAATAAATAAATAAATAATAATAGTAATTGGGTACATAATCATTCTATCATTTTTGCCATCAAAGCCACTCCACACAGCTCAAAGCGGGGTAATGTTTCAGCTTTTACGGGAGCTGCCTTCTTTTTTGACGCCAGTAAACGCGTCGTAATTGCATTGGATGCTATATTTCGAATATACAGAGCAGCACCGTATGCCTTTTCAGAAGCGTCGCAAAACGCATGAAGTTCAAATTCATTTGCGGGAAGAAAATTAACCCATCTTGGAATATTAATTCTCTCAACATTAATGTAGTCGGTTAAAAATGCGCGCCATTGAGATAGGGGGTGCAAACTTTCATCCCAGTCTGTCTTGTCCTTCCAAATTTGTTGCATTATGATTTTGGCTGCAACCATTTTTGGTGAGAACCAACTGTAGCGAGGTTTGATTATCACTATAACCAACAGTGTGTAGTAGGCATTTGCAGTCTACAGTGCAGCAACATACAAGCTTCTAATTACATTGCCAAATGCCAGACAGAATATTTGTGCAGCGGTCACTTGACACCTTGTGTGTGTATCGTAGGCCGTTGTTAAAGTCACTTGAACAATTCCTTGTGTTTTAAGAAAGATCTATTATGCACTCGTAGAATCTATACAAACTGTTGAGACGCGCGCCGTATCTTTTCTTTGGGAAACTAAAAGACACTCGAAATAGCTAAACGATCATATGTCTTTTATATTCCCACAATTATTAATATTAAGAAACCACTCAATCATGAGTTTTAGAAACTGTCTAAAATTTATGATTGCCTGGTAAAATATAAAATAAGCATACTGTAAGAATAGAATTAAGTTTTGAGTGAAGTTCTAGAATGTCACTCATTTAAGTCGTCTAGAACTTCTCATAAGTAGTATATAAGTAGAGTAAGATTTAAAATTAAATTAATTAATAAAGTTACAGCTTAGGAGCTTTTAATGAGCTCTAAGCAAAATAAAAGTATTTAAACCAAATCTTTTAATTAAATACTACATGGCGATCCTGCCAAACTTTGGAGTGCTTTACAAAGAGCACCCAAAGAAAATTTAATATTTAAAATTTAATGGTTCCTGACGGACCAGCCTAAAACGATCCGTCAGAGGAAGATGACCGCCTGGCCAAAAGGCAGAGTAAACAGTAACTACTGGCAACAATCCAAATAAATAAATAAATAAACTGCTTTCATCAATTGGAAACTGGACTACAAAATTGGAATGGAATCATCATCATACTCACGTACCAGAAAACAATATCAGCACACCACCACCAAACTAGGACGATGACACAAGGATAAATGAGAGACCTGTCCATCAAAAGACGTAAGCTCCTCAATGAAGCCTACTGGCACATAAATTCGTATCAGATGTACATGAACTAAAATTTTAGATTAATGACATGATTAACTTAAATATTTTTATCTTAACTGTAGTGCGCTAAAGCCGCACACTAGGGCCAGTAAGCGTTAAGCGCTCGTGGCGAAAAAAAAACTTTTATTTTAAATTTTTATTATGGAACCAGTGGGACCAAAACCACTAACAATTGAACAATACAAAAAACGCCAGAATAGACAACTAGAGGAAAAGGCCACAAAAATAAAATTAGTTAAAAAGCCAAAACGTAGAGGTGGCTATACAAATAAGCTCAAAAGAGATAGGGCATTATTAATCAGAGAAGTAAATAGTGATCCACCACCAAGCTGGGAAAGATCAACGGTAATATGGGAACAAATTTCCCATATTGACCAATTATTATCATTTCTTATAAATAAAAATAAGACAAAAATATTTTAGTTTTGAATTTTCGTAAATATAAATAAAATCTACTAAACTTAATGTAATATTTTGTATGGTCCTTTATAATGGATAGAAATGCGAAAAACGCAATTTATAAGGAGAAAGAAAGACCTATGCAACAAAGAATAGAATGGTTGCAAAAATTATGGACAGTAATAGGAATGCCAGGAAAACCGACTGAAGATGACATACTAAATAGAACTAGAATAGAAGAAGAGACAGTTAGACTAATGAGATGGTCTGACCAGATAGAACAAAAAAAAAAAAAGAATAATTAATAATCAAAACACGAAAACCTTTTCTTTTTACACAATTATCAAGATGGGTAAAGAACAATCTAAAGTCGAAAAACCGAACGCCAACGTAATAACCAATGTAGAAATAGTTGACCACAAAGCAGAAATTAACTCATTATGGACACTAATTTTAATACTTACGATAATAACAGCTATAAATTTTCTACTTAAAATTTATATTCTGCATAAAAGATCACTTAGAAAAAAATATGCTAGTAGAGCAAATGATTTGGATAAAGTCTAATATATTAAATAACAAAACATATAGGTTGAATTTATGGACTGGCAAAGTATAATTACTAGCTGTAGAAAATTAAAGGAAGAATTTAACAAATCATACAAATGCCTTAATTTAGAAAGATCAATTAAAGAAGAAACATTACAAAAACATTTAAAAATACTTTTACAAAGAACAGAAAAAATTAGAGTAATATTAAATGTAAATTATAACAGACT
This sequence comes from Gymnocheta viridis, assembly GCA_956483585.1. Classification (NCBI taxonomy): domain Eukaryota; kingdom Metazoa; phylum Arthropoda; class Insecta; order Diptera; family Tachinidae; genus Gymnocheta; species Gymnocheta viridis. The sequence goes on from OY101443.1 coordinate 30,722,948, forward strand.
AACAACAGCACATAAAACAGCTGCTGAAGCATTTTTTCAGGATACTAGGAATAAATTAATATATATTACCGAAAGAAAAGGACTTAAAATTATAATACCATTGACTTTGCACGAACAAATAGAAATAGCACAACTTACCACTGAACCAGCAAATGAAAAACAACCAATCATGGCGCAAACACCTGTAGATTTCCTAAATACAGCTGCAAAGCTCATTCCTGATTTCGATGGAAAATCAGATAATTTGAGGTCATTCATTGATTCACTACTCTTAGTAAATTCTATAATAGGTACTAATGAAGCACTAGCAATAAACCTTATAAAAACTAAATTAAAAGGCAATGCCAGAAACTTGATAACTAATGAAAACACAATAATAGAGGTCATAGATAAATTAAAAAATACAGTAAAAGGCGAGTCAGTAGAAGTACTAACCGCAAAACTCATGAATATAAAACAAAACCATAAAACTGCCAATGCTTATTGTAATGAAATTGAAATTCTTACAAAATCTTTGGAAAATGCTTACATATCAGATGGATTATCAACTGATATTGCAGGCAAATACTCCACACAAGCTGCTGTTAAAGCACTTACGAAGAACTGCACCATAGATAAGGTAAAACTTATTATGGAGGCAGGACAGTTCAACAATATGAACGATGCAGTAAGTAAATTTGTTAACAGTTGCACCGAAGCAACCGGTCAACAAAATACCATTTTACACTTCGGACAGAAAAGATTCCGCAGTAATTACCGAGGAAATAACAATAGACAATTCCATGGAAGGTACAATAACCAACGAAATAACTTCCATAATAACAACAGCTATAATAACAATAATAGCAACAACAATAATAACAATAACATTAATAGAAATCGACCAAGATACAATAATAACGTTACACGTAGAAACCAAAACTACGTTAGAGCAACAGAAACAAATGAGTCGGAAAACCGCGATCTTCCCCTAAGATCAACACAATAGACAATAGAATATACAATCTAAACCTTAACTTATGTTTTTTCATTAATATCCAAATTAACAATACTAACGACCCAATATCACTACTGAAAAGACAATTATATAGCGGATGCATTGTCACGCATAAATATTAGTGAATTAATAGAACTAAATGAAAATAATAATAATATATTAAAAATAACTACAAGATCAATGGCTAAAAAGACACAAAATATAACAAATAGTAATAATAGTAACAAGTATCAATTAAATGAAGAAATTAAGCCCAAAATATACGTACCAATAAACAACTCTGACGTCAGAAAATATAACAAACTAAGAATTAGCCCAACAAAATGCTATATTAAGCAAGGCAAAACGGTACTAACATATATAAATATTAACGAGTTATTTACTAATGGGAAAATTGACTTAGGACAATTCTTCTCTAGGCTAGAAAAAGTGGCCGGTAAACTCAAAATAAATAAATTACAAGTGGCACCAAGTGAGAAAATTTTCGAATTTATCTCTACAAATGAATTTAAAGAAATGGGCAATAAATATTTGAAAAATTTAACAGTAGCGCTACTGAACCAGGTGACCCACATAAAGAATGATACTAAAACTATAGAGAACATAATGAAACAATACCACGATGACCCTGCACAAGACGGACATTCAGGTGTTTCTAGAACTCTAAATAAAATCAAGAGATATTACTATTGGAAAAATATGTCAAAAGACATAGCTAAATTTGTAAAAACATGTCACAAATGCCAAACTGCTAAAACGATTAAACATTCAAAGAGTCCAATGACAATTACACCAACACCAGCAAAACCATTTGATACGGTGTATGTAGATACAATAGGACCGTTTCCGAGATCATTAAACGAAAATGAATATGCAGTCACAATAATATGCGACTTAACTAAATATTTAGTAACAATACCAATTAAAGACAAAAGCGCTAAAACAGTTGCGAAGGCAATATTTGAAAATTTTATACTAACCTATGGTCCAATGAAGACGTTCATTTCAGACATGGGTACAGAATACAAAAACATAATAGTAACAGAACTATGCAATCTATTAAAAATTCAAAAACTAACTTCAACAGCATACCATCATCAAACATTAGGAACAATCGAAAGAAGTCATAGAACTTTCAATGAATACGTGCGTTCTTATATTACAATTGATAAAACGGATTGGGATGAATGGTTGAAATATTTCACTTACTGTTTTAACACAACACCTTCAACAGTACATAATTATTGTCCGTATGAATTAGTTTTTGCTAGACAACCAAGTTCTTTTAATCAGTTTAGCGAAGTAGATAGAATTACTCCACTCTATAATATAGATGACTATGCTAAAGAAGCAAAATTTAGGTTAGAAGTAGCTTATAAGAGAGCACAACAATTATTAGATAAGAGTAAACTTAAACAGAAATTAAATTATGATAGGAATATACTAGACTATAATTTTAGAATAGGAGATTTAGTATTAATTAAAAATGAATTAGGTCATAAATTAGATGCCCAATATAAGGGACCATATAAAATAAAAAATATAGATTTAAGAAATAATGTAACCGTAGTTGATAAGAAAACAAACAAAGAACAAATAGTTCATAAAAATAGACTTAAGTTATATAATATTAAATAATTAAAAACGGTATGCGCGTACCACATATATATTATAATTAAACTAAATAATTAATTTTTCATTATACTTCAGTAAGATTTTTTATTTTTTGTAAAAGAATGTCCATAAAACTAACGTTATATGAACATTCTTGTGAAAGGTGGAGGTGTAGCGTGGTTTGATTATCACTATAACCAACAGTGTGTAGTAGGCATTTGCAGTCTACAGTGCAGCAACATACAAGCTTCTAATTACATTGCCAAATGCCAGACAGAATATTTGTGCAGCGGTCACTTGACACCTTGTGTGTGTATCGTAGGCCGTTGTTAAAGTCACTTGAACAATTCCTTGTGTTTTAAGAAAGATCTATTATGCACTCGTAGAATCTATACAAACTGTTGAGACGCGCGCCGTATCTTTTCTTTGGGAAACTAAAAGACACTCGAAATAGCTAAACGATCATATGTCTTTTATATTCCCACAATTATTAATATTAAGAAACCACTCAATCATGAGTTTTAGAAACTGTCTAAAATTTATGATTGCCTGGTAAAATATAAAATAAGCATACTGTAAGAATAGAATTAAGTTTTGAGTGAAGTTCTAGAATGTCAATCATTTAAGTCGTCTAGAACTTCTCATAAGTAGTATATAAGTAGAGTAAGATTTAAAATTAAATTAATTAATAAAGTTACAGCTTAGGAGCTTTTAATGAGCTCTAAGCAAAATAAAAGTATTTAAACCAAATCTTTTAATTAAATACTACACAACCTGCAGGATCAAACAATTTTGCTATTTCAGGCAAGATAGACCGTTTCGTGACAATGTGCTGGCGTGGCTGCAGTACGACTTTGAAATAGAAGCTATCTTTATTAGCATCCCATCGCAAGCCTAGGGTGTTTGTAGTACTGGCATCCGAAAATTTCAAGAAGTCTGCATCAAGCAGATTCTCCTGGGGTAAGTCTTCTAAGAGTCGTAAATGATTGGCTGTCCACTTTCGTAAAACAAAACCAGCCGTACCAAGAACATGGGTTAGTTCATTACGCCTCTTAAAAGCGTCTTCTAGATCAAGTGATCCAGCAAGAACATCATCAACATACATTTGAGTTTTCAAAATTTCGGATGCCGCAGGACTTATGGGTTTACAATCGTCAGCCAGCTGCAAAGAGTACGAATCGCTAAGTACGGCGCGCAGTTCACTCCGAACGTGACCGTGCTAAGCTCATAGTCCTTAACTTCTGCTTCAGGATTATCACGAAACAGAATCCGCTGATATTGGGTTTGATTGGGATGAACTAGTATCTGACAATACATTTTCTCAATATCCGCATTAAAAACGCACCGGAAGAACGCCACTGCAGTAGTTGAACGGTAAGGTCTGTCTGTAATACAGGACCTGGGTGCAACACATTATTCAGACTTACGCCATTGGAGTGGTTTGAAGCATTAAATACTACTCTGAGTTTCGTGGTTATACTATCGGGTTTAAACACTGCATGATGAGGTAAATAATACTTATCTACAGTGGAATCGGGGTTCTTGACAGGCTTGTGAAATACTCACGAACTACATTGTCATATTGTGACTTTAATTCGGGATTTTTCAATAAGCGTGTCTCATTTCGTACAAACTGGGAAAAAGCGCTTTTACGAGAATCCCCGAGTTCCAATTCATTTGGGAATTCTCGGCGAAATGGGAGAGAGACCACATAACGGCCGTCGGGATTTTTATAAATCGTAAATCACAATAATCATCCTCTTGCGATAAATGGGTCGCTTGTGGAACTTCTTCAAGTTCCAAAAAACGAAAGAGTTGAGTATTTAACTCGAGATGGGTGCAAAACGATGCTACGGAGTGTAGGGGTTGAGATTGAGAAACTTCACCCGCGACGATCCACCCCAACAATTTTCCTAGTTAAAATTTTGGGATACACATTTCAGAGATACTACATGAAGGCAACTGACCGGTGATTTTTTCTACAACATACGCAGAAAATTTCAGTTTGAAGCTGGGGTCGATCGGCGAACTGACTGTTAGAATGCACATGGTAGCGGATTTACCAGCTAAGCAGTCCATCATTCCTGTGACACTTGTCAATGGAACAGAAAATGTGGGAATAGCAAGCTTCTTTTGTAACCTTCTTGAAATAAAGGTACCTTGTGAGCCAGGGTCAACTAGGGCTCGGGCCGCACATCTAATGTCATTTATATGCAAACTGCTGAGCCCAAAAGCACTGTTTGATTTAAATTGGAATTGAGATGTGCGGTGTAAGTATGTAAATTACGAGCCGCGGCAGAAGTTGAAGGTTTGAAATCAAGTGGTGCTTGAGATGGCGCTGCAGTCGTACTAGAAGCTATAGGGAGCTCGGGTGAATTACTGGGATATATGTGAATTTACGTGTCTATGAATCAAAGAATGATGATTTTGCTTACAAAGTCAGCACACACGAACACTTCTACAATTTCTGAACTCATGTGAGGTTGCCAAACAGTTCGAACAACACTTTAGGCGCTTCACTGTTGACATACGTTCATCAACACTCTGACTCAAAAATCTGGGACAAAGTCTAATGGGGTGAGACCCTTGACAGAGGAAACAACGACAAACGGTTGGAGTAGAGCTGGTTTTTGTCGCAAAACTTTGAATGTTTCTATTCTCATTTGATGGTTTTTTAGCAGCGTGAAAATTGGGGTTATTTCGTACATTGGCAGTGGTGGGGTATTTGTTCGGGTTTTGAACAGGGTTTGAATGAGACTGCCTTATGTCAGAAATTGATTCTAGGATTTTGAAACGCGCTGTTAAACGCATCCATATCAGTCTATTTAGGGGAAGTTTTAAGTTTTTTAGATTGTTCCCAAAGACCCATAGTGTTTTCGGGTAGCTTTGTAGCACAAATATATACCAGCATTACGTGGTAGAATATTTCAGGGGTTACTTCAAGGAGAGAAAGATTTGTCGTTCCTTGCAAGTTTTTGATATTCGCGTTTGATTCTTGAGAAATCGGTTTAATATTTAAGAGAGCGCGAAGCTGTTCGTTTATAAGGGCATCTTTATTCTCATACGTGTCAACCAGTTTTTTCCATGCGACTTCGTAGCCATCGTTGGTCAGTGGCACACTTCATGCGCATCTTTAGCGGTTTTCTGCAATAGATAATACAATTTTTGTACTGGGGTCAACCTGGGTTTATAACCATACAAAGCGGAGAACATATCCCGAAACGAGGTCCAGCTCTTATAATGTCCATAGAATATGGGGGTGTCGCAAGGGGGTAAAATAATCAGAGGCGCGGATTGCGCTTTCGACCTCTCGCTCTGAACCGCCACTTTAAGTTTATCTAGTAGACCAGTTATAAGAGACATTCCCCGGGTATAGGTGCCATAAGAATTAAGATACTTAGATTTCAATTCTTTAACCCGAGAATCTTTAACCTTTGCGGCTTCAATCAATAAAGAGTCGTATGTTGAGCGAACAGCTTCCCATAACCGATTGAACTCTTTTTCATGACTATTCCCAGAACCGAGTTAGTGGTCCGTTAGTGGTATAGAAGCAATATATGCTTCAAAATCTGCCAAACGGTCGGCATTGCGGATCACTATAGTTATGTCCATTTTTGATCTCAAGTTGTATTGGGAAATTTTAAAAGAATTTATTTAAAACGTTCAACTAAAATTATTATGAATTAAAGCGATAAATTTTGAATTCCGAATAAACGAGGAACGATAAAGATTTTCTAAAATTAATTAGCACGAGAAAAATTGCGAATACTGAATAAATAAAATTTTTTTAAAGAAAAAATAGAGTTCTTGGGGCGGGAGTAGTTGCTTCAAAAAATTTATGAAATAAATTTATGTCAAATCAAAATAAATATATTTGTATATAGGGTAAAAATAATATACAATAAAGTTAATTTCACACTTAGATTCCTCTTTCAATAACTTGGGTAAAATATCAAAGAAAACCCGGGCAAAATTTGGGAAATAAGCAAAATGTTGGATTATAATATATTAAATAAGGATTACTCTAAGTGTGAAAACGCTCTGTTAAATAAAAAAAAGGTATGAAATTCTTATAAACCACTAGTACTGCACTAAACTTGTCACGGGTACTTACAACGGGTTAATCGAATACGTTATATTTGCTTAAAGTTGTTTATTGTGGAAGAAATTACTAATAAAATTGTACTGATTATTAATCAAATAGGGCATAATTAAAAAGGTGAGTAAAATTTTACTTTAGCAACCGTTTTTTTAACCGATTAAAAAAGTTGCAGCACTAGTGTAGGTTGTGTGTGTGTGACAATATAACGCAAAAAACAAAACAAACAAAACCAACAAACACAGAGTAATTTAGTAGTTGTTTCTCTTGTAAAAGAGTATATAGTACAAACAATCTATGTACATATGTATGTACAAACAATCACTAACTAACAATGAGTGACGACTAATCACTGGGTTCACTATTATTAAATAATAATAACAATGAATTTTATTATTTTTCTTTTCACTGCATCTAAAAAATAAAAATTCATATTAAATTTAATATTTCTTTTTTGCGTTCGTTGGGTTTTATTAGTTTCGCTTGTTTTTGGTTTTAATAATAATGCACTTTAATTATTAGAGTAACGAGTAATATATTTTGTTCTCTTTTGAGCGAAAGAATTTGCAAAAAAAATATGCACAAATTAGGCGCGTGGAATAAAAACAATTCTTTTAATCTTATTAAATATGTACATATGTATATAAGTATGTATATGGCACATATGTATGTAGGTAGGTATGTATGTATGTACTATGTAAATATGTATGTATCAATTTAAAGAACTGTAACACTGGATCTACATATATACACTTTATAAATTTAATATACATATGTACATCCATACGCACATACAAAAAAATTTATGCACTTTTTCTTTTTAAAGTTTGTTTTGCCGACGGCAAAATGTCACACATTTATTTATTTATTTATTGCACAAAAAAAATATGTAAAATAAATTCACACAACTAACCTTTACTTAGCAGTTTTACTTGGGATGGGGCTTAAATTAGGGGTTGTTATCCACTGTTTTTGCAATGATCCGGGGATGCAAAGATGATCCTGGAAGTAAGGATATTTTCTTAAAAATATTTCAAGGACTCGGGGTGTCTTATCTGGTTCGAAGGACCAAAATGTTTCCTCGAAATATTTCCTCAAAAATATAAAAAATGGGGTTTTAATTTTTTCCAATATATGTAAATATATACATACATATGTATTAAAATTTGGGGGTTTTTTCTTTTTACGTACCGTACTCTCGGGTTACAATGTAAGCGATTTTACATGAGAAACATTTATACAAATTCACAACAACTTAACGAAAAGAGAAAACAAAACATAGAAAGCTCTAATGAACAATAATAAAGGACCTTTTACACTATGCGCGTAAACAGAGGTTTTAGGTACCATTTTGTAGTTAATTTGTTTCTTGAATTTTGAACGGTCGAATTTTTAAAAAATTTTTGCGATTTTCATCTTGAAGATGAAGATTTTTTGATTTTATATGTTCGCAATTTTTGTTTTTTATGACAAGATCTAAAACTTTGCCTCAGAGAGTAAATCAAGATTCCGAACGATATGAGCCTGACAAAATTATCAATATTTTGCAAAAATTATACCGCAGGTTCATAAAAAAAGTGCATGACTTTGGGCAAAACTGGGAGACAATCCTAGTAAAAATCTTTTTAATGATTGTTAAATATATTAACTATATATAAGTGAATTAGTGAATGTACTTATGTACATACATATGTATATACACAAACATAAATCACGCAATTACAACAAAAACAATGAGGAAGAGTGTTCAGGAGTGAGTGACGCCGCCAGATTTTCTAAGCGTTTGTCGTCGCTGAATTGCAATTTGAACTGAGAATTAAAAAAAAATAATATTTCTTTCAATTGATTATAAAAGTGATATATTAAAACATTTATTTATGTATGTATATAACACGGTGAGATTATTGCCATAAAAAGAAATATGCGACGTTTTTGTTTCCCGCGAAAGTGAAGTCTTGGATTTGTGGAAAAAAATTAAAATTCCCAAAAAAAAAAAAAATTAAAAAAGAACAGCTGGAAATCATAAAACACAATAAAAATAAAATTGAAAATACAGTTTTAACAAATATGTATGTATGTAAGTATGTAGAAAGATTTTAAATTCTCAAAAGTACACAAAAAAATTAAAACAAGTAAGAGAGATATATTCGGCTGTGCCGAATCTTATATACCCTTCACCATTGTATGGAGTGACGAAAGAAGTCACACTCACGAAAATTCGTGCCCACGAAATACGAAAAAAAATTAAAAAAAATAATTTAAATGGAAAAAATTACATTAAAACAAAACAAATTGCCACTCACCGTCTCACGGAGGCACTCCCACGTGATGGGAACAAAAAATTAATCACGATCACGCATTATTGGTGATAATCTCTATTTCATAGTATAGGTTGATTTCATAAACACAGCTTGCTAGTCTGATGAATAAATTGTTTCAAATAAAAATAGTACTCTCTTAATAAAAAATAATGAATTTATCCAAATATAATTTCTTAAATTAAGAAGAAATGGGTAAACTCAAATTTGAACTTAAGCCAAAAAATTTTCATTTCAATATAAACCTTAAACAGTTCAACAATTACGTATAAATATTAATTATTAAAAACGAAGGCACCCGTCAAAAAAACCATCATGTTTACATTGTCACAGGTGGTTGAATACTAAGAAAGTCAACTACAAGACAAAAATAAAGTAAACAAAAATGGAAAACTGCTTGATCTCAAAGCCAATGGCTTTGGAAAAAGCAAGAGAGTATGAAATATTTGGAATAATTAAAAATCAGAGATGGAATTTCGTACTAACCGAAATTGATTTAACTTGTAAGAAATGAATAAGTTGCACTTTTCGTATTCTAATTCGTTAAATAATACGGTTAAATAGTTGATATTCCTAGTTACTAGTATCCACCGTCAAAAGTGGTAAAATCGAACAAAGAACGCTGATGAGATGGTGTAGCGACCTCGAAATCAGTACTGATCCGTTCTGCTAGTCTGATGAATAAATTGTTTCAAATAAAAATAGTACTCTCTTAATAAAAAATAATGAATTTATCCAAATATAATTTCTTAAATTAAGAAGAAATGGGTAAACTCAAATTTGAACTTAAGCCAAAAAATTTTAATTTCAATATTAAAAAAAATATTATAAATGAGATTGTGCCCCGGTTTTTTAAATAAATTGTGGAACAAACTTTTTCAAATAAAAAGTAGAAGTTATAAAAACAACTAAAATGTATCGAAAATACTAAAAAAAATAGCATTGTGTTGTGTTCAGGATTCGAAACCGTGCCACCGGGTAGTGTACGGTTTCAAATCCTGACCAACCATTTATTATTTTTTTTTTAATTTTTGATACATTTTAGTTATTTTTATTACTTTTACTTTTTATTTGAAAAAGTTCGTTCTTTTATAAATTTTTGATAACTTTAAATTATTTTCAATATAAAGATAATATTGGAGCATTTTAATCATTAAACTAACAGATTTATGTAATAGTTGTGAAAAATGTGTGAAAAATTATATAAAGGTATGTTAATATTTTTATAACGCACCGCAGACAAGAAAGTGTTACGGAATTTATAATTTATGGCTGACTTCATAATCGCAGTTTGCAAAGTAACACTAGAATGCATTGTAAACTCATGCTTACAGGGTTGCTTTGCAAGCTGTGTTTATGAAATCAACCTATACTATGAAATAGAGATTAGAACCAATAATCCGTGATCGTGATTAATTTTTTGTTCCCATCACGTGGGAGTGCGTCCGTGAGACGGTGAGTGGCAATTTTTTTTGTTTTAATGTAATTTTTTCCATTTAAATTATTTTTTTTAGTTTTTTTCGTATTTCGTGGGCGCGAACTTTCGTGAGTGTGACTTCTTTCGTCACTCCATACAATGGTGAAGGGTATATAAGATTCGGCACAGCCGAATATATCTCTCTTACTTGTTTTAATTTTTTTTGTGTACCTTTGAGAATTTAAAATCTTTATACATACTTACATACATACATATTTGTTAAAACTGTATTTTCAATTTTATTTTTAATGTGTTTTATGATTTCCAGCTGTTCTTTTTTTTTATTTTTTTTTTTGGGAATTTTAATTTTTTTCCAGAAATCCAAGACTTCACTTTCGCGGGAAACAAACACGTCGCATATTTCTTTTTATGGCAATAATCTCACCGTGTTATATACATACATAAATAAATGTTTTAATATATCACTTTTATAATCAATTGAAAGAAATATTAGTTTTTTTTAAATTCTCAGTTCAAATTGCAATTCATCGACGACAAACGCTTAGAAAATCTGGCGGCGTCACTCACTCCTGAACACTCTTCCTCATTGTTTTTGTTGTAATTGCGTGATTTATGTTTGTGTATATACATATGTATGTACATAAGTACATTCACTAATTCACTTATATATAGTTAATATATTTAACAATCATTAAAAAGATTTTTTTTAGGATTGTCTCCCAGTTTTGCCCAAAGTCATGCACTTTTTTTATGAACCTGCGGTATAATTTTTGCAAAATATTGATAATTTTGTCAGGCTCATATCGTTCGGAATCTTGATTTACTCTCTGAGGCAAAGTTTTAGATCTTGTCATAAAAAACAAAAATTGCGAACATATAAAATCAAAAAATCTTCATCTTCAAAATGAAAATCGCAAAAAATTTTTAAAAATTCGACCGTTTAAAATTCAAGAAACAAATTAACTACAAAATTGTACCTAAGACCTCTGTTTACGCGACAGTGTAAAAGGTCCCTTGATTATTGTTCATTGGAGCTTTTTATGTTTTGTTTTCTCTTTTCGTTAAGTTGTTGTGAAATTGTAACCCGAGAGTACGGTACGTAAAAAGAAAAACCCCCAAATTTTAATACATATGTATATATTTACATATATTGGAAAAAATTAAAACCCCATTTTTTATATTTTTTAGGAAATATTTCGAGGAAAAATTTTGGTCCTTCGAACCAGATAAGACACCTCGAGTCCTTGAAATATTTTTAAGAAAATATCCTTACTTCCAGGATCATCTTTGCATCCCCGGATCATTGCAAAAACAGTGGATAACAACCCCTAATTTAAGCCCCATCCCAAGTAAAACTGCTAAGTAAAGGTTAGTTGTGTGAATTTATTTTACATATTTTTTTTGTGCAATAAATAAATAAATAAATGTGTGACATTTTGCCGTCGGCAAAACAAACGTTAAAAAGAAAAAGTGCATAAATTTTTTTGTATGTGCGTATGGATGTACATATGTATATTAAATTTATAAAGTGTATATATGTATATCCAGTGTTACAGTTCTTTAAATTGATACATACATATTTACATAGTACATATATACATACCTACCTAAATACAAATGTACCATATACATACTTATATACATATGTACATATTTAATAAGATTAAAAGAATTGTTTTTATTCCACGCGCCTAATTTGTGCATATTTTTTTTGCAAATTCTTTCGCTCAAAAGAGAACAAAAAATATTACTCGTTACTTTAATAATTAAAGTGCATTATTATTAAAACCAAAAACAAACGAAACTAATAAAACCCAACGAACGCAAAAAAGAAATATTAAATTTAATAAGAATTTTTATTTTCTAGATGCAGTGAAAAGAAAAATAATAAAATTCATTGCTATTATTATTTAATAATAGTGAACCCAGTGATTAGTCGTCACTCATTGTTAGTTAATGATTGTTTGTACATACATATGTACATACATTGTTTGTACTATATACTCTTTTACAAGAGAAACAACTACTAAATTACTCTGTGTTTGTTGGTTTTGTTTGTTTTGTTTTTTGCGTTATATTGTCACACACACACAACCTACACTAGTGCTGCAACTTTTTTAATCGGTTAAAAAACCGGTTGCTAAAGTAAAATTTTACTCACCTTTTTAATTATGCCCTATTTAATTAATAATCAGTACAATTTTATTAGTAATTTCTTCCACAATAAACAACTTTAAGCAAATATAACGTATTCGATTAACCCGTTGTAAGTACCCGTGACAAGTTTAGTGCAGTACTAGTGGTTTATAAGAACTTTATACCTTTTTTTTATTTAACAGAGCGTTTTCACACTTAGAGTAATCCTTATTTAATATATTATAATCCAACATTTTGCTTATTTCCCAAATTTAGCCCGGGTTTTCTTTGATATTTTACCCAAGTTATTGAAAGAGGAATCTAAGTGTGAAATTAACTTTATTGTATATTATTTTTACCCTATATACAAATATATTTATTTTGATTTGACATAAATTTATTTCATAAATTTTTTGAAGCAACTACCCCCGCCCCAAGAACTCTATTTTTTCGTTAAAAAAATTTTATTTATTCAGTATTCGCAATTTTTCTCGTGCTAATTAATTTTAGAAAATCTTTATCGTTCCTCGTTTATTCGGAATTCAAAATTTATCGCTTTAATTCATAATAATTTTAGTTGAACGTTTTAAATAAATTCTTTTAAAATTTCCCAATACAACTTGAGATCAAAAATGGACATAACTATAGTGATCCGCAATGCCGACCGTTTGGCAAATTTTCAATCGGTTATGGGAAGCTGTTCGCTCAACATACGACTCTCTATTGATTGAAGCCGCAAAGTTTAAATATCCTCGGGTTAAAGAATTGAAATCTATGTAAGTATCTTAATTCTTATGGCACCTACACCCGGGGAATGTCTCTTATAACTGGTCTACTAGAAAAACTTAAAGTGGCGGTTCAGAGCGAGAGGTCGAAAGCGCAATCCGCGCCTCTGATTAATTTACCCCCTTGCGACACGATACCCTCTTGGAGCCAACAATTTTTACGTCGATGATGGGATGGGAGGGGATGATAGTTTGAGTACAACAATCACCATTCAGCAAGAATTGAAGCACATATTAAAACAGCATGGCCTAACTTTGCAAAAGTGGAGCGCAAATCATCACCAACTACTCCAAAACGTCTCAACGAACGAAGAAGTAAACATTGATTTTAACAACGAAAATCATCAAACAGTCAAAACCCTGGGATTGACATGGGTACCAAAAGTCGATGAGTTCCGTATAAAGGTATGTTTGGGTGATACCAAACGTGTTACTAAACGAACAGTTGTCTCAGATTTGGCTCGATTATTCGACCCGCTGGGAATTGTATCTCCAATTGTAGTCACGGCAAAAATGTTCATTCAGGAATTGTGGCAATTGAAACTTGAATGGGATCAAGCCCTACCAGCAGAACTACATACAAAATGGATGAACTTTCGGAACGACTTAACACACATAGACAACCTCAAGTTTTCGAGACACATCTTCCAAGGGCAGATTGCATCAGGAATCCAAATTCATACATTTGTAGACGCTTCGGAGAGAGCATATGGGGCAGCAATATACATTAGGTCAGTTATAAAAAATGGCCAAATAATAGTAAGGCTACTATGCTCAAAATCACGAGTAGCACCTTTAAAACAACAAAGCCTTCCCCGTCTTGAACTCTGTGCAGCACGCTTAGGTGCTCAACTAACGGCTCGAGTGAAAGAGGACTTAAAACTTGAGGATAAGCCTACCTTCCTCTGGACAGACTCAATGATTGTTTTGGCCTGGATTAACTCGCAGTCATCATCTCATCAAACGTTTGTGGCCAATCGAATAGCCGCGATTCAGGAGTTAACAATGGCCGAACAATGGCGACATGTAACTTCAAAAGAAAATCCTGCTGACATCATATCGCGAGGACTGTCTCCAAAGGCATTATCATCATGCAACTTATGGTTCCATGGCCCAATCTTCCTACATGGGCATGAAGCAGTTTTGCCACAAAGATACTCGAAGGCCACAGATATACTGGAAGGTAACATGGAGCGGAAGAAAACAGCTACCGTGTTAACAATTGAGAATCCAACACCTTCAAACAACATTTCAAACATTGCAAAGAATTGTAGCCTATATGCTACGATTTATTAACAAAACAAGAAAAATAAATACACGTCCAGAACTCGCCTTGACAGTAATGGAACTCGAACAAGCCCTTGTAGTTATCGTACGAGCAATGCAGTCAGATTTCGAAGACGACTTAAAACATTTAAAAAGAAGTAATGTAGTTAGTAAGGCAAGTCCTTTCAGCAACCTTACCCCATTCTTGGATTCAAATGGTATAATTAGAGTGGGAGGACGATTAAGCACATCTTCCCTTTCATATGACGCCAAACATCCGATGCTGCTTCCCTACAATGACCCAATCTCAAGGTTACTCATGCAAACGGTGCATGAACAAAACAGACATTGCGGCCCACAAGCACTCCTGTCATACATTAGACAAAGATATTGGCCAATCAAGGGAAGGTCCGCAGCAAGATCGATTGTACAACATTGTATACGATGCTCCAAGGCCAAGCCAAGGCTGCTCAATCAGATTATGGGCAACTTACCAGCGGCGCGTGTCAGACCAGCTCGGCCATTCATCAACGCTGGAGTTGATTTTTGCGGACCGTTTTGGGTCCATTATAAAGTCAGAGGGAAAAGGCCTCAAAAGGTTTACATCGCAGTGTTTTGCTGTTTTGTTACCAAGGCGGTACACCTGGAATTAGTGAGTGATCTTACCACCGAATCGTTTATAGGATCACTAAAAAGATTTGTAAGTAGGCGAGGTCAATGCCAAAATCTCTATTGTGACAACGCTACCAATTTTGTAGGAGCAAAGAATCAATTAACAGAACTATCAGAAACTATCCATTCTGGCTCAGCTCAAGAAATAATTAACCGAGAGTGTACATCGAGAGGGATAACGTTTCATTTTATACCCCCAAGAGCACCACATTTCGGTGGCTTGTGGGAAGCTGCGGTCAAGTCAGCAAAACATCTTCTCGTCAGAAGTGTGTCAACAGCATCGCTCACGTATGAAGAACTTGACACGGTAATCATTGAAATTGAAGGAATTCTCAATTCAAGACCAATAAGCCCAATGTCAGAAAACCCAAATGACTTAGCAGCATTAACTCCGGGCCACTTCCTGATTGGGGAACCCCTCAATGCTCAAGTTGACGCAAATTTCACACAAGAACGAGGCAACTTATTGACCAGGTGGAAACTAGTAACTCATCTCAAGAACGAATTTTGGAGACGATGGTCACGGGAATATTTGAATGAACTACAATATCGACATAAATGGAAAACTCAAGCAAACAATATTAAAACCGGGGATATGGTAATAATCAAAGAAGACAACACAGCACCGTTACAGTGGCCATTGGGTAGAATTATAAAGGTACATCAAGGAGATGACGGTCTCGTCCGAGTAGCTGATGTTAAAACATTAACCGGCAACTTCAGAAGGCCTATTACACGTTTAGCGCCGTTACCAATAAATACTGAAGACGATAACGAAATATCTGTACAAGACCAAGCAATTGAAGCAAACGATAATGAATCTGAAATGCCCACGAAAAGGAGACGCACTTCATCAATTCAAATATTCCCTTGATTATAATGACTATGATGCTGTTACCACTGGTACTAGGAATAAATAACTACGAGAAACAATTTGGAACACAACCTGGAATTTATTATGAGGGAATCGGAACAGCATTTATTTCACCCACAGAATGGCAATTTTTAATTTATTATGATTTGGAGGGGTTCTGGTCTGAACTAGCGCTATTCTCAAATGGAACCAAGACACTTAGTCATTTGTGCAAAGAAATGCAACAAAAGGCAACATGCACAGACCTAGTCAATTATTTTGAACATGCTGAGGCTAGGCTACTCATGGACAGCACATTACTTTCCGGGAAAAGACATAAAAGAGCTGCAATCGATCTTGTGGGAAACATTGCGCATACATTATTTGGAGTGCTAGACTCCGAATATGCAAAAACAATGGAACACACAATAGCGCAAGTTAACCAAAATGAAGCTCACTTACTCAATCTATTAAAGAATCAAACATCAATTATAGATTCTACCATTAACATAATTAAATTGGATGAAGAAGCGGTAAAGAAAAGGTTTGATAAAATGGATACCCAAATAGAAGAAATATACAATCGGATAAATAGCTACGGTGAAGAAGACAGAACCTATCGTATTTTTTCGTCATTATGCATACAACTCACAATTATGGCAGCCACTTTAGACCAAACTCAATCCTTAATTCTTGATATCCTAACAAATACACATCATGGCATTATAAGCCCGTCATTACTTACTCCGATACAACTGCAACATGAACTAGACAAAATATCACTTCATCTGCCCGAATCACTCCAGTTTCCTGCAAAAAGAGAAGATTTCTTACAATTATACAAACTCATGAAGGTCACAGGAGGACTCGCAAAGACCACAGCAATTTTTAGTGTTACTTTACCACTGATTGAGAGTGAACCGTTCGATCTCTTCAATCTCATACCAATCCCAAGGTGGACTAACAACACGCTGGTATCAATAAAACCATGTTCTCCGCTGTTGGCAATCAATAGGATTCAAGACACATATTTCACCATAAGTAACTCAGAACTCGACGTATGCATTACCCTCAAGGAAGAAATATACATATGTTCAAAGGGTCAGATTCAATACAGGCCAGGTGCAGCAGCATGTGCTTGCGAATTCAATTTGTTTATAAACAAAACAAAATCAGACTGTACATTACAGCAGTTAACAGCAAATTCTGCTTGGATTGCACTACGACTTCAGAACAAATGGATCTATGCAACACCGTCTTCATCTCATGCAATTATTGTATGCAGAAAAGAGATCACGCATTTAACTCTCACAGGATCAGGTTTACTTGGTTTAGAACCAGAATGCGTGCTCCAATACAATTCCACAACCATACAAGCACGGCAGAAAATATCCAGCTCAATAAAAACATCATACACCAAGTTTTGGGAGATCTCGGATGAAGCACATACAAACCTTGTCAAACCCCTTCTACATGAAATACATGAAAGCGAGTACATCTCACAAATACAAAACTTAACAGAATTACAAACCTCATTAGCAGAACAAAATATTTTCCAGCTTCCAAACCAAATTGAAGCCCAAAACTACCACCACATAACGATTGGCTACTCCACCTTATTCATTACTGGTGTCATCATTGTTTATCTTATCATTAAAAGGAATACCAACGTCACACCAACTCCAGCTCCTCGTAACTTGCAACCCACACCAGATTTCACAGTCCATATTTAGACCAAAAGATGTTTACCCAGCAGTTCAACTCAAGAAGATAAGAAATGTCAGTCCAGCATCTTCAAGAAACCGCGATTCAACACCGGTTTTGAGCTGCGCTCAACGGGGGGAGCATGTTTATAATTAACATAGTTTGTTATTTATAAATTTATTAGTTTTTGGTTTTATTCTTTTGTCTTTATAAGTCTGATTAACTCTTGCTTATTATGCATTTTTAGTTTCTTTGCACTCTTAAGTATTTTATTACAATTTTATTCATTATGTAGTCTGTTTGTAAGTCACTCTTGTCTATTATGCATTTTTTGTTAATTTGTTTGTTTTTTGTAGTACGATCAACTTTTATACATTAAATTGCATGCTAAGTATTTTGTTCGCCTCATGTTCATGGTCACACAGCCAATGAACTTAAAATATGATACATAATACCTTAACTGCTAAGTATGTAAAATTAACAGTAAACAACATTTTTTTATTAGATTAATAGTAATCAATATTTCTGTATAAAAAGAAGAAAAATTTAAATAAAGAGAGCCTTTTTGTTATTGAACATTAAAAAGTCTACATCAAATCATTTCTGCAAACAACTCAGTTCAAGTACTGTTTGTTGTTAAATAAACCTTAACACTTTAATCCAGTTTATGTGCTGAGATTAAAACCAGCATTTAATTAACAAACGAGTTAGTTAACACCCATATTCTATGAACATTATAAGAGCTGGACCTCGTTTCGGGATATGTTCTCCGCTTTGTATGGTTATAAACCCAGGTTGACCCCAGTACAAAAATTGTATTATCTATTGCAGAAAACCGCTAAAGATGCGTATGAACTGTGCCACTGACCAACGATGGCTATGAAGTCGCATGGAAAAAACTGGTTGACACGTATGAGAATAAAGATGCCCTTATAAACGAACAGCTTCGAGATCTCTTAAATATTAAACCGATTTCTCAAGAATCAAGCGCGAATATCAAAAACTTGTAAGGAACGACAAATCTTTCTCTCCTTGAAGTAACCCCATAAATATTCTACCACGTAATGCTGGTATATATTTGTGCTACAAATCTACCCGAAAACACTATGGGTCTTTGGGAACAATCTAAAAAACTTAAAACTTCCCCTAAATGGACTGATATGGATGCGTTTAACAGCGCGTTTCAAAATCTTAGAATCAATTTCTGACATAAGGCAGTCTCATTCAAACCCTGTTCAAAACCCGAACAAATACCCCACCACTGCCAATGTACGAAATAACCCCAATTTTCACGCTGCTAAAAAACCATCAAATGAGAATAGAAACATTCAAAGTTTTGCGACAAAAACCAGCTCTACTCCAACCGTTTGTCGTTGTTTCCTCTGTCAAGGGTCTCACCCCATTAGACTTTGTCCCAGATTTTTGAGTCAGAGTGTTGATGAACGTATGTCAACAGTGAAGCGCCTAAAGTGTTGTTCGAACTGTTTGGCAACCTCACATGAGTTCAGAAATTGTAGAAGTGTTCGTGTGTGCTGACTTTGTAAGCAAAAGCATCATTCTTTTGTAAGATCACATATATCAGCCAGTAATTCACCCGAGCTCCCTATAGCTTCTAGTACGACTGCAGCGCCATCTCAACCACCACTTGATTTCAAACCTTCAACTTCTGCCGCGGCTCGTAATTTACATACTTACACCGCACATCTCAATTCTAATTTAAATCAAACAGTGATTTTGGGCTCAGCAGTTTGCATATAAATGACATTAGATGTGCGGCCCGAGCCCTAGTTGACCCTGGCTCACAAGGTAACTTTATTTCAAGAAGGTTACAAAAGAAGCTTGCTATTCCCACATTTTCTGTTCCATTGACAAGTGTCACAGGACTGATGGACTGCTTAGCTGGTAAATCCTCTACCTCGAACAGTCAGTTCGCCGATCGACCCCAGCTTCAAACTGAAATTTCCTACGTATGTTGTAGAAAAAATCACCGGCCAGTTGCCTTCATGTAGTATCTCTGAAATGTGTATCCTAAAATTTTAACTACGGATGTCAAAATACATCCAAATGGCAACCTGATCGCCCAAAAAACCGTGTTGGGGTGGATCGTCGCGGGTGAAGTTTCTAAGTCTCAACCCCTACACTCCGTAGCATCGTTTTGCACCCATCTCGAGTTAAATACTCAACTCTTTCGTTTTTTGGAACTTGAAGAAGTTCCACAAGCGACCCATTTATCGCAAGAGGATGATTGTTGTGATTTACGATTTATAAAAATCCCGACGGCCGTTATGTGGTCTCTCTCCCATTTCGCCGAGAATTCCCAAATGAATTGGAACTAGGGATTCTCGTAAAAGCGCTTTTTCCCAGTTTGTACGAAATGAGGCACGCTTATTGAAAAATCCCGAAGTCACAATATCACAATGTAGTTCGTGAGTATTTCACAATGGGACACATCAAGCATGTCAAGAACCCCGATTCCACTGTAGATAAGTATTATTTACCTCATCATGCAGTGTTTAAACCCGATAGTGTAACCACGAAACTCAGAGTAGTATTTAATGCTTCAAACCACTCCAATGGCGTAAGTAAGTGTGTTGCACCCAGGTCCTGTATTACAGACAGACCTTACCGTTCTACTACTGCAGTGGCGTTCTTCCGGTGCGTTTTTAATGTGGATATTGAAAAATGTATCGGCAGATACTAGTTCATCGCAATCAAACCCAATATCAGCGGATTCTGTTTCGTGATAATCCTGAAGCTGAAGTTAAGGACTATGAGCTTAGCACGGTCACGTTCGGAGTGAACTGCGCGCCGTACTTAGCGATTCGTACGCTTTTGCAATTGGCTGACGATTGTAAACCCATAAGTCCTGCGGCGTCCGAAATTTTAAAAACTCAAATGTATGTTGATGATGTTCTTGCTGGATCACATGATCTAGAAGGCGCTTTTAAGAGGTGTAATGAACTAACCCATGTTCTTGGTTCGGCTGGTTGTGTTTTACGAAAGTGGACAGCCAATCATTTACGACTCTTAGAAGACTTACCCCGGAAGAATCTGCTTGATACAGACTTCTTAAAATTTTCGGATGTCAGTACTACAAAAACCCTAGGCTTGCGATGGGATGCTAATAAAGATAGCTTCTATTTCAAACTCGTACTGCAGCCACGCCAGCACATTGTCACGAAACGGTCTGTCTTGCCTGAAATAGCAAAATTGTTTGATCCTGCAGGTTGGTTCTCACCAAAAATTGTTGTGGCCAAAATCATAATGCAACAAATTTGGAAGGACAAGACAGACTGGGATGAAAGGTTGCACCCCCTATCTCAATGGCGCGCATTTTTAAACGACTACATTAATGTTGAGAGAATTAATATTCCAAGATGGGTTAATTTTCTTCCCGCAAATGAATTTGAACTTCATGCGTTTTGCGACGCTTCTGAAAAGGCATACGGTGCTGCTCTGTATATTCGAAATATAGCATCCAATGCAATTACGACGCGTTTACTCGCGTCAAAAAAGAAGGCAGCTCCCGTAAAAGCTGAAACATTACCCCGCTTTGACCTGTGTGGAGTGGCTTTGATGGCAAAAATGATAGAATGATTATGTACCCAATTACTATTATTATTTATTTATTTATTAAAAGCGGCTACCACATACAACAAGAAATTAATCTTTTAAATTAAAGTATGTGATCTTATAATGATATAATAGATTTGCTATACATACATAGTTATACTTAAATAGAACTTTAATATTAAAAACTATAATATATACATACATAAGTAAGGGCGAAAAAATAGAAAGAAAATAAAAAATGCGCATACATAAAATACCAAAACAACATGGAATAATATAAATACATTTAAAAACTTGCGAACAGTTTGTTTTTAAATTGAATAACGTTGCCTGTATTTTGCAAAGTGTTGGGTAGAGAGTTCCACAATCGTATAGTATTTGTAAAGAACTGCCACTCTGAAATCAATGTTTGATATCTAAATTGTATAATGTGTTTTCCTCTGTTAGATCGTGCGAATTGAAGGCGGTCGAATAAATAAATTGGTTCTTGGGTGTAAATAATTTTGTGTAAAAGTATTAACGATTTAATCTTAAGCAAGTCCAGGAGATCAACTCCGTATAAAGATTTAGAATGCTGAGAAGTTCCATCATATCTTTTTATACCGTAGACATATCGCAGAATCGCGTTATATGCTACTACTAATCTGCGCTTACTATATGAATCGCAAAACGCAAAAATTTCACAGCCATATAACAGCTTTGGCATTAAGAAAGTTTTCGCAAGAAGCACTCGTATATTTAGTGGTGTAAGATTTTGTGAAGAGTATAGCGTTCTAAGCATTGAACAAATTATTCCAGAAACCGAGTTTATATGAGTATTCCATTGCAGTGATTTATTAAAAATTATACCAAGATTTTTAGCTGATTCAAAGAACGCGATATTTTCATTTCCTAATATGATCGGAATATCTACACTGATGTTTTGATTCCTTTGTGCTATTATCATACATTTTGATTTTTTAGGATTTAAGTACAGTCCATTCGACGACGCCCATGTAAATATTCTTCTTAGGTCCGTATTAAGCTTTCCAATGCACTCATGTATCAAGTTTCTCTTACAACTTATATAAACCTGGACATCATCAGCAAATATGTGAATGTTACTGTGCAAAATTTCACTAGGTAAGTCATTGATGTATAATGTGAACAACAGAAATCTAGACAGGAGTAAGGTTTATCTATGGACTGATTCAACTATCGTTTTATCCTGGCTTAAAAACCCCTGTGTCATTGGCCGACCTTTGTTAAAAACAGAGTAGCGTTGATCATGAATAAAGTTGGTAATGAGAATTGGTCACATGTAGATTCCAAGGACAACACCGCCGATTTGGCAAGTCGTGGAACCCTTGCACGAGATCTAATTGATAATTCTCTTTGGTGGGATGGCCCTGCATGGTTGAGGCAACCTCGAGAGCGCTGGCCACAACACACCCCTATAGAACAGCAACACCTTGAAGTTCAGTCGTTTTCAGTTCAACTCGAAACCCCCTATAACATACTTGAACGTTTTTCAGACTTACTTCGTGCAATGCGAATTATTTCGTATTGGTTCAGGTGCTTAAATTATTTGAAAACTCGAAATTGCTTGTATGACACTTTAGATTTAACCCAGTCGGAAGTAAAATTCACTCAAAATCGCTTGATTCTTATATGTCAGCGGAATTTTATACCCGAATATACCGCACTTTGAAGGGTATACCAGTGTCTACAAAGAGTAGTTTACTCACGTTGACCCCTTTTATCGATTCAAAGGGCTTTGTCAGAATTAATGGTCGATTGGCCAGATCACATGGCTTAACATATAATGAGCGATATCCTAAAATTTTACCCTATTCTGCCCGATTTACTCGCTTATTTGTTGAACATGTGCACAAGTGATCTGCTCATGGCGGTCATTCATTAATGCTCCGTTTAATAAGAAGTGAATTCTGGGTCCCTAAGCTAAAGAATCTGATCCGTACAGTGATTCATAATTGTAAGGAATGCACTATTCACCGAAAGAAGTCTGGTCAGCAAATTATGGCTGCATCACCCCCTGAACGATGCTCTATGTCGAGACCATTCACCCACACCGGCTTAGATTTCGCAGGCCCGTTCAACATAAAATTCACTCAAAATCGCTTGATTCTTATATGTCAGCGGAATTTTATACCCGAATATACCGCACTTTAAAGGGTATACCAGTGTCTACAAAGAGTAGTTTACTCACGTTGACCCCTTTTATCGATTCAAAGGGCTTTGTCAGAATTAATGGTCGATTGGCCAGATCACATGGCTTAACATATAATAAGCGATATCCTAAAATTTTACCCTATTCTGCCCGATTTACTCGCTTATTTGTTGAACATGTGCACAAGTGATCTGCTCATGGCGGTCATTCATTAATGCTCCGTTTAATAAGAAGTGAATTCTGGGTCCCTAAGCTAAAGAATCTGATCCGTACAGTGATTCATAATTGTAAGGAATGCACTATTCACCGAAAGAAGTCTGGTCAGCAAATTATGGCTGCATCACCCCCTGAACGATGCTCTATGTCGAGACCATTCACCCACACCGGCTTAGATTTCGCAGGCCCGTTCGACATAAAATCCTACATTGGTAGGGGTTGCAGAATTACAGAAGGCTATGTTTTTGTTTGCTTTGCCACAAAGGCTATTAATTTGTAGGCAACTTGTGATATGTCAAAGGAACATTCCTTGTAGCCTTTGCTCGTTTTTTCTCACGTCGCGGTTGTCCTTCTCATTTATATTCTGACAACGGAACTGCATTTGTCGGTGCTGCTAATTTACTCGAGGTTGACCGAAAACAGTTTTTATCTGGAATCAAGAGGAAGGTACTTGTACGGAACAGCTTTCAGCCTGTTGAATGGCATTTCCTTCCTCCCGGTGTTCCTCATATGGGCGGCTTATGGGAAGCCGGCGTAAAGAGCGTCAAAACGCATTTACGTAAAATTTCTGGGGTTCAGAAGTTTACCTTTGAGGAATTTACAACTATGCTAACCCGCATAGAAGCTTGACTGAATTCAAGACCGTTAACTGCCATGACTGATGATCTATCTAACTTCCTTTAACGCCAGGTCATTTCCTGATTGGTGCGCCTCTTCTGTCACCCCCTGAACCCGATCATGCTGAACTCTCTTTGAGTGTTGCCAATAGGTGGCAAAAGCTTAAAATTCTTCACCACCATCTTGCCCAGCGGTGGAAGGAGGAATACCTCAAAAGGCTTCATCGTCGAGTGAAAAGGAAATATCCCCAGAATGATTTTGAAGTAGGCGACTTGGTGGTTGTCCGTCAGGATAATTTACCCCCTAATGAATGAAAAGACTTACGTTGGACATGATTCTAAGGTCCGTATAGCGGACGTGAGAACAGCTTCAGGCGTATTCACCCGGCCTATTGTGAAGCTTGTTCTCTTACCACAGTCAGAAACTCACTAATTCCTTTTATTTTTCTTTTGTTTTCCCTCTCCTATTTCACCCATTTTAGAACAATGTCTAGTGCATCCTGTCGCCTTGAAGTACACCGTAAACCAGACGAAGTCCCATCGACTTCTGCTTCGGACGACAAAACCCCTCGCACTGAACGGTTACGAGACTGTCGGTTGTGCAAGAGTGAACACGCATTGCGAAACTGTTACAAGTTCAGGAAAATGACGGTGAAGGAGCGGTGGAAACACTAATAAAATTAAAATATTGTTTTAGCTGCCATGCACACTCGCACATGAAAGACAGGTGCTCGAGCCGTGAACGGTGCCTTGAGTGCAAGGCCGAACATCACACCTTACTCCATCGGTACAAGGCAAAAATATCGGACCAGCAAGCCATTGTAAAACCCTCAACACAAAATAAAAGGAGCAGTAAAAAACGCAGTAAACGTAAGACTGCCAAGCAATGCCAGTGTTCTCAACACCACCAACCACAACTACTACAAGCTCAACACCCCTCAATCCAAGGACACCAGCATCAATTCCCTGGTGCGAATCATCCGGCGACTATCGTCATCAACAACATCTGGACAAATTGTTTAGATATATATTTTATTGTATTTTTTACTTTTATTATATTTTTTATATTTTTATATTCTTTTTTTTGAATTTTTATAAATGTAAATATCTCTAAAATGAGATAAAAATTAATAAATTTATATTAATCGAGATTGCCTCGATATCTTTTTTCAAAGATTTAAACAACTTTTGTTTGTTGAGGGTTTTTAGCTAGTCTATATACATGCATTTCATTGGTGCTAAAGCCAAATCATCAGTATACCTTAAACCTAATTTTTAAATGTTTCAAACCTCTTTACTTATACAAAAATTTTTAAATGTTTCAAACCTTGCTTAAAACTTTGATAAAAATTAATTATTTTTTTAAAGAAAATTGTATTTTTATTATATACCTCCCTATAATAGGCCCGCGTTATCCTTAGTCCCCTTTGTTACAGTATAGCAAGGGGGTGGGATGTTTACGCGAATAGTGTAAAAGGTCCCTTGATTATTGTTCATTGGAGCTTTCTATGTTTTGTTTTCTCTCTTCGTTAAGTTGTTGTGAATTTGTATAAATGTTTATCATGTAAAATAACTTTTACATTTATAATCCGAGAGTACGGTACGTAAAAAGAAAAAACCCCAAATTGGAAAAAATTAAAACCCTATTTTTTTGTTATATTTTTGAGGAAATATTTCGAGGCAACAACCTCAGTAAACAACTTTCTGGAATATAAGAACTTCCTAGGAATGATTCTTAATACCGTGTAGGTATTATGTTTTGTTTTTTATTTACTTCAACATTGAGATACATACTATGCGCTCTATTACAAAAATGTACGTAAGATCTCAATAAACAACTCACGCTATCACGCACCAACCGCAGCAGCACAGGTAAAGCAATAAACTCAGGACACGCATTAAGGGACGCAGCACACAATATAAAAGCGAGAAGACGCTCACATCGAGGCATTACATAGCGCGACGTCAACGAGAGCTCAGCGTTGAAAGTAATAGAGAAAGTGCTGTAGCATAATTCGTGTACAACATTGGCAATTGACAATTTCAATGTGCAGTGTGAAAAAATTGATTTATTTTGCTGCGTTTGCGGTCATCCAATCAGCAAAAAAAAGTTGTATAAGATTTCAAAAGGAAAAGAATCTTTAATTAGTGAATTCATACACGTTATTTTTCGACGAAGTAGACTAGACCGGTGAAAATAACACACCTAATACAGTGTGTTGCCAATGTTATAACAATCTCATGGCATGGTTAAGTGGAGGCAAAGATTGTATGAAGTATTTTATGCCGGTAAACTGGATCAATCGACCAGGTGATCATGATGTAACCAGTTGCTATGCATGCGTAAATTACACATGTCGTCTAAATCGACATGCTGAGAAGAACAAAATTTATAAAGCAACTATAACAGCCACACTACCAGTGCTTGCATCTGAAAATTTTGTATCACCAAGGCCGCCAACTCCAGATCGTAGGACAGAATTTACAAGAATGACTAGAGCAAGTGTTGTTACTTATGGAAATCCTTTTGATAGCGATTATGTGCCCCAATAGGGAAAAGATGGACCACAACTAATAACACAAATGGAAACGGATTTCATTGTGGCCATATTGAGACTATCGCAGAGACTTGTCATATTTTTGACAGCGTTTTTAGAGCAAAGAAAACTCACACATGCTAATATTAACTCTATGGCTACCGCAAACGGCAAGCTGAATTTAAGATCCTCTACACTCTAAATGATGACAATTCGTTCGCTTACTGCAACGATTAAAAGCTTTGGTGGTGAAAATGAGAATGAACTACATCGCTATTGAGTGGATATTATTTATTGATGGTTCTGTTTCGAGCTTGAAAGGAGTGTTGTTGCATGCGTCGAACCGAAAACCTTCCATTCTGCTAGCAATGGGTATTAACATGAAAGAAAGCTATGAAACATGGAGAGGTATAATGAAAAATATCAAATATCAAATATCAAAGTGGAAGATTTGCTGTGATTTGAAGGTCATCAACATTTTGCAAGGGCTTTCCAAAATTATTTTAATTTATTTGTAATTGGAATTCGCGCTCACCTCTGAATCAATTCCAATGTAATTCGTGGAGATCAAGAGGAAGTGTGGAGGAACAAATGAAACAACATAGACTGAAAAATCCACCTCTAATTGACAATACTCAAGACATCTTTCTGCCACCGCTCCACATAAAATTGGGAATTGTTAAAAAATTTTCGGGAAATTTTCCACTTTTGCGGCGAATCATTCCTAGGAAGTTCATATGTACTTATGTTTTAGAAAGTTGTTTATTGAGATCTTAGCAACATTTTTGTAATAGATAGCATAGTATGTATCTTAATTTTGAAGTAAATAAAAAACAAATGAAATTAAAAAATTTTCGGGAAATTTTTCACTTTTGCGGCTACCTACACGGTATAAAGAATCATTCCTAGGCAGTTCATATGTTTTGGAAATATGCTTACTGAGGCCTTAGGTACAGTTTTGTAGTTGACTGTTTTCTTGAATTTTAAACGGTTTGCTACCTATGGACTTGAATAGTGGAAAAAAGGAAAAAAAAATATTTTTTTTTAATTTTTTGCGATTTTTATCTTGAAGATGAAAATTTTTGATTTTATATGTTTACAATTTTTTTTTTATGACAAGATCTACAACTTTGCCTCAAAGAGTAAATCAAAATTCCGAACGATTTGCAAGATATGAATCTGAGAAAATTATCAGTATTTCGCAAAAATGACCTCGAGGCCCCAAATCTTTGGGGGCCCATAAAAAAAGTGCCTGACTTTGGTCCTTTTTTTGTCTTTTATCACGTAGTGGTGTCCGTATATGGTATTTTTTCGTGTTGCACTGTGTTATCAAAGGATTATGAAACTAATTTCTTACGGAAAATTTTTTAATAAACCTTTTATAAACATTTTAAAATTTATTATGAATATTGCCTTTAAGTTTTACCGAATTCTCATGTGATATGAATAAAACATAATTGAATTATTAGAAATTTAAGCGTTTTATTATACGATCTGGCTAAATGTATGTAATTTTCAGGATAGAATAAAGATAAATAAATTTGTACTCTTTTTAGACTAATTTAAGAAATAAACCACATTTGCTTACTATTTTGTTAAAGGTTGTGAAAGGAAAAAATCAAAGTCCTTAACGGACACAAAAACGCCTTCTTACAAATGTTTGGATTTTCAAAGGACTTTAGATATATTACATTAAAAAAATCAGCCGATAAAAAAATATAGGTTTTTGATTTAGTCAGTGTTCAAAGTTTTTAAACTTTATAAATAAGTAATTTTTCGCAAAATATTCTCTTTAAAATGACATAAAATTCATCCAGATACATATGTATTTAAAAACTAAAGTCAACACATTCGGCATACCTATTTGGCGAAATTATGTCATTTTGAATTTGTCATAACTTTTGAAATAAACATTTTGAATTTTTCCTTTGGCATATTATTGTTATAGGTAGGATAAGAGAAAGCATCTGACCAAAGTTCATCAAAATAGAAAAGGGTCGTGGCTAACTACTGGTCGATTTGACATGGAATTACCCATATGTATGCAAAATATATTATAAAATTGTTTCATAGCAGGTAGCTATTATACAAATTTCTGCGTACAGTAAAGTGCTACCCTAATGTACATACGCACTAAACGTGAGCACAAGACATTTTGCTTACCTAAGCTTCGTAATGTAAAGTATTGAAGTGTTCTCTTTTTTGTTGGGCTTGATTTTATGAGAACACTAAAGTTGCTGTTCCATTTTATCAAAAGTACACAACAGCACATATTTATCAGCCGAGCAACGGCATTATTTATTGTAGTGTTAAAGCAAATATCACTACTTCATTTCAGTTTGCAATAGTGTCAACTGAAATGACTAAGAACTTAATTTTTTGTAGTATTATTATTACCAAGAATATTAAAGTAATAAAAATGAATGCGAAAATAATATAATTTGTTTCTTTTACTGCATAGTTCTTGTGATAATTATTTTTCAACTCTATTTTAGTTATATAGTCTTTGTTATTTTTAATTAAATTTTCAGAGGTTTTAACATATGGGACAATGCTTGATTGTGGATTACTTAATTTGCTTTCAACTTCAAAAGATCCAATTTTAAGTTTACAATTGCTTAATGTTAATAAATTATTTCCATTAATGGATATATTTAAGTCGTTGCAATTTTGGTTAAGGATTGTTTTTGTATGTTTTTTGTTAAAAACCTATTGGGTGGTACAAAAGGTATACTTGTTTCTTTATTTGTTTTGAAAGAACAATTTGATAATTGATTATTCAATAAATTTTCTAAACACGAGTCATATACAGGTGTAATTTTTTGTTATTTAATTTAAACAGTTTTCCATTTCTCTTTACAAGATCTACATCCAAACTTAATACTAGTTCTTGGTTATCATTATCAGGAATTGGTAATATCTTAAATCTAGGATACACTGTAAAATTTTGTGGTATAGTCAATACAAAATATATGAAATTTTCTTTAATCCACACAGAGGTTTTAATAAATTCAAATTTTCTTGCGTTTAATTGAGATATAGTTTTAATGTCAATAAGTTTAGGATTAAAAATGCCCAATTTAGCCAACTGTATTCCCATCTGAATATCCTGAACGTGCTCTAAGTAGGTTTTGACATTATCAAGAAAAGTATCGGCAATAACTTTAGTAACAAGTGCATTCTGAAGGGCATTTGTTGAATTTCTTAGTTCATTTAAAAGTGTACTTCCAGCATTAACGTGTTCAATAATACTATTTGTGCTCATTATCACTTCTGTTCTTTATTTCAATTATAGATTCTTCTATTGTTTCTCTATCTTCACTATCAAGGGTTCCAAAAAGAAATTTCAGACCACTAACTAATGCATTAAATAAGCCCCGTTTGTGCCTCTTTATGAATAGCTGTTTCTCTTGATCAGCCATATTAAGATATTTTGTTATGATGGCAGATTGTAAGTATTCGTGATTATTGTACTCATTCCACAATTCATTGAAAGATTTCTCAAGCTCGGTCATATTGATCTCAACAATATGATTACCATAATCAGTGGGGATTGATACCTCTCCCTGGTCAATGACAACATAGCCAAACCCATCACTAATTTTATCAATTTTAATAGTTTGAGCGACAAGACCATAGCTGTGAAGAACATTCAGGAAAAATCAATTTGAGTGAGATGTTCCAGGATTCTCTCCTGTAGATGCCGTCTCGAATTGATTCCTGCTATCATTGATATTTGTTACTCTATTTCTTTTAAAGTGGCTTTTATATTTTCTAACATTTCTATCCCTAAATTTCACTACAAAATGCTCCCCATCATCCTCTCTCCTTAATACTTCTGCCCTTTTAAAAGGATTTTCTATTTTATTTAGTCTTTTCCTTTTATTCTCTGCATTTATATATTTTACATTAATGGGGTTTTCTATTCTTTTTAAATTTGCATTATTGATTCTAATTTCCTTTTTATTTTGCATATCTATCAATGGTGGAGCTTTATTAAAAAATTGTTATATGGCTTTTCTCCGGTACTAGAATGGTTTATTGTGTAGTTGTAGGCAAATATTGTCTGTTCAACGCTCATATAAGTTTGTTCTTTATCACCTGAAGTATTCAAAATTCGTAGTTTTTTGTTCAGCGTCTTATGAAGTCTTTCTATGTCACCTATGCCAGTTTTACCAGTGGTAACCTCTAATATTACATTTAGCTGTTCACACCATTGCCTAATATTCACATTATTCATACCTTGATCGTGATCGATTTTTAAAATTTTCGGAGGCCCCATAGCGTTAAACACTCTTAACAATGCTCGTTTCGTTTCTACCCAGTTCAAGTTTGAGATTTTTTCAGCCATTGCAAACTTCGAATAAAGGTCTATACATGTCAAATAATTCTCCTTATTCCATTGCCAAAAATCGATAACAAACTTTTCGCGAGTGTCATATACCGGGGGCGTTAACTTAAAAGGCAACCTATGTATTATATGATCGGATTTGCACAAGTTGCACAATTCGCATGCATTGATGATTTTCGAAATTTCTTTTACATAATTTGGATAATAATATTTTATCGAGAATTCCCTAACAACTTTTTCAATTCCCTGATGCATTCCTTCCAAATGCAAATCCATTACAATAGTTTTAAATTTTGGATATTTTGTAACGTCTTCTAATTCCCTCATCGCCCTCGATAATTCGGTATTACCTGAACGTATTAGGTCTTTATAGACGTCCTGAAAACGGAGAAAGTCTACATTATTTGGCATAAAGATTGCCGATTTTTTTCCTAACAAATGCTCTTTAATAATATTTTTAATATCATCATTATTCAAGTTTGTGTAGTATATAGTAGTAACTGTATTTGAAAATATCTTCTTTTTAATGATACTGTCCGTGTCATTGCTAAAAAGCCTCAACTGATTTTTAAATGTATTCAATGTCCTCTCAGATATGGGAATATAATTAGCATTATCATCTTCCGCTGAATGAATTGTGGCCATATCAGAATTAACATCTTCATTCATATTACATTCGTCCAGTTTTACTCTAGAAAGAGCATCAGCAACGTAATTTTCCTTGCCAGGAATATGCTTTACATCGAAATCGAATTCATTAAGTTTGATTCTCCACCTCTGGAGTTTGGTGTTTGGTTCTTTGAGGTTATGTAACCATTGGAGGGACTTATGATCGCTGTTAACCAAAAATTTTCTGCCAAAAAGATATGGACGAAAATATTTGGTTGCCCACACCAAAGCCAAAAGTTCGCGTTCAATGGTCGAATAGTTAAGCTCATGTTCATTGAGCGTTCTGCTTGCAAAGCATATCGGTTTGTCTTGTTGACTCAACACCGCACCCAGAGCCACGTTCGAAGCATCTGTTGTTAGTGTAAAAGTTTTCTCATAATTTGGGTATGAGAGAATTGATTCCCTTGTTATTAAAATCTTTATTGTTTCGACTGCTTTTATATATTCTTTATCTTTAAAGTTAATTTTATTTCCCTTTTTTAAACAGGATGTCAAGGGTTTGGTTATACGAGCAAAGTCTCTTATGAATTTTCTGTAAAATCCAGCTAAACCCAAAAATTGTCTTATTTCCCTTTCCGTTTTGGGTATTGGGTATTTAATAATAGCACTTGTATTTCTTGGATTTGGTCTCACACCTTCAGGCGACACCAAGTGACCCAAAAATTCAGCTTCCCTCTTCAAAAACTCGCATTTATCGAGCTGTACTTTTAAGTTGGCATCTGTCAATTTCTTGAACACTCTATCGAGCGATTCGATGTGCTCCTGTAGAGATGCACTGAACACTATTATATCGTCGAGATACACAAGGCAATGTTTTCCAACAAGTTCTCCCAGTATCTCATTCATAATCTAAGACAATACGCCATTTGTTCTTCCCTGACGCATCAGGTTTCTTGGGTACAACCCATATCGGTGAGGAATAGGGAAAAGTGCTATGGCAAATAATGTTTTGCTCGAGCATCTCTCTTATCTGACGATTCACCTCCTCTCTATGGACCTCAGGATATCTATATGATTTGCTATAGATGGGGTCCTCATGGATGGTTTTAATGCAATGTTTTGTTGCATGAGTAAAGGTCAAATTATCACCTTCTTTATAAAATATATTATTGTAGTTACGCAATAACCTAACTAAAGCTGAACGTTCCTCCCAGTTGAGGTGGTCCATGCGAAATCTAGATTCATCATTATTTATTTCAATCTCATGAATATTTAATTTCTGCTTCATTAATTCGTAGTCACTATCACTACTGGTATGAAATCCTATTAGATATTCGAAGTCATCTAAAACTATATTATTTCTAGCAACATCAATTTTTCGTTTAAAGTTCGTAGTGCATCATAACCTAACAATCCCTCATAATTATCCGAAAAATCATACACATAAAACTTTATTAGCTTACCATGGATGAAAGTGTCTTGAGTGGAGTCCAAAACTACTGAGCCTGTTGCTGTTCTTAAAGTAATCGGTTTTATTTTTTGAACCATTGTTGATAAATTATTTCTCCTAATTATACTAACAGATGATCCTGTATCAATGAGAAAATTAAATGGTTTATTATTGATATAAAACGTTAATCTTCCGGGGCATGTAAATGAAAATTTGATCCATCCTGTTCCATTGGAACAGGAGCTCCATATCGTCTGATTCTAGATTGGTTTGAATTATTCCAGTTTGTTTTACGAGCAAACTGTTCATTTCCATTAAAATAAGGTTGTTGTGAAAAATTATTGTTATTATATGGTACATGGCCGTTATTATTAATCTGATTGAAATTTGGACGTTGCTGTCCCCAATTATATAATTGAGAAGCATTTGTTGGATATTGAGATGGGAAAGAATTGTGTGGCATTTGCGAAACATGATTTACAGGCCGAAAGATTTTTCCTTGTGAATAATCACCTTGATTAACGATTCTATTTTTATTAAATTTCTTTTCCGTAAATTGAAAATAGTACAAACCGCTTTCCCTCAAAATTTTAAGAGCTGATTTAAAATCTGATAAGTTGTTCGCATTAAGTATAGCAACAATATGGTAAGGCAATTTTTTCCTCAAAATTTCCAAGCTATATCTATTTACTTCAGATTTATACATACTTTTCCTACTTTCAGATTCTTCACTTAACTTTATACAATCCCTAATTTTACAAATTTGATTATTTAATTCATCACAAAATAATTTAACACTTTTAATAAATTTTACATTACCCAATTCAAATATAAGTGTTGAGATATCCTTTTTCTCTCCAAATTCCTGCACGAGCTCCGCTTTTAGCGTTCTCCAATCGCCTGGATTTTCTCTCCTGAGAAGGTCCGCCGCAGGCCCAACCAGCTTCCTTTGGACTGCATTAAAAAACAGCATCTTTACTTCAACCTCCAGTCCACTTATGGACGACACAATGGAGTCTATGTGTCCGATGAACATTGCAAGCGTGTTGATGTTGCCATCGAACGGTTCCAAGAAATTAAGGTTCTGCAATGCGAATTCCTTTTTTTCCTTGTTATCTGTCATATTGGTTATGCTGAGGTCACTTAAAAGTCTGCTTACTTCTTCCAAATTTTTGTTCTCCAGCATTTATTAAATTTTTAGTATTTTATTTATTCTTTTCGTAGCACTTTATTTAGTTTCTTTGATAAAGTTTCATTAAATTTTATTTTCAATTTGTATTTAATTTCGAGCTTATTTTATTTAACTTTGCTTTCAGTTTTTATTTTTGGACACTTTTAACTTATTTTTAAAATTCTTAATCTTAGTTTCTTAATGTAGGTACGTTTATTCCGCCTGCGCCAATTACATACAACTCGATTGTTTGAGTGTAGTTTTAATAATAATTCTTTATTAATATTCAAATCTTAAAATCTACTTATGCAAGGTTTGCATAAAAACTTAAAAATAATTTTTATGAAAGTGTCGCATAACAACGACAACAAATGAGTTGCGCATGCAGTGGCAAACGCTAAGTCAGCATTAAGTGCATGCGCTACTCATCTACTATGGTATGTTATGTATGCCACTGGGTTCGTGTATGTCACTTACATATGTACAAACATACATACATAAATAGTAGTATATGAAATACTTACGTTAAAAAACATTTTTATCTTTATATAAAATGCTTGTGAAATGAAGTATGGTGCAAAATGAAGTTTACAGTATTTTCATTGTACACTTGACAATACTGTTTACTCAACCGTTGTACAGTGCTTACTGGTGCATAGTTGTTTCTTTGTTCTCTATGTTTGCTTTACACTCAATTACCATCACTACTACAATCAATATTCGCCCTTGAAAAAAATTCAATACTGTACAGTTTTTAGCGTCTTGCGCACACATTTAATACGCACATACTTACATTATTATTGTCTTTCAATCGATGCTTATTGGTACTTCCTGTAATTGTTACCAAAAAAATCTTTCATAGGTAAATTAAACCCTTGTAGTACATATGTATGTATGTATACGTCTGTCAATAATGAGTTTTCACATTGAAAATAAGCACGGTTAAGTTAAATTAGAAGGAATTAAATTATACTTTTTTGTTAAAAAAATATTTTATTTATGTACATACATACATATGTATGTATATCATAAATTTATAGATATTGAAAGAGATCATGATGAAAAAACTAGTGATCAGTTTCAAATAAGGAAGAAATACAACAAAAACAAATTTATACTTCATTTCACATTGCACATTAGGTCAAATGACAGGTTTTTCTGTGCTAAATTTATAAAAATCAAAGTGCCGTTTTACTATTATTGTTGTTATTTTTTAATTGGAAATGCTTCAAAATAAAGACATGTGATGTTTTTTGCGTTAAAAAAGGCACCGTTACACATTTGTACGTCAAAGTCAATCAATGTAATTTTTTTTATAAACGTGCTTGAGTGTTCAATAGTGCAAGGTCAACTTTAAGTTTGTATTTCTTGATTTGTGTTGATTATAATTTATTAATTTAAATGGAAAATAAAGAGACAGGTAATTACTACTGTTTTTAATTATAACTGCTTTATATTTATGTCGATATACTTGAAAAGAACTCATTAGACAACATTACCTTGAAAGGGTTCAGTTTTTTTAACTTTTACATTCCGTAAGCGGTTAAAAATTTTGACCCCATTTGACCTCTTTCAAATTGAAAAAGTGGATTAAATATAATGTAATGAGTTCATTTTGGTTTGTGACAAATTGCGATTATTTGCGTTTTTTGAGTTATGCCTTTTCTTGTAGGTAACCTCTGTATAAAAAAACAATCTGTTTGAAATAGCTTTGAGGAATATCGCATGTCGATAGCATGCACTACGGAATTGGACGCGGATTAATGGTAAAATATTACGAAAATAAGCCGAATTATGAGTTGGATTTGAGAGCAAAATGCTTTCTGTTTGCGATTTTATCGTAATTTTTCATATTTAGTTCTCTGTCTTACTTAGTAAACGCAGAAGATTTAAATAAAAAATGTTTTTAATTAAATTCATCTGTTTTCTTAGCAGGCTGAATTACCGAATTCGTATTTTTTAAATCAATTGTGGTTGAAATTCCATTGTCTTTCTATATCAAAAATATACAGGTTATATTGAACCAAAACCGTTATCGTCTGGTCCAACCGCAATATAGATAAGTAAAAAGTTAACAAAATTTTAAAAAGACAACTATCAGAATACCACTAGTTTACATACATACGTACATCATACTAGTTTCAAAGACAAAATTAAATTAAAATATGTTGTTATTTATATTATATAATTTAAAATTTCTTCTTACACCGTCAAGTTATTTTTATTTTTGGTATTACTATTATATTATATCAAATAAAAACGTCGACAACTTACTGAATTCATTATATAGTTATTTTATCAGTGTACAAAATCCTATCTGATAACATATTGGATATTTTTGAAAAATAAACCTTTTATCGTTCATAAAATTGGAAAGAACGCAAAAATTAAAAAACTCAGATTTGAACTTAAGCCAAAAAATTTTCATTTCAATATTAAAAAAAATAGTATAAATGAGATTGTGTCCCGGTTTTTTAAATAAATTGTGGAACAAACTTTTTCAAATAAAAAGTAGAAGTAATAAAAACAACTAAAATGTATCGAAAATACTAAAAAAAATAGCATTGTGTTGTGTTCAGGATTCGAAACCGTGCCACCGGGTAGTGTACGGTAATCCTGACCAACCATTTATTAATTTTTTTTTAATTTTTGATACATTTTAGTTATTTTTATTACTTTTACTTTTTATTTGAAAAAGTTCGTTCTTTTTAAGAATTTTTGATAACTTTAAATTATTTTCAATATAAAGATAATATTGGAGCATTTTAATCATTAAACTAACAGATTTATGTAATAGTTGTGAAAAATGTGTGAAAAATTATATAAGTGCCATTAAAGGTATGTTAATATTTTTATAATGCACCGCAGACAAGAAAGTGTTACGGAATTTATAATTTATGGCTGACTTCATAATCGCAGTTTGCAAGGTAACACTAGAGTGCATTGTAAACTAATGCTTACAGGGTTGCTTTGCAAGCTGTGGTTATGAAATCAACCTATACTATGAAATAGAGATTAGAACCAATAATGCGTGATCGTGATTAATTTTTTGTTCCCATCACGTTTTGTTTTAATGTAATTTTTTCAATTAAAATTATTTTTTTCGTATTTCGTGGGCGCGAATTTTCGTGAGTGTGACTTCTTTCGTCACTCCATACAATTGTGAAGGGTATATAAGATTCGGCACAGCCGAATATATCTCTCTTACTTGTTTTAATTTTTTTGTGTACTTTTGAGAATTTAAAATCTTTCTACATACTTACATACATACATATTTGTTAAAACTATATTTTCAATTTTATTTTTCTTGTGTTTTAAGATTTCCAGCTGTTCTTTTTTTTATTTATTTTTTTTTTTGTAATTTTGAGAATTTTAATTTTTTTCCAGAAATCCAAGACTTCACTTTCGCGGGAAACAAACAAGTCGCATATTTCTTTTTATGGCAATAATCTCACCGTGTTATATACACACATAAATAAATGTTTTAATATATCACTTTTATAATCAATTGAAAGAAATATTAGTTTTTTTTTAAATTCTCAGTTCAAATTGCAATTCAGCGACGACAAACGCTTAGAAAATCTGGCGGCGTCACTCACTCCTGAACACTCTTCCTCATTGTTTTTGTTGTAATTGCGTGATTTATGTTTGTGTATATACATATGTATGTATATAAGTACATTCACTAATTCACTTATATATAGTTAATATATTTAACAATCATTAAAAAGATTTTTACTAGGATTGTCTCCCAGTTTTGCCCAAAGTCATGCACTTTCTTTATGAACCTGCGGTATAATTTTTGCAAAATATTGATAATTTTGTCAGGCTCATATCGTTCGGAATCTTGATTTACTCTCTGAGGCAAAGTTTTAGATCTTGTCATAAAAAACAAAAATTGCGAACATATAAAATCAAAAAATCTTCATCTTCAAGATGAAAATCGCAAAAAATTTTTACAAATTCGACCGTTCAAAATTCAAGAAACAAATTAACTACAAAATGGTACCTAAAACCTCTGTTTACGCGCATAGTGTAAAAGGTCCCTTGATTATTGTTCATTGGAGCTTTCTATGTTTTGTTTTCTCTTTTCGTTAAGTTGTTGTGAATAATTAATGTTTATAAGTAATTAGTCGAACTTTTATTAATATTTTTATATATTGAAACGATTAATTTTGGCTCAAGTTCAACCCCGAATTTACCCATTTATTTATTCTAATTTTTTTTTTATTTTTAATTTTTATTAGAAAATTTTTTGGATAAATTCATTATTATTTTTTATTAAGAGAGTACTATATATAGAACAATTTTTATTATTCATCATACTAGCAGAACGGATCAGTACTGATTTCGAGGTCGCTACACCATCTCATCAGCGTTCTTTGTTCAATTTTACCACTTTTGACGGTGGATACTAGTGATCAGGAATATCAACTATTTAACCGTATTATTTAACAAATTAGGATACGAAAAGTACAAACTTATTCATTTTCACATGTCAAATCAATTTCGGTTAGTACGAAATCCCATCTATGATGAATAACTACTCTATATATTTCAGTCTCTCTTGCTTATTCAGCGCCATTGGCTGCTGAGAAATAAGCGGTACTATATCATGTTGTTAGGTTTCTGTCATTTGTAGTTGAATTTCTTTTTTAGTATTCAACCAACTATGACCAAGTAAACATGTAGATTTTGACGCGTGCCATCGTTATTTATAATTAATGTTTATAAGTAATTAGTCGAACTTTTATTAATATTTTTATATATTGAAACGATTAATTTTGGCTCAAGTTCAAACCCGAATTTACCCATTTATTTATTCTAATTTTTTTTTTATTTTTAATTTTTATTAGAAAATTTTTTGGATAAATTCATTATTATTTTTTATTAAGAGAGTACTATATATAGAACAATTTTTATTATTCATCATACTAGCAGAACGGATCAGTACTGATTTCGAGGTCGCTACACCATCTCATCAGCGTTCTTTGTTCAATTTTACCACTTTTGACGGTGGATACTAGTGATCAGGAATATCAACTATTTAACCGTATTATTTAACAAATTAGGATACGAAAAGTACAAACTTATTCATTTTCACATGTCAAATCAATTTCGGTTAGTACGAAATCCCATCTATGATGAATAACTACTCTATATATTTCAGTCTCTCTTGCTTATTCAGCGCCATTGGCTGCTGAGAAATAAGCGGTACTTTATCATGTTGTTAGGTTTCTGTCATTTGTAGTTGAATTTCTTTTTAGTATTCAACCAACTATGACCAAGTAAACATGTAGATTTTGACGCGTGCCATCGTTATTTATAATTAATTTTATAAGTAATTAGTCGAACTTTTATTAATATTTTTATATATTGAAACGATTAATTTTGGCTCAAGTTCAAACCCGAATTTACCCATTTATTTATTCTAATTTTTTTTTTTTTTTTTAATTTTTATTAGAAAATTTTTTGGATAAATTCATTATTATTTTTTATTAAGAGAGTACTATATATAGAACAATTTTTATTATTCATCATACTAGCAGAACGGATCAGTACTGATTTCGAGGTCGCTACACCATCTCATCAGCGTTCTTTGTTCAATTTTACCACTTTTGACGGTGGATACTAGTGATCAGGAATATCAACTATTTAACCGTATTATTTAACAAATTAGGATACGAAAAGTACAAACTTATTCATTTTCACATGTCAAATCAATTTCGGTTAGTACGAAATCCCATCTATGATGAATAACTACTCTATATATTTCAGTCTCTCTTGCTTATTCAGCGCCATTGGCTGCTGAGAAATAAGCGGTACTTTATCATGTTGTTAGGTTTCTGTCATTTGTAGTTGAATTTCTTTTTAGTATTCAACCAACTATGACCAAGTAAACATGTAGATTTTGACGCGTGCCATCGTTATTTATAATTAATGTTTATAAGTAATTAGTCGAACTTTTATTAATATTTTTATATATTGAAACGATTAATTTTGGCTCAAGTTCAAACCCGAATTTACCCATTTATTTATTCTAATTTTTTTTTATTTTTAATTTTTATTAGAAATTTTTTGGATAAATTCATTATTATTTTTTATTAAGAGAGTACTATATATAGAACAATTTTTATTATTCATCA